>OX411309.1:128791393-129391393 GCA_948150685.1 Rhaphigaster nebulosa | reverse complement strand
AAAATGTTTACCGAAGTATGTTAATGTTTTAATATCTCTCTAGGACAGATCTGGTAATTAAAAATGTGGACATTAGCGAATGAATGGTCATCCTCATATGAAAATGCTCGTCGATTCAGCTCTTAATAAATACTTACTCTACCATGCCAAAACACAATTAACTTCCAATTTATTACAAAAAAAATCATCTACCTTAATGAGAAATCATTATCAGCTATCATCATGCTTAACGAGAAATACGAAGTGGAGCTTCGTGACCAAATGAAACCATTGAATCCCTCCTGAATCAATTACGAAGTCCCTCCAATAATCATACTATTATATAAAAGGACAGCCCCTCTATCGTTTATAAGGGCTAAGCGCGAAAACTACTGAACCAATCTTTACCAAATTTTAACTATATCATCTTCATGGTTCCTGGATGGTTTTGCAATAATAAAATCTACCGATACTGAATTGCGGTCGCGCAAAAGCCGAAAAACCACTTATATATTTCATTTGCATATAAATCAAAAAGTATACATTTTTCGCTGATTATACGAATACTCATTTAAAAGATGATTGATTTCCCTAAAAAAAAAAAATCATCTAAAAAAAACGTTGGAACTGTTTTATTTTATATCTCGAATTTGAATAATGATACATTATATACATTTTACAAACATTTCTTTTAAAATATATATTAATGGAAAATACAATATGAACATTAAAAATAATTAATTTTTTTTTAAAAATAACAGTAAAATATCGTCGATGCCTGAGATTTTAAATGCCTCGTTCAAATGCCTGAGATATTTGAAATAAAATTCATTGAGAATGAACCAAAACAGACTCCTTACTCATAAAATTAAAAATAAATTACATAATTATTCACTAACTAAAAAAATTAAAAGCCAAAATATAAAAATCGCTGAATATTTTATCGCACATATAATAAACAATTATTTCTTGATAGATTCTACACCTAAAGGTAATTTATTTTCTTTCAAAACTTGAGTTTTTCCTTGTAAATTGAGTAATTGTTAAAATCTACCTTAAAAATCAAAATTTCACTAATTTACATCAGCTGTCGGTTTATAACTAACCGTTTTTTTATTTTGGAATTTTTTTTCCGAAAGCGAATATATTGAATTTTCAAAGAATCACTGGAGGAGTATTAAATAATTATAAAAATTATGTTTCACCAGTGTTAATTGAAAATCGATTCTTTTGGGCGATACTTCATTGTTGGGTATGTAATATGAAGCATAAAGCTGAAATCAGATAATATTAGTTTCCGAACGCGTATTGGGACACATAGCAAATATTATTCTATTTACCTTCCTGACAGAGATATATTCAAATAGGGATTTTAAAGCCCAAGTTTACCCGATGGAACTGGTGTAGGTACAAGTTTGGGATGATATATTACCCGGTTTCGCTACAATTCCACACCATTTACCCATCGAGTAAAAGCTCGTTCATCATCTAACATCAGATAGTACATAGTAGAACATTAGTGGCTTTAATGGTGTTAGGTTGCTGAGGTTGAACATAGTTGCTAAATCAGTTTCATCGCGGCCCGTTAACTAGTAAATATATTGTAGCCTATTAAATCAACAATAATATATTGAAGGCGCCTATACAATGGGCGATAAATTTTGATCATGTATGCTTGTCTTCTCTGTCTAAATAGATAACTAGTTAGTATTTACAAGATGCATTAAATTGTTCCGCAATAGGCTTTTACAATCTCTGACTTTCTCTTTGGGCTAATATAATATGACTTTTAATGCATTATTATTTAATGTTACGCCCATTAAATAGGGTATAATTATTATTATGATTATGCTGAGGGATGGCAAAACCTTCCTTACCAGGGACCCATGTGGATCTTTTATGAGATACTCCTCTTAACATAGGGATCGTAGTCTTATTACGAAGCACATTTATCAACAGTGGCTTACCTAGGTGTAGGCGAGAGCTTTGGCGATCAATTTAAAAATAATAACTATTTCATCTAAAACTCAAATTTTTTTTGGAATCACAATATATGGAAAAAGGATGCCGACAGATAAAATCTGAAATACTAATCATTAAACCTCGTTTAATTGTTAGTAGCTCGTACAAGAGTTATAAAGAAATGTAAGTACGAAATGCCTTTCAAAATATAATTCTTCCTTACCGTTGACAGATGCATAAAGTTCTAGATGTTATAAATGATGCACTTCAGAGGCAGAATGCATATCTAGCGGATGATGGACTGCTAGAGATAAGGTGGCTTCTAACTCACGTCTCAGATAGTGAATAGATCTTGTTCTAACTCGATGGCTACTTGTAAATCTATTAGGACCAGGAAGAAAAACAACGACACCAGTTCGACGTCCTGCCAACGAACTCATTCCGGTTCCAGGACACGTCCTCAGTCCAGGAGCCAACGGACAATGGAACTCTGGAGAAGTGTACTCTGTTCTGGAAAGGAGCGCCAATCCGGAGTCCGTGTCTGTGTCGACAAGCTACAAGTGTAGCCGTGACAGTACGTCAAGTTCAAATCGATTTTGCTCGCGAAGATGTAAAATAATAAAATTTTGTGGATTCATGATAGATACTCTACAGCACGTCCTTTTAAAATTTTAAATTATACACAGATTGTGCAGCTTTTACTTATATAGGTGAATATTTATATGTATTATTCTCACTCTCTCTTTCTCTCTCTTCCTCTCTACATATATATACATACATATATATATATATATATATATATATATATATATATATATATATATATATATATTTAATACATTAATTTTTTTTCTCTAGTTTTACCTTGTCTTTTATATTTATTATTTATTTGTTAATATATTTTTGTTCAGGCCTCTTTGTTGATTTCTATATGTATTTTCTGTTGATCAGCTGTTTGAATATAACCTTCTCAGCTGTTGTTATGTTACATGCCTGTGCCTTCTGCCTTGGCCTTATGTGATTATGTTTTGGAGTGGTGTGCTGCCTCTTTCTGAACGGTGAGATGTGCTTTATTTGATCTTTATAGATGTGATTAGTTATTCGCCGGTATTTTAGAGACTTGAGGATTTGAGTTTTAGATTCTTCCAATTGTTTTCTAACAATTAATTTATGTCTCTTTTTGAGTTTTTGCTCTTATATATATATATATATATATATATATATATATATATATATATATATATATATATATATATATATAAAATTAGATCAACACAATTGAACGTTTGATATCAATTATTGTGTATAATATAACATATATATATATATATATATATATATATTTAATATATATTTAAATACTCTCATATTTTCTACTGCCCTGAATAAACATATATAAACATGGTTAAAAAAACCAATCCAGTTTTTGTTGATTCTTGTGTAAAAAGCAGATATGGATATTTTTCCTGTGGCAGATTTTAGAATCGTCAATTATAGCATTATTAAATTTACTACTTGTAGTAGAGAGCTATAGTTCTGGTTAGAGGCTAAACTATTCTCTAAAACAAGAGAATAGCGCTTTTAAAAAATATAGTTATTCATATTTCAACGAAATTATTATTTTCAACTTTATTTTTAGAGTCTACCTGAGTTTTTACTATTAATCCTATAAAATTAGATCAACACAATTGAACGTTTGATATCAATTATTGTGTATAATATAATATATATATATATATATATATATATATATATATATATATATATATATATATATATATATATATATGTATATATATATATATATACATACACATAGTATAAGAACAGTATTTGTGATGCTACAGTTTTATAAAAATAACAATGGGACTCATTAAAATAGCAAATCCAAAGGAATTTCAAGGTTTCATTCTGCCATTTAGTAATTTGCACGAAAATCTCTGAGGCTTTTCGTTGAAATGGTATAATTTTAAACTGAACTTAAAAATATATATTTAATCCATGAATTAATAAAAACGTACCATAAATAGTCGCTACAGAGTAATTTTAGGGAAAAGGAAAAAAAAAATTACATTGCATACATGCTAGTAAATATTTCAAATGAATGGTATAGATAAAAAAGCTTGCTTTTATCGATTTTTCGTCGATTTTAAGAATGCAAAAAAACAAAAAAAAAACAATTATAACACTGTAACTAATATATTCAGACTTAATTTCAATTTAATTTTTATAAATATGTAGGTAGATGTTTCAGTTGATAAGGCTGAAAAATGGTCCAAAATAAATTTTCAAAAAGACTAATAAATTTTTAATAGTGGATTCTGTCTTGTCTTTCATGATTGAAATTTTGAGACTGTTTAAGGATCCGTATGCTGTTAGGTGATTAATAGTAAAAACTCAGGTAGACTCTAAAAATAAAGTTGAAAATAATAATTTCGTTGAAATATGAATAACTATATTTTTTAAAAGCGCTATTCTCTTGTTTTAGAGAATAGTTTAGCCTCTAACCAGAACTATAGCTCTCTACTACAAGTAGTAAATTTAATAATGCTATAATTGACGATTCTAAAATCTGCCACAGGAAAAATATCCATATCTGCTTTTTACACAAGAATCAACAAAAACTGGATTGGTTTTTTTAACCATGTTTATTCAGGGCAGTAGAAAATATGAGAGGAGATTTAATATTCGAAATGGCAGTAGAACAAAGAATGACGATAAATCAATTGGTGAGTGTGTTCAGGTGACTGTGAATCTGATGGCCGATCAAACGGGATGTGGGTTATGGATTTCACCACCGGCGCTGATGATATATTCAACCGTAAGAGACAATAGGCAGGTGCCTCGATCATATTTTAGCAATCATCTCATTGAATATTTCAAATCAGTTCATATTGAACCTTTTAAATGGAAAAAAATAATATAATAATTTAAATATAGTCTACATACTATAAAATAAATAATAAGACAAACATACGTATCTTGAATTTATTTTATTTCTTGAAAATCGGGTCAAGTTATGCAAAACAAAATATATAATAACAAAAAGAAAAACAACTATTTACATTGTAAATAATAATTAAATCAACTTTATGGACAACTTTATACTTTAATCTATCTTTTCATAATTTATTATTCTTAAATTAAGACTACGACATTAAAACTTTATCTGCTATTAAGTTGTAAATATTTAAAATACTGTTTTTATTTTTTTACACATCCATGATCAAAGTCATTACCAAAACATATCAAATATATTTGTAATATTTATTTTCAAATTACCTGTTCCCCTGCTTTCTTCAATATCCATTATAATATTCGGCTGCCCGGACTCAACATCACACAGACCTGAAATAAATGAGTAATTAGAAAAGTTTTGTATTTCCTCTAATATTCATATTTATGCAAAATTGCATTTTATTAATTTTTAATAAAACCTTTTTTATTTGCTAAACTAAATAATTTCAAATGCTGACACGTATTCCGAATAGTTGTTAGGACTTTGGATCTAAGCGATCGAAAACGTTTGATATTGAATTACTTTTTAAAATTATGTAAAAAAAAAAAGCATGCCTTGCTTCATTCTAAGTTTAATGAATCGTAAGTTAGTTCATGTCTAAGCCTAAACTGAGAGTTTGGTTTATATCTTTGATCTAACTGTACCTTGAGGGATACTGGATATAATATTCAACGAAACCGGTGAATGAATAGCATCTTCGGTGATTTATCTTATAGATTAAATAATTGAAGAACTAAGTGGAAGAACATGCTACGTAAAATTTGAGGAAAAATAGGACTTATAATAATAAAGTTTTATTCTCAATTTTTAAAAATACAAAAAACTCTGTGTAATCATGTTCCGGGAAGATTATTATTTTAAATACTCCCTTCTACGTAGCACCTTGTTTAATTTATCTAAACCTTAAATTGTGATAGCTTTTAGAAGTTTTAAATTGAGTGATCCAGTCCAAAATAGGAATAATAAATCATTAAACTGAATCTCCTTCGCAGATAAAAATTTTTGTAACATGGATCATCAATTATTCGAGTAAATTAATTATGCATGGTAGTCAGGATATAATATTATTCATATTATTAGATGCGATCCTTAAAATCCAATATATGATGTAAAATCGTGAATACTAAGGTTTATGGAATCAATATTCAAACGAAAGTCGTCAACAGAACCTCATACTTATTCAATTTCATATATGATTCTATATACCTCAATATTTTCAAAATCCGACAAAGGAATAGAAAACAGAGGAATGAACACTTTCTGAAATAGAGCGTTACAAAGCAGTTGCTGTATCTTAGGTTTCATAAAAAACCTAATTCAATATCATGCTTTAATCGTCAAAAATATTTTTCTTTGTTTTGCTTCGCGAAATCGTAAACGACAAACATAGATCTGGGCATCGAAAAAGAGGATTGGAGCACTTATTATTCGAGTCTAGGTTCTCAACAAGGCAATAATTTAGATGTATCTCAGATCTCGGAAGGATTATCATTGCTGAAATATCGCCTAACAAATTACTGCTTATATTTATTCATATGTCTTTTTTTTTAACCGCTTCAGATTAACTGTATAAAACTCATCATAAAAAAAATGGACTGGTGAATATAAAATTATATTATCTATTGCAGATCAGTTGGTCTATTACGAGTCGATAGTGAGAGTGATATGACGAGGCAGTCCTTTTTCCAGAAGTAAAAGTGCCTAAGACATACAGGACCTTCCGGGTTACGGACAATTGGTACTCGAAGTAGGGTAGTGTTGTTGAATCCTGCAGTGTGACAATGGGATAGGGTACAATAGTAGCCCATTGTCGCTTTCAGATCTGAATGGGACGTGATGTACGCACCCGTGACTTTGTTCTCTGTATCCGAGAGACGCAACGAGCGACACCAGCCATGGGATCAGGTAAGTTCAACGGTTTCATTTATAAGAAAAATCAACTTCAGTAGAAAGTTGATGATATTTTATTATTTTTAATTCAGATAGTCAGACAGTTTTGATAAAACATACATACAAACATGTATTAACCTAAAATATATATATAGACAAAATATCTATGTTTTCGATCCTCCACCAGTTTGTAATAGGATGGCGGATGGCAGGTTGAAAGGGTGTGGTATAGTAAGCAGGCACTTTCTGCTTGGCGTACCGGATCAGCTCAATAGATTAATGCTGAGGACGATCCCATGCATATAGCTGGAGATCAAAGCGTCCTTATTATTAAGATTATAATGTAGCTTCGCCTCATTAACAACTCAAATTATCTTGTTTGCTCACTTACACGACTTTCCTTACTGCTTTGGTTGCAAAGTCATTACTATCTACAGTATCTTGGTTGATTTCAGCCCGATAAAGAAATTTGTTTTTAACCTTTTCAGATTACTTAATTACCTTTCAAATGAGCATCTCGAATATACCGGGAGATGAATAGTTTTCGAGTAATCCGAAAAACAAAAAAAAAAATAAGTAAACGGGGTTTCAATGGGAATATGCGCATAATACTTCTGTACTACATAGAAACATGGCTGATAAGTCAATAAGGCTAATAATGATTCGATTTCGATGGATTTTTTTTTGGCGGGGGAATTTAATTACCTTGCAAATGATCATGTTCATAATCGAACAGTGAAAGGAGAAGATTTTTGATAAGTTTCATCAAATTCGTTACAACCGCATAAATATTTTATTAGGTTTTATCACCTATATATATATATATATATATATATATATATATATATATATATATATATATATATATATATATATGCCACAGGTGCGTATCATTTATAGTCCAAAAGTGCTAAATTTTTAGTTTAATTTTAACACAAACGTTGTTTAAAATACGTTTTATATTGCATATTCTTGAAATAATTTTCCAGGAGAGTAAAGGATATCTCCGGACCCCCCACCCGACTGGGGAGTATGGAAGGACCCCCCGGTACTATGGTTCGTGCACCCCTAATAAAGAATGCTGCGCACGCTTATGATACACACATGAGTAAGTGTTTTTATCACCTTGGTTCACCGACAAAGCTCTGGAGTCACAGGGGAGACAGGGCTGTATTATGGCGACTAACGGTGTGCAAGCTGTGAAATGGTTTTATTTATTGCTCTTAGTATTTAGCACAAGCAGTTTCATACGTCAATTACGGCAAAGTATTAGTGATATTTTAATGGTCTTACAACAAGTGTTGCTAATGATTTCATATTATGAACTAGTAGACAACCTCATAACTCCAATACATATATTTTGTAATTATATTTATTTTTTTTTGTATTAAATAATAGTACATTCACTAAATTGTATTGTATAATATAAATACTTCTAGGCTTCGATAAAATACTTATAGATCCTTTCTATCAATTAAAATCGTAAAGATCCCCTAGATGAAATGCATTGTCTAGGCATAACATGTAAAAGAAGAATTACATGAGCCAAAACATCATGAAGAAAGATATTCTTTTAAACAAAGCATAAGAATACTACATTTGGATTTATTAAAAATTAATATATACAGTCAAAATAAGTAACGAATATCAAAAAGTTCCAAACCATCTTAGTGACGTTTTGTTTTACAATATAAACCTAAATAATTATGGACACATATAAACTCTTTAAAAACGCACAGGAAACGGATACAAACAAATCTTCACCAAACCACAAGGACATGCAAACATACTCGTACAATACGGCCACAACCCACAAAACAGTAAAACCACACCCACAGAGTAATGAAGATGAGCTGGCAGTGAACCTTCAAGAACGACAAAGAATATTAATTAAAAGCGGTTAGAAAAGAAAAACACGCAGATAAGTAGGGTGATGTGCGGGAAGTGCGCATTTAATTTTATTAAGATCCATCTTAAAGGACTGTAAAATATTTATTTTTGAAACTAGATTTTTCCTCTTTAAAAAAAAAAATAACTTAAGCCTAAGTTTCAACCACGTTCATTTTGATGAGATTGATAATTTAATCAAATAGTACTTTATATAAATAAATGCTTGTAAACGACCAACAAATTTAAAGTATTGTCATAAAAATCAATTTCTATTATGTTTCATAAAATAATTAATCAATGTTTCTTTTTGCCATAGTCATGTCTTGACACTTTTTACTTTAACCATTTTTCGACCACTTACTAATCGACTACCTGAATACTTTTATGGTAAAGATGCTTCTACCTTGCATGCAAAACCTTAGACTAAAGAAACTGGAACTGAGGTTCCCCTTGGATAGAAAAGGGTTAAGAAAATTAGAGAATAGTTTTTGAAACATATTTAAGAATTTTAATGCCACTCAATTAAATTTGTTCTTTAGCAGGATATTTATATATGGAGAGTCTTAAAGTTTGGAGCTCCGCTTTTCCTCAGTCTATGGGTATTCTTCAAAGGCTTCGAACAAACTGAGCATCCACGTATCCGGCTGTATCTTTTATAACTTATTCTAGTGAACGATATGAAGATTTCGATGAATATAACTACAAAAATGTGACTCCCTCCCTTTCTTCCGTCGGCTCTTCATATATTTTTTTCAACTATGCTGTGAGGAAACCATTTCGACATTTTACAGAGGTAAAGTATATAGACTGCGATGTGAAATTTTTTTACAGTACTTTGTTAGAACATCATGCATGGATTTTTAAATAAGACAAGATTATTTATGTAGTAAAATAATGTAAAAATTACTTATCTCAGGTTAATCTTAAAATTAATTTGAAATAATCAAACATAATGCAATTTACAATAAGAGCGAGCGATAGAGACTCTACTAAATGGCCGGATTGCTCAGCTAAATCACTATCCTGTAGTAACCCAAGTCTTGGTAAAACGCTTTACCCCGAGGATACAGTTAAGATAATACCGAGACTATGTTGCAACTTGGCTAGACTCCGAAATCGCCAGCTGTTCTCAGGGCTAGTTCCATTCAGCAATTAAGCTAAATAACAAATATTTTAGATTGCCCTGGGGCCGGGTATAATTCTTACAGCCAGCTCATAAACATAATGCGCTTTTTCCATTTTTGGTATTGGCTTCATTTTCGTTTGTTAAATACAGTCTCCAGTCTTTGTATAGCCACCGTTTATGGGTTCGTGTAAGGTCTTAGAAAAACTAACAAATGCCTATCTAACCTTAAAGTTTATTCAAGTACACAGCTGAATCCGAAAATTTCTTAATATATGAATGTACAATAAAAATATAATTTGTGAATATTGTATAAAAAAAATTCGACCTAAATAATCTCTTAACGGAACTGTTTACATTTCAATACGTTGAATTAGTGGTTCAATCGTATAATATACACCTGTGTATTTTCTAGTATTAATTTAAAATTAAAATAAAATAAAATATACTACTACAACCCACGAAGGTTTTTTTCTAATTCTTGCTCAGATAGTGGTAGCACTGTTTCATGTCTGCGGTAATTTAGTAGTAACAGTGCAAAACTTTATAATAAGAAACTTAACTAAATTTTTATTTATTGAAAAATAATGCAATCTCTATCCATATCTATCAATATCCAAGGCCAATAGGCAATAGTGATAAATGTGCACATCCATGTCTAATATGAATCACGAAAGAAAGGGTGATAAATGTTTTTCACACTTGCTGATCTTTTTATTGATTTATTCCATTCATTAATGAGAGCTAAAATTCAAAAATAGAGACAAAAATTACTTTTAAGGCGGTCACTGACGATAACTCTAAATGGAACAATTTGGGTTAAACCTAAGCTTATTCAACAAAACTTCCTTGCGTAAAAAAGATTTCTAAGCCAAAACGCTCAGTATTTGTCAATCAGTTCAGTATCAGTATCAGTCCCTACATCTGTCTATGTAGGGAAAGTTTAAAAGTGCGTTAAAGGGAAAAGATCATTAAAGTGTGATCTTCCACTATTATATATGCATTTAATAGCATGAAAAGAAGGCTGTAGTATTTGTTGCCTTAGCAATGGTTCAGCGGTTGTATAATGGTTTGCTTGGAATACTGACGACTAATATCCAAGTTTGCTGTGTTAGAAAATAATAAAAGCAAATAGGTATGGGGTATAGGCTGTCTCTACAGTGACGTAGGTACGCCAAAACTGGAGCCCGGGACAAATTTCAAGATTGCCGCCCCCATGTTTGGAACTAGGGAGGCAAAAGAGGCACATACGCCGGGCGACAGAATTTAGAGGGTATTAAATTTTGAGTATAAGGTTATTTATAGATAAAGTAAATAATATTTGTTTATACTATTTGATATGTTTGACCTTAATTCAGTCAGCAAATGAGTTGATGTCATGAAAAGATATTTATTTTGAAATATATTACCTAAAGTACCGTTATAAAACTGTTGACTTTTATTGGAGGGGGATAAAAGAAGATGTAGCAAAACCAAGCTTGTCCCCCATCCCTCCGTCAAAAATCCTGGTTCTGCTATACCCTGCCATAATTCCAGGTTACCTGATTCTAGGGAAATACGATACCAACGATGTTTCGATATTGGCAATCATTCAAGCACCTGAATGAAACGGCTATCGATAAAAAAGCACATGGTATCGATCGGTATCGTACATCCCAATCTGCTTATTATATACATTATTTCATGACTACTTATTGAAATGTATGTTCGACGTGAATCCAATAAAATAAATTTTCTTTTCGAAGCCAGAAAAAGAAGGGAAAAATAAATTACTAAAAATGTGAAGCGGCGTTCCTGTCCTAGCTACGCCACTGTTTATTGACCAAAGAACCTCCAGATTTTAAAGGCGTAGAATTACTTAGAATGCCAGGGATTGCAAAGAAGAATATATCATAGAGGGCATGAGTAGATGAAGGCGTTGTATTATAAATTTGAAGTTTTGAGAAAATAACAAATATTTTTTTTTTATATGTAATTGTTGACTATGTAAATGTGTAATTGACATTAACTATGTAATCGACCAAAAAATCGTTCGATTAACTAAAAATCTTGGATTGTTAATGCTGTAAGGCGAAGATACGGCTTCATTCGTAAGAAAAAATTAACTTTCGAAAATTGTTATCTAGCACCTTCATCTACTCATATTTTCAATTGTAAAATAGCAATCTCGTAAATGAAGATCCAGTCATACATTTCAAATTATAGAGTTGTGAGCGGTGACGTCATCAACTCAACACTCAAAATTAACTCGCTTACTGTGCTTCACTTTCAAGTCCAGTACAAAAATTCCTTTTGCAATCTCCAATGGCACATTTTATCTGTTAAATAATAACAAGTTTTGCTTCCTAGCATTTACAGAAGCGGAGCCATGAGCGTTTAAAAATTACTCCAGGTGGAAGAACGTAATTCTACGTCAAGAAGTTGAAATTATTCTACTATACCAAAAACAATAAAAAAATAATCTTTTTCTTAAGAAACATTTTTTTTCTTTTTAGGCTTTGGTATAATGATGCCAAAACACTTTGTGAAACCTCTAATATAAACTGAAACAAAATGTTGAATAGTAATGTCAAGTTACAATGATCATCCTAGGGTGTCCTGCGAAATAGGTGTCAAAACTAAAAATCTGGTGCGGTGCGCGCATCACACAACTTTTCCTTATCGTCCTATAATAATTATCTTTTTAATATAATTTTAAAAAGTTCACATAAACAATACTTGAAATAAACTCAGCAGCATTCACTTCTTCTCCCACTTAAGTACAACAAAACAGTTTTTTAAATAATTTTGTTTCGGTTTAGTTTCCATGGAAACATTTTGTTTTCATTAAATGATACAAATGTAGAAATTATTAAGTTGATTTCTGCTTCTGTATTCTTAAATTACATTATTACAGAGCGTATTTTTGACACCAGATTTGCGGATTGGTGGGAGGAGGCTCGGTCGCATCCGTCTCCTTTCGGATGCGCTCGGTTATCCATCTAGGGGTTTGTACTCCTCATAAGATACGCTGTATCTTTGCTAATACTGGTCCGATTTTGATGATCTTTTTTTTGTTATTTAGACAATTTAAAAACCTTTCGTACAATTATATTAATAATTTACTATAAATTGCATTTTTTTTTTTAAGTTCAGCGCAAATAAATATTCTTTTCATCATAACTTCTTTTCCTGCATTTTTTCGTTGATATACTACATACATGAAAAGTTAAAGGCCTTTAAGGAGAAGACATTAGACAAGTTTCATCAAAATCGTTGGAGCTGTTTACGAGAAAATTGTAAAAAATTGTAAAATCCATGATATAATAGCAATTCCGGTGAGTCCGATGCGCAGTATCATTGTTAAGACTGGCCCGATTTTGATGATTCTTTTATTGTTTTTTAGGCAATTTAATAACCTTTCATATAATTCTATACATAATTTACCATAAAATGAACTTTTTAAGTTATGCGCAAATAAAATATTCTTTTCATCATAACTTTTTCCCCTGCATTTTCTCGGTGATATACTACATAAATGAAAAGTTAAACGCCTATATGAAGAATAATTTAGGCAGGTTTCATCAAAATCGTTAAAGCCGTTTTCGAGAAAATTGTAAAAAAGTGTAAAATCTACTACGTAAAGTGGCACTTTCGGAGAGTTGATTTTGACTAAAACGTTTCTGTAACATCACACGCATGTGACTACCTTAAATACGTAATTTCACTATCGTACTACTTTTCGTTTTTGAACTAGGCTGTTCACATACACAGAAACTCAGACCATATTGCGAGTCTTGGTTATTTGGACTCAGGGAACCTTAAAACATGTATTTCCGTTGAGAAGTCGAATTCGAAAATTTTCAAGATCGCTATAATTCCTCTTACTACATACTTCGTATATAGGCAATGGAAAGTAAAAATATTGGTCCACTATACTCTGAGAATAGCCGCGGACGCCCGATTGCGAATGGACGGAATTAATTTTTTTCTATTTTTGGATTCCACGTGTCTTGAAACGTAAAAAAAAATTTCTCGGTCGATTACAAAGTTTCATTATTTAAAAACCAAAGCTAATAATAATATCTCATGTGTTAGAAATCCCGTTGTTGATAAAAAATTAAGGCAATGCACTTTTTTTTCCATCAAAGAATAATGACGCAACGGTATATATTAAGAAGATGTAAAGTTGTGTCAGTAAAATTAAAGAAAAATAAAACATTGTATATGTAAGTGCCAAAAATAAGTATCACGTATATAATATAAGTAAGTCAGATATAAAATAAGTATCAACTTATTGAATCAATTTATAAGGTGAGAAATTCTTTAGAAGAATCCAAAATCAAACCAGGGTCTCCTCACTAGGTCTCAACCGGGACGCATTAAATAACAATGAATGTTGTTTGGAGTTTGTACTCCATTAATGTAAAACTCGGAAAGCTCGGTGAAGTATACAGTTCGAATCCTTAGTGTCTGGCGATCGTTTGGGGAAATACATTGCCTAACAAACAACTCACCGTTAGCTTCAGGGTTCAGTTTCCATTTAACTTGATATATTTACATATACATGGTGTTAAAATGCTTATTTTTCAGAAGAAAGTTCTCCTGTTCGGTTCAATATTTCACTGAACAGAAGGTTTCACCTTGATATTCATAAACGTGCCAGCATACATTCATAGAAACATAAGTCAAAGACTAATGTATCCCTGTACGTCAGGTGCTAATTAAAGGTTCGGTGAGTGAAGGTAACATCCTTCGGCCATTTAATAAGATCGTAAAGATGCTAATAGAATCCTCCACTCAAGATGGTAACGGCGATAGGGCTGGTCAACATGCGTGGGAGGTATACATATTGAGCACAGGCCTCAGGTATATACATATTGAGTTCTGGTCACAGCTGGTCATGAAATCCATTAGTTAGACAATATGGGGGTGTCGGGATATTCATGTGCCTCTTAAGGCTTATAAATGAATAGAATAGGAATTTCGAATTAGTTAATAAAATTAAATCAAACATGGTTCAGAGATTCCGATAATACTAGATAAGTGCCTACCTGTCGATGTCTCCAATAACTCCGTACTGACAATATCTGACTTTGCACTGGAAAGTTATACTCCCACTGACGTCTCTACCATCCTTGTAATTCAATTTTTTTTTTCTATTCTGGATTTGCAAGATATGAAACTAAAAATATTGTATATAGAACTTTAGCCATAGTTGCCTACGTGTTGTGTCAGCTACCAACGTTACATCCAATTTCGTTCATTTATTTTTTGGTGTGAACAGACCAGCTAGAGACCACGCAAATATCATTTCTTTTTTACTGCTTTCTCCTATTTCTTCCTTTTCCACAGGTCTTTCATTCTTTTAGACTGAAGTACTTTCCTTTCTTCAGTCCTTTTATTGCCGGTAAGGTTCTTCCTGTCTCTCACTAGAATCGTTAATTTCTTGATGCGTTTTCTAAATTCTTCTCCTTTTAAGCAGTCTCTATTGTTTATTTAAAAATTTTTAAGTTCTTTTTTTATTTGGCTAATATAATCTTCCAGACTTTTCATGTTGTTAGTTGATAGATTTTTGTTTTTGATTCCAGAAGGATTCATTCTTATCACGTGTCCGTAAAATTTCAGTCTAGTTTTCAGTAATGCGGTTCCCAGGTTTCCCATATTCTCTATTAATTTCTTGGTATCCTTGTCCTGTATGCGGTTCCCAGGTTTCCCATATTCTCTACTAATTTCTTGATTTCTTGGTATCCTTGTCCTGTAATTTTGGCCTATGGATTCTTCACAATCTTATCTTTCAAGTTTTAGAAGTTTATCTATATTGGAGATGTTGGCTATCACTATACCATACAGCGATAATAATTAAACTTCAAAAGTCGACTCGGATGAGTTTTGATTCACGTTATCTTTTTGTTTGGTTGGCTTTCCTAAGATTCAGAAAAGATACAAAAAATGAACAATCTTGACGGAGATGTCATGTTTTTAACTCAGAAGACCAAAAGACGCGTAAATTAAGTAGTATTACGAAAACTATTTCTTTGACCTATTAGTTTAGAATATTCCGTACTTAGGAAGTTCAAAAAGTACTACTGTGACAAGCAATAGTTTTACTAATTAAAATTCTTAAATAAACCCTTAAGTTCAAACCCCAACAAAATTCAGGCTCTTCCAAAGGATATATTTATTCAGGCAATAAGAATGAGTAAACAATTTGTAATGATCATTGAAAAATTCAGACAGTTTGGATCTACAACGTTGTGTTACGTGGAACTTAAAAAATGTATTGCTAATACTAAATACTAGAAAACAATTTTGATTATAGGCTTGATGAAATAATTTAATTGTAAATCATATCATCATAAATACAAAACGGACTTGCAGAAAGGATCCGACTAGGATTGGCAATTCCTAGCAATCAGTTCCTCCAGCCCACCAATAGGCAATGAGCCAAACCTCCAACTGTCCAATCAGGATGCAGATATCCAATAGATCGTATTTCAGATCAATTAGTCTCTATATCATTCCCTTCTATAACGAACTCCCTTCGCCGAAGTCGTTAATCATCCGTTAAGGCTTGAAACTGATTCTAAGGATCAAACGATTTTGCTCTGTTTAAATTTCAAGTTTTAAGATCATATTCGCACATCTATAATTTGTATATAATTCTACGATAAACATTAATATAAATAGCTCATAAAAATAATGTAAATAATAGTTCTTTGATTGTATATCACAATCGTAAATATGTTAATGACAAAGTAAAACGCTGCAAATTATTACCCCATGGTTTATTATTTACGTATAATAATTTCGAAAACCTTATATTTTCCTCTATCTTCATAAATTGAATCCTTTAATCGGCCGTCATTTTCAAACAAAATGACAAATGGTAATGTTGAGTTCCGAGGATCAGCCTGGGGTGATGTTTTGTGACTTAGATGACAAATCTCAAAAATTTCGTATCTTGAAATGTAAAATCTCAAATTTTGAGAAGGGAATTAATTATTTTTTTTTTATATTGGTTTTTTATAAATATTCATTATTGAAAATAATAAACCAAAATGAGATAATTTAGCATGGTATTTTTTTTTCACCTTTAAAAAAATACACCTAAGAAATCAAATCGATTTAGACATTATTTTAGTGTTTAAAAATAAAAGCCTTATTAGACAGGATTAATGATCATTCATTAAAATAGATAAAACATAAAACAGGGCTAGAAGTAGGTATAATTAATTTCGATTCAAATTTTATAGTTTCAAGCACAATAGTTGCAAATATAACATTAAACATTCCTAAGTACATGTATACATACATACA
Organism: Rhaphigaster nebulosa; assembly: GCA_948150685.1. Classification (NCBI taxonomy): domain Eukaryota; kingdom Metazoa; phylum Arthropoda; class Insecta; order Hemiptera; family Pentatomidae; genus Rhaphigaster; species Rhaphigaster nebulosa. The sequence continues at coordinate 129,374,231 of OX411309.1, read as the reverse complement.
TACACATATATATATATATATATATATATATATATATATATATATATATATATATATATATAAAACTATCCAGAAACATTTGGAATAAGAGATACTTACTTCATTTTCACAATGGGAATGTATTATAATAGAATTACACCACGCAAATACATACATGTAAGGTGGTAAATCAATAATTTTTGGCTTGCAAGAAGTTAAGCAATTCTTGTCCTTAATCGAGGAGAAAATGTTGCGTTATTGGTAGAGACAGTGGAAAATGTCACTGAAATCTCACAGAGAACGAAACGAAACTAAAGATTAATGGCGAGCCTATGCTTTTATTGATTGATAGTGTCCGTATACCCTTCATTCATAACTGACACTTTAAGAGGATAACATATTTGATGAATGGAGATAAATATGAGTATATACATATTGTATAATGACTGTTATAATATTGAATATTAGGTTCTAAACTTATTGTTTTTATATTTGAATTAAATTATTCATCATTTACAATAATATTTCTTTTGAAACAATTTCATAGTATATACGAGGCGTTAGGAACGATAACCTCATTCTACAATACCAAAAAATACGGCCGAAACCTACCGAACCAAAATTTATGCACACACGAATATTATTTGTGAGATTTTGAAATATTTCACAAGCCATGAACAAACAAATTACTATTATAGGTACTATTCAAATTTTAAAAAGTTAATTATTATATATTTTTAACTTCTTGATAATTATGGGGCATGGCTACCTCCAACAGCATCTCCATAGAATTGGAGACGTTGAAAATCCCGTATGTCCCTTGTGCCATGAAGAGGTACGATCCCCACTTGGGCGTATGTTCTGCCACGGAGGACATTAGAATTTCATTATCTGACACCGAGAATAAGTTATCTAGCAGATCTGTTTTATATTAGGCTGCTAGGAAACGTATGACGGCAATGTTGAAGAAAACTGACATAAGAAGAAAAAAAAGTTTTCCTATTTCTGTGATAGATTTATGCACTCAGCGTGCTTCAAGAACTTGGCGGCACAAAGCCTTTGGGATCTCAACCGATCCGGGTATCTTGAGAATGGATAGCTCGGTGGTTCGGCTCCGAACAGAGCTAGAAGTTGACCGAATTAATGAACATATACTGCCTGGTGTTGCGTCACGTTTCGACCGAATCTGTCGACCGGGTTCCGACTAACGAACGCTTTGACCTTTAAAGGCGGACAAAGCGAAATATAGCCCATTCTCACAATATCTGGAATATTTATTTTTGAAGCATGCCAATCAAGATTCTTAGTATAAATGATTCTATTTATCAATTGCATCGAAAAGTTTACTATCACAATAACTACACAACAAATTAAACAAGTAAATGAAGTTCTTCATATATATATATATATATATATATATATATATATATATATATATATATATATATATATATATATATAGTATTATAGGTACTATTCAAATTTTAAAAAGTTAATTATTACATATATTTAACTTCTTGATAATTACGGGGCATGGCTACCTCCAACAGCATCTCCATAGAATTGGAGACGTTGAAAATCCCCTATGTCCCTTGTGCCATGAAGAGGTACGCTCGCCACTTGGGCGTATGTTCTGCCACGGAGGACAAAAGAATTTCATTAGCTGACACCGAGTATATATATATATATATATATATATATATATATATATATATATATATATATATATATATATATTACATATATATATATATGTGTATGAAGAACTTCATTTACTTGTTTATTTTGTTGTGTAGTTATTGTGATCAAGTAAACTTTTCGATGCAATGGATAAATAGAATCATTTATACTAAGAATCTTGATTGGTATATATATATATATATATATATATATATATATATATATATATATATATATATATAACTCATATCACTCGTTCTGCTCCTTTTAGCGGTCATGTGTGTCACATAAAGCCCGAAAAATAAGCGATAACTGGATAATGAGCCGGAAAAGGTGTTGAATGAAATCTCAATTATGTTTAACATAATTTCAATTTCAAATCATTTTTCCTCGAATAAAATTCAACAGTTTAATTCGAATCAGGAAGAGCGCCTGATATAAAAAATGGGAACAAGATATTTACTTATATGTTTGAGTAAAAAAAAAAAAAATCCTATTTTTACATTTATAATGCATATATATGGATGAAGATAAAAAAAATACAAATTTAAGAAATGAACAAATAATATTTTTGTTATAATTATTTACAGCCCAGAGTAGTTTTCTAGAAAAATTAATAACTTTATCGTAGCTAATTTAATAACAAAATCGGAAATGGAACGTTAATTCAACAAGCAAGACAAAAGTCTAAATATTTGAATATTTAATAAATTTGTGTTCTAGATCATCTTCCAAATAAATAAATATTTTTTAAAAAAACGACCTAATATTTCTGTAATTGGGGAGTGATAAATTATTTGCTACTTCTATAATTTTGTTTTTATTGAAAACTAGTTTCGAATGTTATAAATTCATCTTCAGTTCTAAAATCACAAAAAAATTCAAAAATAAGCAATTCAAAATATATTTTGATAGTATTATACATATAAAATTAATTATACATATTTATATTACATTTAATTTAATATGTATAATAATAGTACCAAACTGTATTTTGAATTGCTTATTTTTGTGAGTTTTTAGAACTGAAGATGAATGTATAACATTCGAAACTAGTTTTCAATAAAAACAAAATTATAGAAGTGGCAAATAATTTATCAATCCCTATTTAGATTGATCCTTCTATACCATAATGCGGATGACAAATAATATTCCTCTTTTCATATTCTTAGTCCGAAGTGAATAGTCTTATTTTTATTAAAAAATAATTAAGTTCAAAAAATACTATATTACAGCTTGTAAACGATTTTCGTTCCTATTGATTATGAAAAAAGTAAAGTGTTCACTAACATTTTTAAAATGAAATCAATTACGTTGTTTTTATACTAGTCATATTTTGGTCAAATTTATTCATTTTTTTTTTTTATTTCTCTGATTAATAAACCAAAATGTGTCCTTAATTATAAGAGAAATATATAATTGATTTCACTAAAGTCGTGTAATATGAAGTCCATATAGCAAGAGATTTGTTGTGAACAACTTCCATACACACCATTGGCAGTCCGACGTTTAGTAACAGTAATTAAAGAACCCTCCTCGCCTTAGGCAACAGTTATTCGCTGACTGATGATGACGGAATTGGCACAAGCCTTAGCTAATATTCCGACCCGGCGCCAGAAGCCTTCAGTGTAGCAACTTCGGGGGACAGCAGACAAATCGCCAGTGAATCAGCGCTGCGCTAGTGTTCTCAGGAGAGCCGCTGAATCATAGGAGAGCACTGGCGCAACGCTCTGACCATGCGGAGAGTGCACTTGAATGCGCCGAGGGCGGTATTGCACCATCGGGTACGTGAGCCGACTCCGGGGCAGCTGTCCTCGTTGGGAGAGCACCATCGCTAATGCACAAGACGGCTGTCATTGTCTTTCAAAGGATGATTAGCGTCGGTGACGGGCGTCACAGGATGGCGCCTCTCAAACGAACCTGTGTAACTAATGTGTGGTCTTGATGAGCGAGACTAGGAAATGCCACGGGCACTATATCAGGGGAGGTGCAACAACCTAGCATGGGTACCCATTAGGCTGCTAATTATGTATGAACATAACAAATTATTAACAGCCTAGTATGAGTAGTAGTACTCTTACTATTGCTGAAGTACAGGGGGTACCTATTCTTTTAATAACGCGTAGCATAACCAAGAGTTTTCCATGTTGAGGCGTGCCAAAACTGTACCCTTCACCCCCCCCCCCTCCTCCCCTCCATTACCGTACCCTACCACCTTTACAACAACCATGAATATATAGTATAGGAGCTTGTTTTTTAATCTAAATTTTCCTTTTTTGTAAATTTTGAGAATGCATCTACATAATGAAAACAGTTAATTACTCTTATTTACATTTACTTACACTTATTTATTTACACTTACACAACCTACTTGCTGACCATTAATTTGCACTAACTCTAAATTATTTCAGCCTTTCAGAAAAATGATATTGACGGACCACGTGCCAATTCCGAAACGCCAACGCGACACATTGTGGCACGCGTGCCTTAGGCATTCCTAGCTTAGTAAGGCAAGCTTACTCAAATTGCTTTGAAAGATATAAATCCAGGGACCTGGTTCATAATAAAGTACAAGTTGGAAAAGTACAATTAGAAATGTGTGTTTTTATAAGTTAAAGGTTGCTTAACGTCATTAGATCATTAATAATTGTATTCAATTTTATTTTTTAATTTTCTATTTTTTATATAACCCAACAGAAGCCATTATAACCAAACAGAAGCCATTATAACCAAACAGAAGCCGCTATAACCAAACGAAAAAATCTATTTCAGGAGATGTATATATATATTGAGTTATCAAAAAAACTAAACAAAAGTGGACCGGTTTCCATAGGAATATACAAAATACTTTAAAAAAGCATTTGTATAAAGTTCAAAATGCTATATCTTTGCTAATACTGATTCGGTTTTGATGATTGTATTATATTTTATAGGAGAATTTAGAATGTGCATAACACATAGATCCGTTGAAAATTGCACATCAAAATTTTGTGCATACTGTATATATGAATAGTTAGAGAGCTTTAGGTAGACGACTTTAGATAAGCCTTATCAAAATCACTGAGCCGTTTAGGAGCTACAGTCTAAAGAAAAATACGTTTTTTTGCTATAGTGCACGCGTGGCCAATTTAGTTCGCAGGCATCAGGAGTCGAAACTCTACAAAATACAAATAAAAAATCGGCTAATCCGTTTCAGAAAATGCGTTTTTTTAATCAGAAGGTTCTGAAATGCACAGAACCGTTGAAAACTCCAAATCGAAATTTTGGGCTGATTACCATACTTTTCTTATCTATTAGCGGTAGGAAAGTAAAATATATTAATTGACATATAAAATATTAATAAACTTGATCTATATTAAAACTGATATGAAGTCTAATATAATTTAAAAATATTAGAACTGCATAACTGTAAAATGATACAAAATTATTTTCCATCTGATAGTACTTAGTGATCTGGTAGTTAAATAACTGCAGTAGTGATAAAATATTTCGCATGTCATCTTGGTCTTTCCAATTCGCCCTTTCTCCAATGATATAACTGCTTAAAATATCAAAGGGAAAGAAAAGTTACACCGACAGATAGATCGTCCACCAATATCGTCTTAAAAAGGGAAAATTGCGCGATGGAACGAAAGCAGTCAGTGCTTGATGATGCCCATCGATTGAAAAGACTTTTGCTCGTTCCAATAATTTTATTTATCAATCCGATCCCAGGATCTAAAGTGTATTTATGACATCGAAATCCAACCGTGACAGTGGCTATAAATGTTATTCCATCGTAAACATATCTGGAATGTTTCGCACGCTAAAATTGCCTCGGAATTTAATGTGTCACCATTAAATCGTTTCGTAACAAATTATGTGAAAGTTATAACGCTATTTGAACCAATGTATTTCAAATATCTGATTTTTAAAATAAATTATAACTACCGGTTATGCGTGACAAGCAACGATTCCGTTCTCTGGGCCTCTTATCATTGCTATTAATACTATTTGTATCTATAAATACTAATCTCTCTCTCTCTTTCTCTCTCTCTCTATATATATATATATATATATGTATATATATGTGTGTGTGTATATATATATATATATATATATATATATATATATATATATATACACACACACATACATATATATGATAAGTTGATAATACAAGACATTTTAGAAAAAAATACTCCATTCTACATAGGACCTTGTTTAATTTTTTTTAAACCCTAAGTGGTAGTAGTTTTCGGAAGTTGGAAATTGAGTGATCTAGTCTAAAATAGGAATACAAAAATTATCAAAATTCTATTTTTCTCAGATCCAAACTTTTGTAACACATCTTCTTCAACTTAGCTCTTCAAGTATCATTCATGATGCTCTCTAAGAAAAACACCTTTTTATGAGACTGTACAGAAAAACTATTATTGAAAACTAAAAATTGATTATTGTTAACCACATAAACTTATTTGAAATATATCTAAATATGAATAAATACATTGAAGGAGATTTTTATAGCATAATTTTAAACAATTACCGTAGTAAAAGGAAAACTTATCAATACGTTTATCTATTGCGTTAAAAATTTAGTTTTCCATCAAGCAAACACTTATTGGTCAATACTGAATATGTTTAAATTATTCGAAATAATACTTTATCCATATATTTATTTATCAAAGCTAATACACTCACCGTCCTTTCCAATCGCATGTTGCAGTAAAGCTAACAGTGCTAACGAGCTAATTTGGAACTTCATCCTGGAAAAAAAAAATCACATTTAGTAAAATATAAAATAAAATATCATGCACCGATGAGGAAATAGATACAGTAGTTTAAGAACAAATTACAAATTTTAAAAATAATGCATGTGCTTTAGTATCATATAAACGAAAAATTACAATTTTATTGTGGTTAAAATGATTATATACAATTCTAGTATTTCTTTTATTTCTAAATGTTTCTTCGACAAATTAGGTTAGTTTTATTCAAAGAATATGAGAAAGATTAATAGTTAGTGTTAAGAAAAGTGAAACACATAAAAAGTATAATTTTAGCATTTCTCTAATTATTTGCCTAAAATTATACCGAAATTATAAATTATACCAATTTATCTAAAAGGCTCTCTATCGTTCAGAAAAAGTTTTGATTAAAAAAAAAAAAATGTTTTTAGCCAGATCGTATCCTCTTTATAGTTTTTTATTTACTTGAACAATAATGTAAAAAAAAAATTCATTACTTTATAAAAATTAATATATTTTAAACTGAGAAGCCTATAAACTTCCAATGTGATCCTTTCTACAGTTTTTTTAGATGTCGTAAATGAATGAAATGAAGTTCTGTATATAAATACTTCTGAAAGAGTTTTATATTTCAGTAAAATTAGATAATAAAAAAGATGATTGTATAAATAAGTTTATTGATTGTATAAAGTGATTTATTTTATTTTATCAATTTAAAATGCTCATCGAAAAAATTAGTGAAAAAAATGTAAAATCTCGAAAATAAACAATTAAGACATATTTATAAAGTCCCCACAATCACTGATGGTTTTATTCAAATAAAAAAAAAATTATGAGCTTCTGCGGAATGTGGGAAATAAACAAATAAAAATATAGAACGTAGAAACCGATAATCAATGGTAACATATCCAATTTTGGCAATACCTGGACAGTCCGAACGACAGCTAAAGCAAGTTTTACACTTAAGGGCAACTTCTGCTTGATTTATGACTACAGAATACAGAGAAAAAAAAATTAACATTCCATTTAAACTGAAGCGTAAACAACTATCTGGATACGACGAAAAAGGTTCTTAGCAATTATTGTCTTCAATGTTTAGAATAAATGGTGACCGTATAAAGCTTGTGTAATTCGTAATTATTTCCTAACTGAGTTGTACCTCTCAAAATCCGACCTACACCTCTTTTCAAGTCAAAAATATTAATTTACGTAAAGGCCAAAGTACAGAACAGCAGAATCTTAATTGTTCCAATGTCGTCTACACGGAAATCGGGTTTTGTACCATAAGCAATTGAAATGGGCAAATTAAACCATTTAACGATAGCATACCACTAAAAATTTAGTTAAATTTAAATATATTATTAAATTTATTTATTTAACCGAAATTAGTTTTGATTACAAGGATGGGTCATCCGATACCATGTATATAATAATTTTGTAATTTACAAAAATTTTAATGAAACCTGTATTTAAATATTAAAAAAAAAAAGCTTTTGAGTTTCTATAACATAAAAATTTCTAATTCAGCTGCTTTTTCAAATAATGCATTTGGCATTGGATTTATCTAGCTAGAATGGATTTTTTATTGCTCAGTCAGTAGTCAATTATCAAGTAGTTCAATTGCAAAAGTATATTATTGCTCATTTTATTCTTCCTAGTATTTATGAACTTTTTTAAAATTATTATAAATCATACCGTCGTTCACATTGTGAAACCACGCAATTACAAAACATTTTGATTTAGAGATATTATTTTTCCTAAAGTTTAGGCACAGCAATTAATTATTATTTTTTCGTAATCGAAAGTATATTACTAAACCTGCTGGTACTTAGTATTAGGAAAAAAAAAACATACATTTATTTATTTAAATGTTGTGTTGTCTCTGCTCAAAAGTGATCGACAATATGTGAATAAATGAAAAATATTAAGCTAGATCAATCACAGTACCAAATTCAAAATTGAAAAAAAAAAAAAAAAAGTTTTTAGAATTCTGAAGACCAAAAAGGCAATAATGACTACAACTTATTCTCAATGAAAGTTCTTATAAGGGGTGATGATATCCTTTGATCCAGGATCGGTGTCCTTTATTGCCTCGAGGACATGCCATAAAGCTCTCTACAGCCGTTAAAGGATGAAATAAATTCCAGGGAGAGAGGGGTATCAAAGAACCTCCATGCTGTTCAACAAACATTATTGTCTGTTTAAGTCGGCAGCACGGTAATAATCTTGGCAATAGAATCTCTAATGATTGTCCCGTGTCCGGCAAGTTCGTCCTTACTACCATGTTTAGCGTTCATTTAGGAAGGTATATGTGTGTGGGTATACATACATATATATATATATATATATATATATATATATATATATATATATATATATATATATATATATACGATGAAAACTATACCAAAATTGATCTTGTTGAATCTATCATAGATGGCATTTTTAGTTTAAAGCTATTAAGGTAGAAAGCAATGCTTTATTTATATTAAACTGTTGTCAAAATTTACTATTCAAGATAAACTTATAACTTAACTATCTCGTAGACAGATACAGTGTAGACTTATTTTAGGTCTTCATAAAACATTTTGAGACAAAGATTGAACGAATTCGAAGAAACCCCACACAACACTTAAGGATGATTACGATGAGAATTAAAAAATAACTAAATTCCCGATTTAGGTAAAAAAACGGGGAAACAAAATCTAGAAAACAGATAAGCGATATAAATAATGAGTTGACGATATAAACGTGAATAGCATATAGTTGTCGAAGTTTTGAAATTATATCTCAGGAAAACTAGGCTGATTTTTTGTATAATAATTTTTAAAATTCAGTAACCCTGCATATACAATTAAATGACACAATTCATTAAAATAAATATTTACATATTGTAGTAATTATAATTAATTAATTAATTTAATTTTTAAAATAAGCAATACAACATTATAGTTAGATTGATGCATGCATGTTAACTGAAGTATACGCATGTTCTAAATTTAATATTCTAATATAGGTATTTGGGAGAGTTTTAGATCAACCTCTAATGACGTTTCATCAAGATGTCTTAAAAACAAAAAATTTAATTTAAAATACAATAAATAAAAAATATTGATACCATAATAATTCGGTCAGAGAGACAAAACGGTTTTAATAGAATTCCTCATGGTTCTCAAAAGGACAATGTTACCTTAAAAATGAACAGATCTGATTAAGTATTAAATAACTAGTTAAATAACTAAATACCATAGCGGGGTTCGGTAAAAAGAAATAAATAAAATTCTCAGCTAATTGACTCTAAATATAACTTGTGTAGCAAATAAAACTAATATCACCAACGGTCCCCTTCTGAAGTTAACTATAAATTCGCTTTCAGAATTTTTTTTTCGGAATTATTTTTGTCTTAATTAATTCGCCCTTACCATTAGTAATATGAACAAGCATGCACCAAAACTATTTTATAAGTATTATTTAGATAATGTTTAGATTAGAAAAAAATTACGTGCTTTTGAATCATAAATAAATTTAGTAAAAGTTATAATACCCAAAAAAAATTGAATATTTGGACATGGATCAAACCTGTTCAGATGGATCAAAACGATTCCTAAACCGCGATTTATTTGTAAGGATAGCTTGTTTTATGATTATTAGTGCTGTATTTTATGTGATAGTCGCCGCGTTACAGTAGTTCAATATAATGCACTGCAACATTTCATGTCCAGTTGATAAATTGTTCATAGACAAGGTTTCACTTCTTTTTTTTTTTAAATATTTCTTTGACTTGTCCATACATTACATGAGGCATAAACAATTTGCTGGACTTATTCTGATTATACTTTAAACCATTATGACAAGAACTCTATGATTACCGACAGGCAAAGAGATAAGATAGTAAGACACGTAGCCTTGACATTTGGTGCAGCCGCGGGTGCATAAATGCAGTGGCATAAATGTCGAGTGGCGCCAAACCCATAACGATCTGAATCAGCTACCGTTATTGGTATTTCTTCAGCAACCACAATAACTTTTATATTTGAGGAGTTTTCTATCCAAAGTCAATATATCCACTTTAGGAAAATTATTACAAAAAAATATTAGGGGGCATCTCATGGAGATACAGGAAACGTTTATTGAAAATGATAATTTGTCTATCAAATATTTGACAGAAGGAAATTTAAGGCTTGAAATAAACTGAATAACGTTTAGGTTTATAATATTAATTTATCAGAAAAATCTTTGTTTTTGAGAAGTGGATATATTGCTTTTTGATGGAAAACTCCTCATTTGTATTAAATAAAAATCATTCTAAATTTAACTATCATAGAGGAATTGATAAATACCCGTCTAGACATCAATCAGCTGATGTCAAAAAAATTATAAATTAAGTAATCTATTATTTAAAAAAAATTAATTCACAATTACGTATTATAATGATATTTCATGTTTGGTAATACAACAACTAATATGAATAGCGCAGGAACAAGACATACTCCAGTTTTCCAAATTTTTGGTAACTGGCAAAAAAATATCAATCTCCTATTTCGCCTACTTATTGATTCTCTATTTAGTAAAAAAAACAACAAGAAAAATATACTCTTTCAAACTATTTCGTATATTAATTTTGAAAAAATAAAAATATATGTATGTATATATATATATATATATATATATATATATATATATATATATATATATATATTTTCAAAACTAATATACGAAACTATGCTAGTTTGAAAGAGTATATTTTTCTTGTTGTTTTTTTTACTAAATTATATATATATATATATATATATATATATATATATATATATATATATATATATATATATATATATATATATATATATATGGGGATTGTATATTTTGATCCATAAAATTAAATATTATTTGTTTTGATCCTAAAACAAATAGAGATTATACGATTTTTTCATTAAATAAAGCGAAATAAGCTGTTTTGATATAATAACCTTTGAAAACTCTTTATTAAAAAAAAATAACAGTTTTTTGAACCAAATAATATTTACAAAATTTATGAAAATAAAAAAGAATGAATAGTAAGTTGGCCTATTACTAAAATTAGGCAATTGGGGTAATAGACCGGTGTATTAATATTGTGCCAATTGCATCCAAAATGCGTGACTAAAAGATTTCCTACACCCCTGATTTTTAAACAGCTTAATGAAATTTATTCATAAGGATTAATTAAGTCTGACAAATCATCATCTATATCTTACCGGTCCGAGGAGAATGTCCGTTTTTATCCTTGTCCTAATGATTATGCGCATTTTGCGATGTGATGTTGCAGACTTTGATCAGAATAAGTTACACAATTAAAGAGAGTGCGAAAGATCCATTAAAATAGCTACGTTACCTAGATTTCGTCAAGAAATAAAGATTGTTCGTACTCTAACCATACGATATACTGCTTAATTCCGTAGATTAAAAGCTTGAATATAATGTCGTTTTAAATAATAGGAAAACAGAAGAAAAAACTACATAATGAAAAAAATAATGATCTCATATAATTAGGATAAATATATGTGCGTATATACATAATAAAATAAAATATGTATGAATAAACCAGTATTTTATTTGGTTTATTTTAAAAATTAAGGCATTAAAATCTTTCTTTAAGAGAGAAGTTATAACAAACTTTATTTTTTCAGTTGTAATATAAAAATTATCCAATGGTCACAATATTATTATTTCAACATATCAGCTATTGGATTTCGAACCATTATCTAATTTGAGAAAATAGACTTATTACTGACAAAATTAAAAATTATTGAGAAAAGCAATATTGGGTCCAAAAAGCATTTGCACGCCCACAGTTTTTATTTTAAAAATTAAAAAAATGATTTGATATTAACTAGTTTTATCAAAAATGTAATCGAAATTATTGAATAATGCATTACTGATGAGTGAAAACAGAAAATCTTCAACAACATCTATTAAAAATTAATCATAAAAAAGGAATGGCAGCTCAGAGGCTAAGGGACGGAATAACGAACTCCCGTTCTACCTTTACGAGTACGGCTTTAGAACAAAATTTATTTCCTGTTCTTTCAGCTGCGGGTTCATTCCTCGGTTCGAACTATACTTGGACCCACCCAGCCTTAATAAAGTACTTAACCTTACAACGCGGTATGGATGGTCGAGCGTGGATGCTGGACCACATCATCTATAGGTGAACAATTTAAAAAAGAATCTTTAAGTATGCTTGAACCTAACAATAACCTTTTGATATTGAAATAACATCCAACTTACGGATTAGTGAACGCGATTGAAAGAATGTAAGACAAATAAAGTGTTAAAAAAAAAAAAAATTCAAAATGGTATATTCGAAAAGATTGCTGTCTGAAGTTAAGTAGAGGGCGAAGGCTTTTCCCTCTTGCTGCGTAACCTCTGAGCCTAAGCTCCGCCCTCAAGATTCTTCCATAAGTATTTTGACTATACCTGCTAGTATAGCCGTTGGTCAACAAACAATAATGTTTTATTGATGGATTATAATGGTACCGATATTTTTTTGTTTAATAAAAAAATAATTAGTAATTAACTAATAATAGCTAATTATTTATTTTTAGGACATTTAATCTAAACAATATAGGTTGAAATAAATTAATTATTTAATTGGGTTAGTTTATTAATTTTGTTTTGGATACCGTAATAAAGGTTATATTATTAATTACATTATATTTGAATTTGAGACTCAAAACTCCTAAATGGATGGTATTATACATACATTAAAGACTGGCAGATCTTAGAGGGATAATTTTGCAAAACGATGATTCTTGCAGCATATAACTGAAAAAGGGTTTTATAGGTTCCGATCAGACGTCAAGGAGAAACAGATAATCCAAGAGTGGACACAAATTATGAGATCGATGAAACCTTGACGAAATGGTCTCTAGAACTTTATTACAACTTTTTAAGCCTTAAAAATGTTTTATATCCTTGATGATGTTGAGGGCCAGCCGTGGGAGTAGAATAATCTTCATTGAAGAAGTCTTATTGTCAGGGCATCTGAGCACATTGCACCTTGGCCAGGAGCGATTCTTATGTAAATATTTTGCTATTGAAGGTCGCATCCGGTTCTACTATGGACGAATTTCATAATCCGGAGAATCCTTTTTATATCTACTTACAGATACAGACATATATGCATATAAATGTATATTTATGCATGTTAATAATGCATGTTTGTGAGGGAGAAGAAATAAGGTCATAGAGAACTACTGATCATTTAGTTCATATTATGAAGAATAATTCTTAAATGATTAGAGAGAGGGTTAGTTATGTGTTTTCATACCTCAGATTCGATTTACATCCTACATTTGTCCTATTCGTTTAAGAAATTTAAATAAGGATAATTAAATGTAGTCATTATAAAATTACATAAAATAATATCTAAGTCATAATAAATTATAACTTATTAATTAACTATATAATCCGTTTCAAGATGCGTAAAATCCAAAAATCGAATAAAAAAAGAAAATCCGTACGTCCCCCGTCCGCGAAATTTCTATCTTAGTACTCTGTACTGGGCGTTTTTTTGTTGAGATTTGACACCAAAGTAACATCCTGTTTCGTTTCAAAACGGTGACCGATTAAATGTTACGCCTATAACTCGTCCAATTCATGAAGATGGAGAAAAAATATAAAATGTTTTGAAACCGTTATACCTAAACATCTAGAAAAATAAATTAATTAAATAATAAAAAGAAATCATTACAAATATTTTTATTTTATATATATATATATATATATATATATATATATATATATATATATATATATATATATATATATAACTATTTGGAAAATATAAACCATACAGTAATCATTTATAGCGTTTTTGCTTCTATATGACTATTTAATTTTTTAACAATATATTTATATATCAAGAATTTTTCTAATTTAGTTAATTACTTTAATCTACTAAATCCCAGAATTAACCCATAATCTTATTATTTTTCACAAGCGCAAACTACACAAAATGCGTAATATTAATAAAGGATGACTAAGTTTTGAGTTGTTTATTGAGAGAGGTTGTGACGAATAATTTGTGGAATCCAGACTTTTAATATTTAATAAAATTCCTCCCTTTACTGCATTTATGGAAACGAAACAATAAAGGGGAAATATACGTAACATACCTTGAGCATCAGCTTAAAACTCCTTAAATCCTTTTGTGAAAAAAAACGCCGAGATCATCTAACAAAGTCCATTCACTAAAACCTATTTTTTTTTTTTTGTAAGGATAATATGAACAATAGCTTGATCTTAGGAATGATATAAAATCTCCCAACTATGTAAAGGAGGACTTGGTAGATCTCCAGCACAGATCTGGTGTGGGTGCAGCGGCAGATACCAACAACAGATAGAGGCTCATGCTAGGCCTTTCCGGATCTCGACAACCTTTCCAAGGACTATCTGACCAAACTGGAGTCTTATCAGTCAGAGTTACCAAAACTAGATTACCACAGGGACTATAAGTTCAAGACATCCTGTGATAAAGCCATCTAAAGGAGTGTCAGGGTTCCTGAAGTATTTGATATCAGGGAGTTTGATCTTGAGCGTTCCAGTAGGTTAGCCGAGCTCGGTTCTGTTGGATATTATCAGAGGTACCTTTATTATAGATTTATATTTTGTTATAATAAAATCGGTTTATCGATTTGAACAGGCGTTTTTTGATAAATCATTTTATTTCATATTAACTTATCTTTGTTTTGAAAGTGGTAAATCAACTTGCTGATACAATAAAACTAAACTTTCACTGTATGATCGATTAAGCGAATTTAAATTAAATATAACAATTAAAGGATTAGAGAACCCGAAGGTTCGTTGCCGATGCCACCAATCGCTACCTTTCAAATCCAAATCAGCATGAGCAGCCTTAAAGCGAGCCTCCGATCCTTGTTTCGGATTACCCCTCGAAATTTTACCAGTTGCCTCAGCGCTTATTAACTTCTTGTATATTCGTTCGTTACTAAGTCCAACAACTTTGTACTAAAACCCATTTTATTCGCCGCAATACTATTATGTAAATTATATTTATTGTGTGCAGTTCACGCGATTCGGCGAAGTGTTGTATATTGTCCGGTTGACTCATCCTCGTTTAGTCCAAATAATCTAGGCATTATATATTATACAATAAACATGAATAATATATATATATATATATATATATATATATATATATATATATATATATATATATATATATATATATATCAATAGAAATAATATCATATTATGTAGATAATAACTTTGATAAACAAATTATTGTTAGTATCATATTTATTCCATTCCAAACACTAAACATGGTATTCAGAGTGATTATTATTATTTTATTTTTTTCTTGCCCTTGTGTAGCTCCGGAAGCTATGCTATTCCCTGTCCTATAACGTTTTTGTATACATATTCACAACGTAAATAATGTATAATTTATGATGATATTGCGTTTATAAACGTCAGAGTTTCAGGAAACTAAAATTCTGATTTAATTAATAGAGCAGAATTTACGCTCAACGATTAATTCAACAAAACATCGGCAAATATTCATGAATAGCATAAAAACTGAAGTATTTATAAATATCTGCCATATGCGTTGAGGTATTCATCGACACACTTTGAAATAATTAAAACGTTCATTTAACATACGTAATTACTGTATATACGTAATTCTTGCATTCCAAACTCATTTAATTTTAGTATAATAAATTTGGTTCCAATGTATTATGGAACTAATGCGTATTTTGTAATTTTCAATAAATTATATCTAGTATGTATGCTAAAATCAAATAGCTGAAATAAAAATCCCAACTTGAAAGAAGCGGACTTTAAATGATGAGGACTTTTGCTGCCTTTGCAATTCCACTTTCTTTCATGGTATGCGGAATCATATAGAGTCGTTCTCGTGGTGTTACGTCACTTTGCAATCTCACTGGCCACGAGGGGCAGAAATTAATACGTAATTGAATGCGCTAATTAATTGGCCGAAACATATTAGAAATTATTGGCCTATTATCGTAATCATTCCAATAATCAGGGTCTTTAACCACTTTTAAACCATGAAATGATAAAAAAATCAGAATTTTAAAATTTTTGCTAAACAATTATTGACCATTCCTAAACTTGGACGCTAAAATGAAACCGTCAACCGGTGTAAGACTGGCCAAAATTATAATTTGTCTATTGCTTTGCGTACGATTTAAAAAAAACGTCCCTTAGGGAAAGGGATTTTAGAAAAATAACGATATATAGATATTTTTTTCTCGTAATATCGATAATTTACAATTTTTTAATAAATAAAAAAAAAATAAATATCTATCTTGATAAATATCTTATCGAGAGTTTTCAAATATATCGAAATAGTAGTTCGATATTTCGGGACTCATTGTTCGAAAGCAGAAGAAGAAGAAGTTTCTTTATATTGCATTGAATGATAGGGTAATACAAATTAGCAAGCTTAATATTTATTGCCGAAATTCAAATTTATATATCGATGTTATAGTTTAAATAATCGAAAAAAATATCGATATATGTCTTACATAATACCGATAGTTCGATAAATCGATATTTTCCAACATCCCTAAAGCCCCCTTCTATTAAAGAAGGAGGTTTTAAAAATTAAAATTATCGAGACCCAATAAATGGAACTAACGATTTTTTTTGTATACATCGAACTACTTACTATTTCGATATATTATAGAAAACCATCGAAACGATATGTATCGAGATATTTTTTTTCGATATTCCATCCTTATTTTAGGGTGGTATCATTCCGTTATAATCTTTTTAGTTATATTTCTTATATTTTCAGATTTTTTTAGACTAAATGTGCGAGTGAGAGAGCAAAATATGTCCGTGATCATAGTCACCCCATGTTCAGGGTCATTATGGCCACTGGTTTTTTTTTCATTGAAACTCCATAATTAAAGGATCCGGTGAATATAGCCAGAAAGATAATCTTTTAAACTTCCAAAAATGTTTTTAAAAAATTTTCTTTTCACAATATTGACGTGTGGCTAACAAAAATAAATACTGGCACATTTAAAGATCTAAAAGATTTATTTTTATTCCAATGTTATTCTAGAATATAAATTGCACTCAAATTACATTAAAAATTTTTATAATCTTCTTTCTAAATTTTGTAAAAATAATAAAAAAATTACAAATAATATCATAGAATTGAAAATTAGAAGATCTTAAAATTCGTCCTTATCGAATCTTAGCCATCCTCTCTTCTCTTTTTTAGGAGGGAGTTAGTGATATCATTTAAGGTATGAATAGATACGCTTCTATCTTCACAAAAATTTTTTTTCTTAAGGGTAGTTGGGTTTTGAGAGCCAAATTCAAATTTTCTCTGCATTTTGCCATTCTCACTCCGGTTGACGATATATTGGTCATATTCTCTGATATTAAAGCTTATCGGCATCGATCCTCTTCTAAGTGATTAAATTCATTTTGCGACGATTTATATAATATTTAAATTATAGTTTGTGTCGTATTGTAACCAATAGATTATCGTTAGTTCCCCTCTAGTGAGTGCATTTGATCCTAAGCATCAACCCAATAATTTATCTTTTTACTTTTAAACCTGCACATGTCTCAGCACATGGACCATGATGTCATACAATGCACAATAACATCCGCTCACTTAAAATAATTGGATGTAATTAGAACAAATATCTCTTCATCCGTTCCCAGCTTCTTGCGGTTGAAGATTTTCATCTAGTGGCCAGTTTTGTTACGAAACAGCCCTTTATTGCAAAGCTTCAAACAGATAATAAATACCAAAAATGAACTGAAGTTATATTAATGCAATCATGACTCCTACTAAGAGCTCCCCATTTTTAAATATTGTATAAAACTAAAGCCCATGAGCCTCATATAACGACCTGACCTCACTTTCCCCTTCGTCACCTGATCGTGTGGTCGTCACTCTGCACGAAGGCACCTTGGACTAGTCTGGACAAAGAGTTCCAGGACCCAGAGCTCTCACGTCTTCCTCGGCATGTGTAAAGGCAATTGTCCCACTTTCACAGCATCACTTATCATCTACAATAAAACAATAGCTATCATATACTTCAAAGAAGTATTCATTAATATCACGTACAAAGGAAAATCTATGCATTTTCGCATATCTCGATCACAAGCAAAGTATTCCCCATTGTTGAGATAGCCTAATCTTAATATGCTATCGATATTGTTAATTGCAATTGATAAAATTTAAAACAAACTTTCGCAACACCACTGGTCCAATTTAAACCTGATTGCTAATGAGATGTTGACGTTATATATATATCACAATGGAGCCGATATAGATCGCTTTGGTCCGACTTCCCACGACTATCTTCCAGATGTTTGTCCGAAGTCCGAAGTTCATGGGAAACAACTTGATCAGATCTCACTAGCCAATAATGAGACAATAAATTTTAAATATCCAAATATGGGGTTGGTTTTATTTAAGAGTACATTTCTGTTTCATTGATCTATTATGAAACCAAAGCAGTGAGGATAAAAACATTAGATAGATGGTTAAGTAGTAAGTCATTTCTTGTTCTGTAAAGCATTGAATTTTTTGATTTTTTTTCTCCGTCTCCCAAGCCTTATTTCCCATTCCTGACTCAAGTTGTCAAAAGGCAACTTGAAATCCATACGACCTACCTACCGGTGTATGGTCGGTGTATTTAGATCTGAGGACACCAAGCTGTTGTACTCTTACCAGACAGCAAGGCTATCCCACTCCCTATTATTGGAAATAAGAAAATATTTAAATTAAAAAAACCTGACAATTAGACGACCAAATCGACGGGGATAATGCCAAAATGTTTCAGCGAATACAGGTATTCCTACAATATTTGATGTTTACTTTTTAGTCACGTTCTTGAACAGAGGTTTATAAACGTTTTAGCGTGAGGGCCACACTTCTCCACCAAGTTTCGAAAGTCAAGCTTATCATATCATACAAAAAAATTGGTATCATTTATTACAGTTAAAATGTTCAGTTCATTACATATATTAATTATTGTTTAACAAAATTGGCAGTTAAATAAAAACATCTCATTACTATTTTGTATGATAAACTATATTGTAAATTTTTCAATGTAATCAAAATAAACTATGGATACCAGATTAGTGGTGTTAGGAACCCAGCTATAGAGATTGCCTTTTGGAATGGAACGAAATCAAAGAATTTTAAGGAGACAGATAGATCAAAAGAAATAAAGATGAAATGTTTAGAATATATACAGATATAGAGATATATTAAAATAGAATAGAAAAAGTACACAAATAAAAACAAATTAGGTAGACAAAACTAGGTAGATAAAATTAGGTAGAAATGTATAGCTATAAAATAGATGATACAAGAAGTGAAGGACATTAAATCCATTGAGCTTCTAAAACAACCCTTTTTGGACGACTAGCATTAGATGGACGAAGTCAGAAGGTACCAGAAAAGATGGTGTGAACAATCAACCAACCATAAGAAAGGCAACGGATTTCCCAACTATAATAATGATATAATATGATGAAGGGTTTATATAAATAAAGTAAATATCAATGAGGAACAAAAGTCTTTCTCCGCTTGTCGGTGGTTCCGTGATTAGTAAAATGATGAACATGGAGGTTTTATTAATTTTAGTCAACCAAAGAGAGTTAATATGAAAATAGTTATGAGAATTCAGATGGAATATAATATAAGCCATATAAATAAAACGAATTTCTAAAAAAACGGAGGGATGGAAGTAAAAGTCATAGTGTAGATCTTAATATCCATATTTTATGTATGAGTTTTGTTAAATAAAGCAATAAATTTAAATAACAAATAATATGAAAAAAAAAGATAAAACAACGCTCAGATTATTTAGCAAAAGGTTTCCCCTTAGCTAATTTTTATATTTTAAGCATTTATATTTATTTAAATTTACAAGATAAATTTCACATAACAACATGATTATAATTAAGTAAAAGAACGAAATGCAAGAAATATTAGTTTTTGGATTAAAATTTGAACTCATTCCAGGAAAAAAAGTCAGATACAATATGAATGTAATTTAAAAAGTTTAACAATGTTATAACAGAATAACTTATGCTTTTTTAATTAAAAAAAAATATAATTTTTTATCCCCGTTCTTTGATGACCTGAGATAGATTGACGTATCAAGAGCTCTATAGGCAATTTTAATTACAGATTGCTAGTGGTACCCGCATAGAGACTGAAAATATGTAAAGAAATTATGAATCATTAAAATCGTATTATCATAATTGTATATGCGAGTGTAAACAAATAAATTATATAATGAAGGATAAATATTTAGGTGCCATCGAAGAACATAGAAAGATGTTCTGCAGCACATATTAATATACTAACTCTGGAAGATAGCTAACGATATACACGTTTCAGTAGCGTCTGGTAAACTTTTGATTTAAATATACATATAGAAGGAATGAAATCGAATAATTATGTAATTCGATATTTTAAAGGTTCATACAAAAATAAAAAAATACTAAATTCCAAGCATGGGCTTGTTCTATAAATATAAATACTTACAATTATACATTTATTACCGTTACTAAATTCTTAAGAAAAAAAATATGATTTTAGAAAGACAAACTATGAGGAGAGGTTAATATATGACTGAGATTAGTGTGGCTGTACTGGACTGCCGGCCAAGTCCACAGCATTCCGCCAGTTGGGTAAGTCGCTTCGTTAGAGTGAAGGGTATCGCGATTACGACATCCAGGCGCATTCCATGCGATCTACTTGTCGGCGACTTCCACCGGAATCCAGAGATGTCAAGGGGAATATAAGCGGAACAGGCTGGGATATCTGAGGAGCAGGAGGAAGTTGGAGAGAAAGTAGTATGAGATCCCGAAGGTATGGAATGGTAAGTGATGGAATCAAGATTGAGGTCCTGATTACGGATAAAAAAATAAAAAGAAAATTTTGTTGAAGAATACGTACCCATTAATATTTTAAAGTCCTTTTTAATATTTCTTAAAAAAAGTATTGCATCTAGATCTATCAAAATATAACCTATAATAGAATATAAATAGATAAAACAACGTAAACAATTATAATGTAAAGTTTTAGAGTTAATTATCAAATTTAAAGTTATCAATAATTAAAGAAATATTTACCTAATGACTAATAGTCCCGCGTCTATTCGCTTCTTTTCACAGACTCTTATTCTTTAAAACTTTTCAATCGCCAATTTATCAATAACTAAAGATTAGTTGAACTTAGTCAATACAAAATGGACTAAAGGAGTCCGAAGAAATAAGGCATCATTAGCGACTAATCTATTTTTAAAATTTCATTTGATATTTTTCTTATCAAAGCCATAAGTTTTAATATTTTTTTGAGACTGGGGTTGATAGTACAGCGTTAAAAATACCCATAAAAAAGAAAAGGGATTTAAACATTGATGCTGTGAAGTTCTTAGAGTTCGAAATAAATTTACAAAAAAGATTGATTCTGGAAATGATGTGTGTCAAAAAGAAAAAAAACTAAGAACGAAACAACAAAATATGGTAATGAGTATCAATCAAAATACACTAAAATCATTATATGTATACACACGTCCATAAACCAAATTAGTACATTTGAATTAGTGGTAATTTTTGTATTTATTATTATTTATTTTATAATTTAATTAATTGAATTTGTTAGTAAGAATATATTTGTTATTAAATTGGCTTGTTACTAAATTGACTAACTTTCTATCACTATCCCTTTGAATATAAATAAGTTTTTGTTTTTTATATCCCCTACAGATAGCACCTTCTTTATATAACTATTAATGACATTCTAATTACTACTCCAACACCGCCTCCTTAATCACTATGCTTTTATTCAAAGTCACTCCTCAACCTCCCTTTGAGCATCAAAGTACTAAATTTTGTCTTGTTATTTTGAGTTGTTAATTTTTTAGTTATTGTTATTTTTCTTTTAGTTTTGTCTATTATTATTATTATTATATAGCCAGTTTTATTAATAATCAGCTTAATATATTAATATTTACTAATTTATGTTTAGTTTTAGATATTACTCTATCAGTTTCATTTTACACTTTCATCACTCTTTCCATTTTTTCTCACAAAGTCTTTTTAATTATTAATTCATTCACTGTATGAACCATTGTTTTATTTTATTTTTGTATCTTGTTTATTCAGCCCTGAAGAAGACCTGCAAAGTGGGTCGAAACGTCGGCTCCTAATAAATAGTTTTTACTATTTGTGATCCACTTTTTTGACCGCCTCTCGGACCATCTCATTCCTTATTTGTTATTAGTCTATATTATTTATCTATTTATTTATTATCTATATTATTTGTTATAAGATCATATATTTGTTATTAGTTTTTCTTACTTTCTTATTCTTAATAATACCGCTGTGAGATGGTAGTTAATTATATAAAGTAATTTATTTGCATTAACAACACAAACACCATTATTGAATATTAAATAACACCAGGCAATACGAGTATATAAAATAAATTTGTAATTTAATGATAACGCCAACTATGTTCCCATTTGTTGTAATTCCCAAGTCGAGATTAGTTTGGAATAGTGTTCTATCTTCAGTATTTGATTATTTTATTCTGATTTATAATACATTTAAACTCATAACTATTTGATTTAATTACAGCTAATTTTGTATTTGGTTTCAAATAATTTTCGTTTTAACATTTATAATGATTTTTCTCGGCTCAGAACTTTCGATCGGAATATCTAAAGCAGAAATGATAATAAGACGTTATATAAGGTCAAACAGCATAAACGTTTCCTATTATAGTCAAAATATGTAACGGACAGATCT
This sequence comes from Rhaphigaster nebulosa, assembly GCA_948150685.1. Taxonomy (NCBI): domain Eukaryota; kingdom Metazoa; phylum Arthropoda; class Insecta; order Hemiptera; family Pentatomidae; genus Rhaphigaster; species Rhaphigaster nebulosa. Next base: position 129,351,015 of record OX411309.1, on the reverse strand, counting down.
TGCTGTCAAGGTCCGAATAAATTTGATTCGAATTAGCTAGGAGGCCATAATTTGTATCCAGGCGTGGCCCACAGAGTTCCTTACTTTCGTGAACAATTCATTAAATAACCGACACAAGCAAATCAATCGAGAAATATCACCAGAAAAAAAAAATAAACTTTGATATTTATAGACAAATTAATAACACGACCCTCAAGACAAACAAAAAAATTAACTGGGTCCGAACAAACCTTAACATTTATTTTTTCTAAAAATTAAAAAGACTGTTTAAGAAGTTGAGGAATAAAGACGGCAATTATTTCTTAAATCTACACTACATCAACTTGCTCCATTACAATATCATAATCTAAAAAAGATACCATCTCCTTCATTAGATGCAGAAAAAGCTTTCTCAGAAAGCAAACGATTGAAAAATGATCCAATAACAATAGACGAGGGGAAAATTGCACCGGCTTGCATTAGACATTATCGGAAGGCAGTCACTCTTCTTGCCACATCTCGTGAGAACTGATGTTGAATGTGTCTCTTGAGAGATGGTGATTCCTAAATATGAGAGATTTAAGTTGATCTAAGTAAACGCCATAACTAACAATGACCCAATAGCTTATGGAAAATGGAATAACGACCATACCTGAATCTGTATAAAACGTTTATGTTAGAAATCACACTAACCCATATTTGAACTTCCTATCTTATTTTTAAAAAAAAGTTACATTTTAGAATGACAAATGTGTAATACATTTTGATAAATTATCTCTATAACAACAAAATATAAGAACAAAATAAACCTCTTCTGGTAAAACTTTTTTAAAAATTTAAATTACGATATCTATTGCTCTGATTTGGAAAAACTGGTAATTAAAAAAAAATGGATTTAATCAGAATAATTAATAGTATTTTTTTAAAATCTGAGTTGGCACTTCTAAAATACATTAAAACCAAATGAAACAAAACTATAATGAATAAATACAGTTTAATAACAAATAATGAAAAGAACTAAGGTTTGGTTACACAAAGTTCCATCGCTACATTACCAAAGTTTTCAATATAAAATTAGAATCGAACATTTCCCACTAAATAAATGATTTCTCCACTAGTCAACACGTCTCTATTCCTGTAAACATTTATTTTTATAAATAAATGTTTTGAAAGAATGGAGAAAAAAAATATAAACTCATGAGGATTCACTTAAAAGAAGACATTCCTCTGTAACTTATCCTTTGCAGGCGACAAGTCATATTTGCCCGGAATACTTAAAATTCAGATTATTTGCTGTGAACATCAAAATAAGAGTATAAGCAACTGGGTCTAAATGTTAAAGTCAAAAGAAATAATTTGTGTTATCCAGTCTTGAAGGTATTGAAGGAGTTCAACATTTCCAATGGAAAAATCTTTCTGAGGAATTAAGGAAAAAGCTATAAATTGAATTGGACATTTAAAAAAAAATGCCAAATAAAAGACTGCACGGAAGAGAAAATAAATACAAAAAGATAAGTTGCACCAAGAAAGAATGATTTGATGTAAAGAAATGGAAGAATATAAGATGGAACAAAGAAAATCCTTATAAATAAATAAAATCTAAAATTAATACCACACATCATTTGATTGTTTTCATTCCCATCTGCAAATATTATCTTTAAAAAACCTTAGTTGGCTTGTATACAAATTTAATTTAGCGGTAAAGTTTATTTTTCATTTTATTGAATATTTCTTTTTTGGGGAAGTGGGACGAGGGATGTCATATTTTTATAAGGGATACCTTCAAGTCATTAAACATTTCGCCCGAGTAAGCTGTAAAAAATTAGAAATATTTTTAATTAAATTAATATTATAATAATAGGGCAAGAATCGCTAGATTTTGTAATTGAATGATTCCCTCTAAATGTAAGCTAAACGCACTGACATACATTCCCAAGGTCTACAAATTACATCTGAAAGTACGACCTCGCTTAGAGACCCGACAAATTGAAGTGCTTAAGCAGGCATTAAATGTCAAACTGGCAAATTAAAACAAACAGTGTAAAATCACTTATATAATTATGATAATACTATATTCATATAATCCAATCAGAAAAGAAAGTTCATCCGTTGACCCGGATTGCGTAATATATGGATGAACTTTCATTCGTAATGGATTGATACTGTAATTGGATATGTATGCGGAACCTCCTGTAATAAGCCTCAATATTTCTAATAAATAAATTATTATTGACAAAATCATTGATTACATTGTATTTTTGTGATTGTTACAATTTTTTAAATGCACAAAAATATTACAAAATGTATACAAATTTTATTGCTCTTCACTAAGGAAATCATACTAAGTACAACTTGCCTAAAAAAATAATAAAAACAAAAGCAAATAGCTCACTATATAAAATTAAGTAAAATACTAAATTACAATTTGAAAGTGTCTACATTTCAAGTAGAATTTTGCCGGATTAGGCCTTCTTTTTTTTATGATTGTTTATTGACTAAATGGGGGAACAAATAAAAGTTTTTTTTCGAACAGATAACGAAAAAGATAACAAATATAAAAAAAATAGGTATATCTGGAGAAAACCGAACAGCAATAACTCTTTTCGAATGATTGGTAAACAAATACATTTTGTTTAGAAGAAAGGTCGAGAATAATGTATCGTCTCTTTTTCATAGCCTTGAGAAGTACATCGCATACTCGTATTTTAAGTTTTAGTTTATTTCGTACATACACATTAAGTAAAACTAAATGGCAAAACGAGGTACTCATTGTCATACAATATGTTATCAGTGGAACATGCAGCGCTAGATGGAGATTTATAACTGATAATCCCTGGAAGACAAGGTAAGCCTTCGACGGACAGTACTTGCAAGGGTGTGGCGAGGCATGTAGCATAACCAGTGCTCATTTGTATCCTACTTGTCCCGATAACAAAAGTGATTCCGCTTAGCATTAATGCTGCCCATCCGCCTGATTTAAGGTCAATTTTTAATAGAACTTCCCATGGATGTTGTATTGAAAAGGTCAAAGAAATTAAGTGTGCCCCTGAGTTTTTCTGATGAAGAGACTGTAGACAACAAATTTAGTCAATATAAGATGACAGATTGATAATAAATACTGATTGAAGACTTTGATGCATTTTAGAAATGTGTTTATAAATAATATTAACAATAATAATAACAACACATGTTACAACGTAATAAGTAATACAACCATAAAATACCATTCGAAAAAAAAAGGATTCGGATGCAGATTATCTTAATCGAAGTTAATAACCTTTATTTACTATAAAAGTGAAGAGTAATAAATAAATGAATAATTATTTAATTCTAAAAATTATTTTTTCCTATCCTATAGATAATAATGAGACAGTAATTTGAAGGTAAAAAACATTAAATTTAGAAACTAATCCACTCCGCTTTACTTTGTCCAATGCTTGATTAGTCAAGCATCGGACTTAGGTCCGATTATGTCTGCATATATTGTATCTTCCAGAACAACTAAAATTTTATCTCTGAATCAGTTCATATAATTGCCCAAATGTTTTTCGAATATTGTAAAAAAAATATTGAATGCGTTTGAACAAACTGGAATATGAGTCGATATTGTCTTACTTCTTGTGTATTAGTTGCATCAATTCAGGTAAATACTTAGTGTTATGGGAATATCGTTAGTATTGTCAGGAAGAGTATTCTGCATGTTAGCGATTTTCTTTCCTTTTCGGTAGCTTACAATTTCTAATAAATCTCTAAAGGATTAAAAGTACGTATAGATAAAGGCAAAGGTTGGGAGTACCTTGTAAGTACAAAACCTATCAAAAGTAATTTTCACGTTAATGTTACAAGATTATTATCTAATACGCATTAAATCTTGTAAAGTATATGCATAAATAATTTATTGTAGGCTATAATTTCTGCTGTATATTGATTGTCTCAATTTTCAAAAGGGTAATTTTTCTTATTATAGTTTTGTTACTTTTCAGAAATTCTTAGTAATAACATCTCCACTCACCAACATTTCGGAACCCTTGCATATTTTCAAGTAGTTCATCCTAAAACCAACTCATGTATCTCATTACATTTTAAGATTTTTTGATAGTTATTACATGACATCAATTTTATATTATTAATACAACAATTATCCTTTTATAAACTTTTTCTTTTCAAAGGATTTATTTTAATATGGAAAAATTTCTTTGCTTATTATAGGAATTGAGTAAATAAAAGAATATTGAAGAAAGATGCATTGCAGATTTTCCGGAAAATAAATAACCAATTAAAACAATTATATTAATTTCATTAATTTAAATGCTGTTTCAATATATTTATATGTTAAAATAAGCATGTAGAAATATAAATATGGTAAAGCGGCATTTAAATTAATGAAAATAATATTATTGATGTAATAATTGTAAAAAATTGATTTCATGTAAAAAATATTTCAAAAAATCTGTAAATATAATTGTAAAAGATATATGAATTGGTTTTAGGATGAATAACTTTAAAATGGGCACAGGGTCCGAAAAGATTCCTAAAACCTAAAAAACTATAATAGGTGGTCATACATTTTTAATATACTTACTGAATTTTATAGCATTAGATCGGCATAAAACATATTCTCACTTTAATTATATCGTCCTGTAAGAATGCTGAACAGTTATATTATGTTTATTACAAGCATATTAATAAAGGTATAAAAAAAACCTAATACTTTTATTTTATTAATACTTATACATAAAAAATTGTTGTTGATTAAAAATGAGCAATATTATGGAATATCGTTCATAAAACATAACATTCGACGGAACATGTAAAGGATATAAAAAGTTTAAGAAAATAAAAATTAAACAGGAGTTAAATTAACTTATTTCCGTTTAATTAACTTATCTACTCATTAGAGAGTGTGCTACTTTTCTTCAAACTCAACCGATTTCTCAAGACACGAAACCTAGAAAAAAAACTTTCGTCATCGTTGTCCAAGAGGATCGCCCACAGAAGACACGAAAGACCATGGTCTTACCGACCTCCACACTCCAAGAACTAGACCGAGTCGAAAGAATGATTAATTCTTGAGATTCCTTCCCAGGATTGGGGAAGGAGTGGTAGAGCCTTTAACAGGTGTAACAACCTGCCGGCTCTTGTATCTTGAGACTTTCACGACCTTACGATGAATAACAATGTCTTAAAAGTCCCCGAGACATATTATGGATTTAAATTATCTATTGTTCTCTTGGGTTGACAGAAAATAGAAGACCACTCATGAATATTATTTTGGAATTCATGGGTTTTTAACAAGCTTGGTAGAAAATAAAACTTATTTGGAACTGAATTTGTAGGCTTGATGATAAATAGGATATTTCGCTGAAATATGGGTTTAGTCAAAATATTACGAAATAAGGAATAAAAAGTCGTAAGTAAAAATAAATACATTCCAAAAAATTTCAAACCACATTAATAATCATTACGAGTTGCCTCATTTATCATTATTGACAACATTTAAATGATTTTATTACTTGGTTTTTTGAAAAAGGCTTACGCGCCAAAAAATCGAAATTTTGGTTCCGATTTATTAAGGAGCGTAAACAATTCTATCGATTTCCGTTTGCGATATATCGAGAAAAAAAAAATTGGAAATGGTCTAAAAGTCAACGACTGATGATGTAAGCAGCAAATGCTGACGACTTTCAGTCGTCACTCTGGCCTTGACCAGTGCTAAAAGTCTTAAAAATCTATCCTAAATAAACTTCTACTGTACAAAATAAAGAATAAGTTATTTGGAAAATGTGTAAAATTTGCTAAACGGCGCTTAAGCCTTTTTTCAAAAAAGGGCGTCGAACCTTATCCATAAAAAAAAGGCTCCTAAACCTTATCCATTTAAAACTATTATTATAGAGCATATTTCAATTAAAGAAACGTCTGCAGATTTTTATTGATCCCCTGATATTGTTTAGCTTGAATTTAATCAATAATACATTTTATAAAATACTGAAATGTTTTCTCAGTAATTAATCGGTTACCTTTGTAGTTGTTATTGTATAGTTGCAATAAATCTCTATACAAACAAATATCATTTACTGTAATCAATAACTACTTCGATTTAGACCACATCCAACTGACGAAATACCAGTACGGGATATTGGGTATGTTAGATAAAGCGCGATCTACTGAACATATTCTCGGAATCTAATGGGTAGAGGAAGCATTTAAATCACTCATGTGTGTAGATTGCCACTATAAGAACGACAAATATAAACCGATCACACAGGGAAAGTGTATACAATTTGAGTAGCTCTTTTTGTGTACTGATATCGTTTTACTAGTTTATAATCATACATAAGAAATGTAACTGAAAAAAGAGGACGAATAATAGAAGAACGAATTTATTGAAGGAACTATAGAACACGATAATTTAAATAGAAATTGAATTTCTGGATGTGATGAAATGAAATTACTGGATGAAAATTGCTAATGTAGAAGCAATTTGTGTATTTCTGGATGATGCTCAAGGATTTACGAAGCCTTGTGCCACAGCCTTCTCGTTAATCTCAAATAAGGCATTACTATTTATTTACTTCTTCGTCCTTCAATATTTCCCCTCTTACAAGTATTTTTCTTTCCTTGTATCACTCCAAGTCACCGTAGAAATTTGTTTTTAAGCGGTCGGCTTTGAAGGAGTACTAAAGTATCCAAATATGTACCATTACTGTATATATTAAATAAATCTAACCTATACTGCAAAGAAAATCCTAAACATGTTTCACGAATAAACTATGGAAAATTAAATATCATTTAAGTTGAAAAGTGAAATATACTTCCCCACATAATATATATCTTCAAGACACACTAATACCGCTGACAATAGCAAAACTTCATAGCAGCAGATAGGAGATCCAACTCGAACCCAAACATAAAGAAAAATTGCCAGAGATCGAGACTTCATCCATTATTTATACCAATCCTCAGATCATAATTAAAAATTAAATGAGAAACTTTCTAATTACAGTTAATTATTTTAACTCATTTGGACTATAAAATTTTCAGTCGCAAAAGGAAATAAACGAGCAAAGAATTCAAACTTTTCAATCTAAAACGTTTAGGCTTATAATAAGGGTAGTTTCGTACGTATAATATAATATTATAATCGCTTTCACGACAAATTACAGGCTCATAATTCACTAATAGAACTGATGATAAAGCCAGTATGCTAAAGAAAACTGAGAAGAGGCTGAAAAGAACGCAATACATTAAAATTCATTACGAGCATCACTACTGTTGTTCATTGTTCTTCCTCGTCCTTGGCGATAACATTCTTCCTTCGATGATTAAGCTAATTTAACCACTAATTTAATTTAATAGGCTTGGATATAAAAAATTCATTGTTTGGTACATAACCTTTACCTACATTCATAACCTTTACATTACACCCATATTTCATCTTAAGATTTTAATATCTCAATGTTGGGTTTATAGATAATGGAAGAAATATGATCATTATAAACTTGGAGGGGAAGCTCCTTACGGACAGGGTTTGAAAATAATTTTAATGTGTAAAGATTTCGGGATGCATTAAATTTTAATACAGACAAATGATGGATAAAACCGATAAGTTAACCGACCAAAGGTGGGGAATATAGTCGTTGGAATTCAATCGTGTTTGTTCCATATCAGAGTTTCCCAAAGTGTGGTACGCATAACCCCTGAGGTCCGGTAAGAGTTTGACAAGTGTATGCGCGGCACTGCGGTTTTAACAAAGAAAAATAATTTTTTTTTAATTGGTCACTCGTTAGTATTGTGTAAGTGTTGTTACAAGTTGCTTTTCAGCATTTGAAGACATTAAGTCGAAAAAGAGAAACTTATTTTTGTAATGAGAACCGCATCCTAGATTAAAATTAATAACCGAGGAACCAAATTAAGACGATATGTCGTCTCAACATAAAAAATTTCATCTTTATAATCAGCTGACATAAAGATGGTACTGATGTATCAATCTAATTAGGGAATGATAAATTATTTCCCACTTCTACAATTTTGTTTTATTGAAAACTTGTTTCGAATGTTATACATTCATCATCAGTTCTAAAAACACACAAAAATTCAAAAATAAGCAATTCTTTTTAGGTATTAATATACATATTAAATTATTAAAGGTAGGTATTATTATACATATTAAATTAGATGTAATATAAACCAGTATTACAAAACATTTATGCTAACTATTAAACATTATAAGTGTGCTGATTTCGCAGCCAAATACCCGGGAAAAACTGGAAGATCGCTAAGTAAGAGATTAAAGGAACATATACATGCATATGATAATAATACAGAGAATTCCAACTTTGCAATTCATTTAAATGAAAAACCCCATAAATTCATCAAAGACTCAGGTGTTAAATTAATACATCACGCTGAAAACAACCTCAAATTAAATATATATGAAGCACTTGAAATAATAAAATCCTTCAAATCCAATCCAGATTTTTGCTTAAACGACCTAATAAATATTTCCAATATCTCCAATCTTAAATTTATTCCCATCTACAACAGAAACACCAATCATTCACAGGCATTACTGAAAAAAACCCGACCATTAAACCGTTTACCTATAAACATCCCACCTTTCCTTCCTTTCAATGTTAGTTCAGTGCGAGGAGAAACCAGTACAAACTTTTCTGTTTGATATAATCAATTAAACCTTGGTGAGTGCCAAAATGTATTTGATTTCTTGTCTTAATTAAATTCATAATTCATAAATGTTTTATAATACTGATTTATATTACATCTAATTTAATATGTACAATAATATAAAACAATATTTTGAATTGCTTATTTTTGAATTTTTGTGTATTTTTAGAACTGATGATGAATGTATAACATTTGAAACTAGTTTACAATAGAACAAAATTATAGAAGTGACAAATAATTTATCAATCCTTAGTTATTTATAATATAACTTTTAAAGGGATTGAATTATGAATGAATTTTATATTTCGTTTCTTATTATTTTTTATTAATAAAGGAAAAATGAATATGTTTTGGTTGATATTAAAGTAAATGCAATTTTCTTTGACGAGGGATACTCAGTTTAACGAAAATTACAGCAGGGGTGCACAGATGTTGAAAGTTTGAAAAACCTGTTCTTTAACATTGGGAACACATAACTTAATCTCCTTGAGAAAAAAATTGAAACAATTCAGGATAATCCTCAGGCAGGGATTTCGCCAATGGTTCTTATAGACACGCTGGAGAAAGCGGCACATTCCTCTCTTGTTACACGTGAGTTTTTAAAGGTTGTTTCCTATCCCAACGACCCATTAGGATTCAAGGGACAATTGGCAGGTATCGATATCCTGTTGTTGAAGTTTCGTAAGTGTTACTGGAAGAATGCTTGGTGGGTCTCATCTGAAAAGTCAATCTTAGCGTCAATAAGAACCTTTGTGCGTTGTATCAGACTGTTTCGAGGTATAAACTGAGTAGAAACTTATCTGTAACTTCGATATTGAGGCCGTGAGTGTTAAGGTGTCACCTTAGCAACCTCGAGACTGCTTCGTCACCGGTTCGAGCCCGGTCTGGGCGGATTGAAATTAATGGATCTCGACCTCTGGTTAAAGTAGGTTAGTAACTTGTAGTATAACCCGTCCTGTTTGCCATTATTGTATAGAAAAGGTACGCTAAATCCCAATAAAAAAAAAATAATAACTTCGATATTATCAAGAAATGCTTAGCAATCCCTACGTTTTAATATTTAAAATCTCTCAATTTCAACAAACAGATCATTTTCCTATTTATTTTTATTTATAGGTACTGAATAATTAGCAAATTAATTAACTTTGAATGTATTAATTGATCTCTAAGGAGACTACACATCATGTTAGAGCGCCAGGTAGAGTGTTAAGCCCCAGACGATACCCGAGCCTTGCGGTTAACCAGAGGTAGAACACTTCTCACGGGGATATCGCTACGTTTGCTCAAGCACTAACTCAGGAATCATGTTTCTACTTAGCGTCATTAATGTTTAATTTCAATCTTCGACAGTTAAATGGCGGGCTTAATATTCCTTTTCATCCTCGCTTAGTAATAAAATATATTTACATTTATTGCACAGTGCAATCATAAACCTTTCACTTTTAAATATTGTATTGGAATAGCTAAGAATAACTTACTAAAAAATTATTAACTTTTCTTACGACCATACTACGTCTAGAGTAATACAAACACAATGCGATGGTATATGCTATAGGAGGGGTACATGCGGTCTCCACCTGTTATCTCTGGTCTTCATAAAAGCTCTTTAATTAATGTATATAATTAAAAATTAATTAATACCAGAGCTAGGTCATATGCAATAGCAAACAAATAATAATATGGAATAGGTCCACGTTTTTGTTTCCCTTTTTATATAAAATAATATATTTCAATAGTAATCTCAGAGCAGATAACTTTTGAGCAACTGAAAACTGAGATCTAAACAGAGTAAGAAATGAAATGGAATAAGCAATGAGGTGATTTAATCTTCAAGATTAAGTCATAGCTTAATCAGAATTTTTAGAACAAATAATATAATATAAAAACACTTAATTCCAGAACACCATAAATGTAATTGCAAATAAACACTCGAGAAAGTTTGATACAATTCGGCAACCTCTTGAACAAGCCCGATTTTCCGGTTCTAATTTCCGTAGCAGTGTTTGGCTGAAGAAAATAGGTGGTTCTGAACACGTAGTCTTGATGTGATTTCTTCTCTGCCCCGTTCCAAAACACAGTGTAATAAAATTATTTTAATCTTCTGACAGTTGGAGCTAGCTCAAATTTAAAGAGGAAGATTTCTCTAAATATTAGTAGTGGTTTTAATTATAAAATAAATAAAAAATACTGCATGCCCCTGCATGGACATACAAATTTGATAAGACATTTTCACATAACCCTTAGTAAAAATATACAGTTTTTAAATAATTGATTTTCAAATTAAAAATCCACATGAAAAATACAATAATTTAGTATTATCCAGACATAAAAGTACTTACTTAGTAATGTAAGAGTAGCAGTAATACGACTAGAAGTAAGAACCTATGGTTGTTATCCGCATTGTCTTGGAGAGGTTAAGGTACAATGGAACCTGAAATAAAAAGTAAGTAGATAAGTTACATAAAATAAATAAGAACAAATTAAAATGATATAAAAAAAAAGAAATAGAAAGTCAAAATTAAGATCTTTTTAAAATACGAAATTAAATATACTTCTGTAGGTACAGATTTCAAATTTATAAGTTTCTTACCTAATACCTATCGAAGATATTTTAAAATTATTGGACTATTTTTGGATTGTTATTGTTATTGTTATTTCCATTGTTGGATTCCTGTAATGCATTTTCCTGCAGCTTGTACAGATTCTCAGAATTTTTAAAATTGTAAATAAAACAAGAAAACCAGCTAATTTGGAATCCATATGTGTAATACGTGCTCTTCATTGAAACTGGTACAAGTGATTTTGACTGATATATGTAAGTATGATTAGATATGAACGAAAGTAATTATATTGATTTTGTTGTAAAAAAAAAAAAAGCTTATTTTATTGTTTTAATTACCTTAACAAAAGAAATTCAAGTTAAAAGTGTAAAACTAGTCGGGTTAAAAACGAAATGAAAATAAATGCATGCTAATGGATGTTAAAGGTACAGAAAAGTAAAAATGATAATACAATATTTATATTTTTGTAAAAGGTCCGGGTAGAAAAAACATAAACAATATAATAACATGGTAAATGTCAAGGATTTTTATTCCGCAAATCAATATTAATGCAGTTTAAATCTGATAGCTCTTTAATTGTAAGCATACATAGAACCTGTAATGAACACTTGTGAATGAACATCTTGATAATATATACGATTCTTGATTATATTTAAAATATAAATCCTATAAGAAAAAAATATCAATATTGCACAATGGATCTTGCGAAATATACTAAATTGCCAGAGGTTCCAATATCGGTACAGGGCATCAAGAACGGTGAAACATAAAACATACTCGAGTAACATTGCTAAAGGTGTTTTAGAGCAAGTGTGTAATCTATAACACGGATAATGGCCGTATCTAATTCTGTTCGTGCCTATAGCATATCATGTCATAATTGCATATCAGACACCTGATCAAACGAGCGATTTCTTCAAACCTATTGGAAATGAACATTAGTACGTATCCTTCAACATACAACGAAAAGTTAAAAATAAATTGTAGCTATTATATTAGAAATGTTTATTTTCAGTTTAAAATATACGCAATCCTGCAGAAATCCCTTTAAAATGGCACTTTACAAGAAGTAAATGCACTGTAATGTGGTACATTAAATGTAAACAAAAACTACATTTAATGACAACATTTTTAAAAATATTAAAGCATTTGGAGTCTTAGAGGGATGGAGCAATTATTGCAGAATGGATAAGGATGTTGGAAAAATATAGATACATCGATTTTATATATATTTTGTCCTATAGTATTTATCCGATGTATAGTAATATCGACATTAAAATTTGAGTATGGAAAGACGATATTTTTTTCATAAACAATAAATTTAAAAAATAACAAAGAACGGCGGGTTCGACAAAGAGAGAACCAAAAAAACTTGAGGTGTGGTTTGTTCGTGTCAATCTCTTTGTGTTCAAGTCAGCCATCTAAGCGGTAACTAGTTAGTTATATAAATATAGAACAAAAAATATGGATGAATATTTTTTCAAATATATCGTATTATAATAGTAGTGCGGTATACCAATGAAAAAGGCTGATATTCCAGGCATCAATGCTTGAAAACAGAAGAACAAGGTTTTTACATTGAATTGAATGATATGGTAATATAAATTAACAAGTCTTTGGATTTTTAATTGGTTTAATAGCAACAATTTAATATTTATAAATAGCTTATAACAAAAACAATGTATTAATTTATTAACATTAGTCAATGAAAAAAAATATTACACGACTATTAGGAACTACAGAAAGCATTAAATATATTGCTTAAACATAAAACTAAAAAAAAAATACAAAAGGCGGAAGAAAATCATTATTGGACGAATTACCAAAAACCTATCAAAGTACATATTAAAATTTATTATTAAAAAGACTCTTTACTAAGAACTAAAGAAAAATTAATTAAATTGCTTAGTATAAAAAAAAATGAAAAAAAGAAGAAAGAAAATCTTACAATGTTAATTTTAATAAATTAAAACTATAGGGCAAAAATATCGATTTATTTATTTTAAAATATAGATATATCGATATTTTTTCAACATCCCTAAAGCCCTCTCCTTTTGAGAGAGAGGGTTTAAAAAATTAAAAATACCGAGGCCCGATAAATCGGAATATCGATTTTTTTTCGATATATCGAACAAATATTTCGATATATTCGAAAACTATCGATACGGTATAAATCGATATTTTTTTCGATATTTACATCTCTAGCATGGACGAAGGAAAGAAACGGAGGAACGTCGGAATTTATTAGGGTTTTTGGGATTAATAAAGATAAATAATAACATAAAATGTTATTCTTTTAAAGGTAATGGGTTGTTACGATTCCTATCTTAATAAAAAATATTATTATTATGTGGGTCAAGAAGAATTTAAACCATTCGCATTATTAGGGTACCCGCGTTATAGCGAGGCCAGAAAAATATAAATCATTGGAAGAACTGAACACTCATGTATGCAATAAAAAAAAATTGTACATCAATTACAAAAAACTAAATAAATTGATTACCGGTATTATTTTATTTATCCCGGTAACAAAGAGATTGGTAAAAGAAGAAACTAATTTCAAGAAGATTTCTACTTTTCGAACTAAAAAATGTTCGCATTGAAAAGAAAAATTAATTGCGAATTAAAAAGTGTCCATAGATTATGTTCATTAAAAGAAAAATAAATTAAATTAGAAAGCTGAGATTTTGACTTTAAATTCAATTTAGGAAATAGCTTTCTTGCTGTCAACAATAATAAAAAATAATCCTCAAATATAAAAGAAGAGTTGAACTTGACTAAAGATAAGAAAACTGTGAAAAATAAAAGTATGGAAGAAAAAATAAAAAATACGAAATTACAAAAAGTACTTAATTCTTAAAGTACATTAGGAACTACATAACAGGAATTAAGTACCTACATTACTTACTCATGTACTTAATTCTTTCGATAATTTTTTGTTCAACAGTGTCAGGAAACAAAAAAATTATGATATAATCATCTTATTTTAAGATTCATCAGGGATTAGAACCAGGGCTAGACTCACGTTATATCCGAATCCGAAATATACAACGAGCCGTGATATAATGAGGATCCGATGTATTAATCAAATATAGTGATTATCGATACTTGTTTTATAAATTTCATATAAATATATGATTTATAAGTGAAATAAATAAATTAAGTAATAGCTCCAAGGTGATAACTATGGATTAATAATATATTGCTATTTTTTAATTTTTAATATTAAAAAAAATTGAAATACTTTTCATCTCTACAATGGCCTTGGTTTACTGACCGTATTTAAAATCGATTTCGTGAAGAAATGACAAAATATATGAAAAAATTAAATAGGGACTATGTCAGTAATATCGAAATACAGGATGTGAGTGATTAAGAATGACTAATCAGGATACCTCTGTACACCAAATTCTAACATTGCCTTAATGCCTTAAATGCGGGGTTTACCTTATTTCTGTCGTTCGAATGTTGAACCACTGATTTGCTATAAACCTTTCTTTTCGGCTACATAAAAAAAATAAATGTAATATTACAATATAAAAATCCCTAAAGGGATTAAGTTACAATAATATAAATCATTATTTAAAATCAGGACTAAAATTTACGATTCCAGAGCAATAGATTCCCCATAACATTTAGCAAATATGCAAATTGAGTGATCCACCAGAGACTGGGCGTAGTCCTTGGGTGAACGGAATACTAAACCGCAATAAAGCACCTTATTCGCAAGATATATTGGGACCCGTTTAGATAAATTTGTTGAAGCTTATTTTTTTTTTTTTTTGCCTTTTCATCGCTTACAATTACAGGCGCCAGATAAATAGCTACCAAACGTCTGGTGATTTTTCTTTTTGTGCTTAACGTTTGTCGGGTTTCCTTATTTAACAAATTGATCGAATCCCACGGGGTAACGGAGGTGTTCCTCATTTATACACCTGGTGTTTTCGAATATTTTGAGAATGTGATATATTTTATATATTTGTATATTTTATCCGATTTTAGTTACGTTCAGCCACTATTATCACTCAATATTTTAGTTGATATTTCAAAGAAAAGGGACCAAAAAAATAACCAAAAATGAAAACATCGTTAATCCTAGAGATGAGGTTTTCGGTTTATAAACCAATAATAAAAATAAAATAATTAACTAAAACGCGGTATGAATTTCTCTATATAACAAAAAAAAGATTAGCATAAAAAATGAAGAATCCATATACAATTAAATACAGACGAAAATATGAGAATAATAAAAAGGGGAAGGACAAAATACACAACCAGGACCCAGTATTTCAGCAGAGCTCAGGTAAGGTTGAAATGAGTAATTTGGCAGAACTGGAGCAACATAAAATAAACAAGAAAAAACAATTAAGGTAAAAATCATTTATATTTAATTGACAGAATTACAAATAAGTTTGACTAATTCCATGTTAATATATCCCAAGAGACCATTGTAAGAGGTATGACTTATGAAATGAATGCATTTATTATTGACTTACCTAACATTTCAAGTCTAGGAATGTTTCGTGTCGGTATTGTTGTTTGTTAGAATAGAGTCATCCAATATGGTAGCCATCAAAGATTAAGGCATCCATATTGCTTCAAACTACTTTTGAATAACAAATTTGTATTTCCAAATAGAGCAATACAAACTTAATATTAATTTGCAATATATCTGATTTCTAGGTATTGAATAAAATTAAAAACAAGCATGTGTCGTGCAGGTCACAATAAAATGAGATATTTTATTTTAGCTGGTCAAAGGATGATCAAATGATGGATATATTTATTTTCTTTCTTCAGCTTCTATAAAATTATATTGTAATACTGGCATAACCCCAACTGCATTAGAAACCATATTTATTTTAAAGATTAATTGTAGTATAGGTCACGATTCTACAGCGTAGGTCACGATTCCGCCTTTGCTATGCTTTAAAACGAATTATGCGATGGCCCTGTTTTCAGGGATCCAAATCTCTTTCCTCCTGGGATATACAAGCTTGTTTTACGTTGGCAAACGCACATAGATTCGGATGGAAATTATTTTGACTAAATATAGCTATACCTACTGTTGAAATAAAGATATGGCATATTTTCAATAAATATCAAAAAACTGCATTATTTTTGCTTTATCAACAATGGGTAAGCCAACAGAAAAATTAAAGCCTATACAGCGAGAAAGACAGAAAAAAGAAAATTGCACTGAATTAAGGATGAAAGAAAAAAAGAGACAAAAGAATTGGTGGAATAAAAGAAAATCAAGCATGTTCAAAGATTAATTAGAAGCTCAGAGAGAAGAGGTGTTCGGATCATAGGATAGACAAACTGAGAAAGAAACTGTGTTTAAATTTATAATTTTATGTTTATATACTTTGCACATGAGCAGGTCACAATCAGTTTGATGTGTAGACCACAATCGCTTTTGTCATTTTTTCTATTATTTAGTCGACATGCAAGAAATTGTATAAATTATAGTTAATTACATTATTTGAGAATGCTTCAGTGTGCCTCATATATTTTTGCGTCAACTGTAGTGCAGGTCACAACCGTTTATATTTAAACATACATACAATAAAAAGTTCCGAAAAGCTACTGGTGGGCGTGGCCTCTTGATAGGCCGGATAATGTTTTTTGCACGGTCTGTTCATCGAATGCTGAGTCTTCCCCGAATAAGGTAAATCTTCGATATCGAAATATCTAAAATGCAATCACTCCAACCTTATATTATTATTTAATATAGTTTATCTATATTAACAATTTACGATAACATTTTTGGTGTTTTTTATAATTATTTTATAAATAATCCAACTCTAACATCATATTCTCATCAATACGTTCTGTTCAACACTGTTTTTAACTTAACCCTTATTATTATTATTATTATAACGATAACTTTTATAACCACACCAGATTTATTCATTTCATAATTGTTATGAGGAAGTCCCATCTCCCTAGAATAATATATAAATCCATAACGTAATATAGAGCAGCATTTCACCGATTAACAGGAACTGTTATTTTTAACTGCTAATTGAAATAATTAACAGCTTTGCCTTTCTCTAATAGTAGATAGTTAGATCATTACCTCCCTCTATAAATCTTTTCTATTAAGAGTTAATAACATTATTACCTGATGATTCTCTTGTTTACAGCTCATCAAATATTTAAAAAAAATATAAGTATTTACAAAGTGTGACTGATTCAGGTCAAATAACAAAGCGTTTAGTACTTTTACAATCTGTTTAGAGAAATGATAGGAATATTTTGACAGCCAATAATCACAACTTCCTCTCCAGACAAATCACGAAGTAGGTCGGCCTAAAAAGAATCCTTTCTCGCTAATCTATTACCTCAGTTTTTCATTAACTGAGGTTAAACTGCTATCCATAAGGCACGATCCTTCAAGGGCGCACACAAAAGTGCCTGTTATAAAAGAGCAAGAAGAATTAATAAATGGAACGCAATAGCTCGACCAGCGATTAGAGAGGTCGCCGGTAAACAGCCTAATGAGTGCTCTTCGAAGGACATGCAGCGGGCTATTGCAGGTTGCGAAGACCATTGTCCTTTCTTTAGGACAAAGAAAGGCAGGACTGACCCACTGGCCAGGGCTATTGCTGTCTAAAAAAGACTCCTTCACAGATGATTCTTTTTCTGAAAGAGGTTATTCCATCTTGGGGCGAGATGACAGCTGACGTAAGGCCCCCGGTCAGAGTCAATTAGCGAGGGAGATATCAGCTGGGAATCTAAATGGCTCTTTCAACTGACTTCACGCTTCCAGGATAGCTTCTATCCGACCCCCTCTGGCAGCTTCGATTGCATCTCTGGTAACAAGTTCGCCGTGACCTCTTTGTGGCAAGAAGATTTCATTCAAAAGTTGGGTGAAAAAAATAAACTGGGTGAAAAACACTAAACTCTCGAAAACAACAAAAAACAAGTCCTGATACAATTAAGTCCAAATAATCATTGACTGTAAGCAATCGATCAGGTTTTTCCTCAAATTCCAACACAGTCCACAACACTTCTCATTAATTTAAATATTTATTATAAAACACTTCTATAATTTTTGTTTTATTGAAAACTTGTTTCGAATGTTATACATTCATCTTCAGCTCTAAAAACACAAAAAAACTAAAAAACAAGCAATTCAAAATACAGTTTCTTATTATTATACATATCAAATTAAATATAATATTAATTAGTATTATAAAAAATTTATGAATAATGAATTTAATTAAGACAAGAGATCAAATACATGTTGGACTCATCCATGTGTAAATAGATTATATCAAACAGAAACGGTTGCATTGGTTTGTTCTCGCACTGGTTTGTTCAGCGCTAGCCTAAAGCTTTTCACTTGAAGCCCGCTAACTATCTGGGTATGTAGTATATCCCTGAGAAAAATGAGGAAAAAAAGTTATACCGAAAACAAAATTTATTTGAGCATAACTCAAAGAAATATCCATTTTATCGTAAATGAGCATTTCTAAAGTAATTGAATTTTCTACAAGGCAAAAACAAATTGTCTAAATCGAACCAGTGCTAGCAAAGAAATGTCGTATTTTAATTTAAAAGTATTTTTTAATGTATTCTAAACATGTTCCAGAGGAAGCCCGTTCAATTTTCTTTACTTTCTCGAATAGTTCGAAAACTATGCATCTCCCGGATCGTTCCAAATGCACATTTAAGAGATAATTTGTATAATTCAATTTTGTGCAAAGATCTTAATCGGACCAATATTAGCGCAGTTACAGCAAACAGATATATTGGAATTTGAATCCAAATCGGTTAGTAAAGTAGTGCGAGTGGAGATTCTAGATATTTTGTGTTTCTATCTTAATATTAAATATCTGAAATAGGAACGGAAGTGAACACGCATCTGGATTGTTTAAGATTCCGATTCAGTCAGCATCCAGATAGGCAGCTCATGATGTCACTCTCGAGAAATACTACCCCAGTAATAGTTCTTCAGTATGACCGTTTCGTAATCGGTCGTGACTAGGCATGTCCAGCAGTCAGTTGGTAATCGTTCACTTTGAACGTATCATTTGTAATTGAGTAAAGCGTTCTCAAAGGCCTGAGACAATAAAGTATTATGGCATTAACGACTTAATTGCTCCTGCTTTAAAAGCCACGTCTAACCAAAGAATAATTTTTCTAACACAAAAGACGTCTTTACGAAACTTTGAATAATTTCTAAAAAGATGTAGGGCTGTTTGATAGATATATATGATGGACATCAAATAATTATAAGAAAATTCGTATCAATTCCATTTATAATAAGATACAAAAATGTAATTTCTTCTGTAAATTAATGTTTTGAAAAAAAAAACCATGAGGTGAAGTTAGATAAAATTTCATATATTATTTTAATTGTATTCTTTTAATATTTTTACCTTTTGGAAATAATAATATTGCGAATCCATCCTATCTTCCCGATGGTCCATAACTTCTCGGAATTGAAATATTTGTTGGTAAATATTTAAAAAGTTACAAATAAGGCAATTGAGAATGGTAAGAAAAATGATTATTGTACAGAGAGAAATTGATGTAAAATGATATTTTCATTAGCTTTAATATTTTCCAGAAATGCGTCATTATGAACTCATATAAATAGCTTAAAATATACTGGGCATCGCTCTTGGTGACAGTGAAACTTGTGTTCAAAGTGTATTCAAGTTATTACAAAAGTGTCAAATCTATAATCTTATATAGTTCATTAAAACTGTAACAAAGTGATTTTAAAACAAATACCATACCATTAATATGGAAAAATTTAGTTGTTAAACATATCTATGTAGTAATTCCATGGCCCTCCATGGGTAGATGCATGTATACAATAAATAAATAAATAGCTTGTGTTTAGCTGCACAGCTTAGTTCTTAGTTAGGAAAAGAGAACAATTTTTCACCTTAATTGGTTATTTACAAATTATATAAAAACAGCTTCAACATCGCTATAAAATTGTTAATCACTTTAATCATTTACTTAATTATTCCTCTTTTTATAACTAACCACTGCATGATATTCACACTCCAACACTAGATAGTTATTATCTCAACAATGATCTAATTTTACAGGAAAACATGAAACTAATACCTAGAAAAGGTAAAATGAGGATAGCTTCTTTTTTTTTTTTCTTGTGTTAGTGAGTGTAAATAAGTAAATTATAAATAATCATGTAATATTTCAAGTCAAAATTGTATTCATCAGAACTAATAGCTATAATAATTCTTTTTTTATGAATAATGAAAGTATAAAATGAAATTTTAGATTTTGTAAATTCAGTATACAACATAAAATAATACATTTCAATGGTCATACATTTAAGAAAATTATATTGGAAAATTGTAATGTTTTCACAACGCCATAAATTCAAAATAATACGCTATTGAACAAGTAATCATTACAGAATAGGAAATTTTCTTCCAATGAAATGTTGTCCAGACGAGCATTTAAGGAATAAAAATAGTTTTCTATAAAGGAAGACTAAAATTCCAAAACTATTGAGATTTCTAGTTGAATTAGTATGATATACAAAACACATCCTAACCGTAAAGATAGCTCACAATCTATATCAATGAAATCATGATGCATTATAATGAGCTTTACTATGACGTACGAATACGATGGATAATGGATGAACTCCCAGATAGCTCAACGTTAGTCGATCGTTTTTTATTCGCTGACTACTTAAAGAATGCAGAAAAACGAAAATCTTGAATTGTATCCATATGACAAATATATAAACCATATTTGTATATTCTTCTAGACATAATATTCACTACGCTTTTGCGATCCACCACATTCCAAGAGATTATGATGCTTTCCACCTTCTGGAATAATATTCTCTCCCTTAAGATTAATGGTAGCGCTGATCCTTGGCATATAAACGTATGTGCAATGCCTACCATGAAATGAGGCGAGGAACCATGCATAATAGATACTATAATGATGCATATATGATAATAACGACAATCATAAATCGATAGGTAGAAAGATACATAAGCGTGAGGCGTGTAGTAGCGAGTACGTGGAAGGACAAGTACCACTCCTTAAGGATAGACCCGGGATAATGTCGCTACAGGTGCTGCTTAATTATCTTAACGATTTTGTCTTGTTACATTCAAAGCGACAATCTAGTCCGATTTGTGAAATACAGAACCAATATCACTCTCACTAATAAATATTAGTTCAATTTCTTGAAGAATTGGGCAAATTGAAACTAATTAATTGAAATACAGAATTTATAATTGCATTACGATAAATAATTCAGGAGAATACTTTCAAAAGGGTGATATCCGATTTGGAAAATTTAACTTAAAAACAGCAGCATTTTTTAAGGTCACTGATCAAAACTACGTCTTTTATGCCGTGTGAAGCAGTAAAATAGAATAATTATAAATTCAAATTTGAAGGTTTTTTTTTCCTTAATAACGGTAATCCCAGGAAAAACATTTTTTTATTTGCACGTTCTAACATTTAATAGCTAAAGTATGTATTCATTCATACAGACGCCACTGTCCCACTTGTGTTTCTGTATTCTTGGTGCTATTAAAAATTTCATAATTATTCCAAGCTAGATACTGTGAAGAATTAATTGAAAAATGTAGCCATTGTTAACATTTCAATTGCAATAATGTATTTATCTTAACCGTGCGAGGCGTTCAAAATGATTCAAAATTGTCGCAAATAATTAACTTGAATGTAAGAACATGAAAAATAAAATTTAATTGCAGTCTTACATTAACAAAGGTATTTTTGTTATGCGCTATGATTTTAAAAAGAGGGCATATTGTAGCAGTTTAATTATTTAGCTCAGATCATTTACGAAAACATAAATGGAACTATGCAAAAAAAAAAAAAATTGTTTTGGGGTGGCTTCGGCCTACTCCTTTTAAATCCGTTAGTGATTAATAATGTAGGGAATGTATTTGCTCCCTTTTGATGCTAACACCAAACTAGAACCTCGCAAAATATAGGGATTTGTACAGTTTAGATAAGAAATGATTGGAGTCAGTTTTTAATGAATTTAAAAACGTAAAAACAACTTTTTTTTATTTTAGGGGTATGAGTTCATTTGAAAATAAACTCCTCAATTATTCAAAATTAAAAATATTTACTCTAATAAATATCTGAATAAATACTCCAGTCACTATTAAGATTAAAAAAAATAATCAAATATATTTATAAAAAAAAACCCTCCAAACTGTTATGAAAACGCAGCAGAGGAAAGCAAAAATTTAAATTCATCTAATAACTTCCTCAAACGGCAACTCCGTGATCATAAATTTTTCAACAAGGTTGGATTTGCCGATATATAGATAACATAAAAACGAAAGAATTAGAAATGCACGAAGCGATCTAGACTAATAAATCTCAAGTATAGAATTAATGTTTAGTGTAGGTATCTATGACGTCATAATGTTCCCACACAATGACGTCATAGCGCACCGGTGCTGACGTCACTAATGGAACTGTTTCGCGACCTTGTCGTCCACCACAATCTGATCGTAATGACTGTGTTTAATTTATTTTCATTTTTTTTTTTAAATAGAATCCACGTCATTGCCTTTTTGCGTTGCGGATATGTTATAAGGTTTTTTAATAGTCCTTTTATTATTTGTAAACATGTATATTACATTATCTTAATCCATTTTCACAATTTTGTCAAACTCAAATAAATTCGTTTCTTTCTAATTCTTTTTATTTTTAAAACCACACATATCTGACAAAAGGGATAATAATTATATATAGAACATTTACATAACTTGATGAGATTTATTTTAGAATCATTCATTAGAATTATTCTGTTTGTAAATAGCACATAAAAAATTCTAAAACAAAATTGTAAAATCTACAACATGCCGACTAAAGAATCATAATTTATTAAAGGTTCAGCAAAGGATAGCTAAACAATATTGTGAAAGATCTGTATTGTTCCAAAATGAATATTGCATATTGTAGATTTCTATGGCCCACACCCTGCGATCATGTGTGATATGTTTATTATCTCATTCCATGAACATTTACACAAGCAAGTCCCATCACTGTAAGAGCATATCTCTTGACAACTGAGTCCAATTCTTGTTTCCACTGAGAGAAAGAGACAAGCTCTGTTCTTTGTCTAAAAGATCTTCTGACTGACTCCAGAACTGATGGAATCATCTGTGATAGCACAGTCCCCATTGTTATCGGCTACCATTCTTTCTCTAAAAAGTTGAGAGGATATCCAGAGAAAGTGAAGTTATAAAAGAGACGGAGTGTAACAAATGGGAAACTTATATTTCAACATCTTCTAATGTCAAGGAATTTATATCTGTGTATGATTACATTTAAGCGCTATTAGTTTATTATATTCTCGCCATTGCTGGATATTTTTAAAAATAGGATCAAAATAATAAATATATATTTTTTAAATATTATATACAGAGCAATGCAGCAACGATTATTGTTGTCACCAAAACATCAACAAAGTGCGTGCAAAGTGCAAAGTGCAAACCAAAAATCAATGAAATCCACTCAAACTCGCTAGTTTGTATGTAGCTTTCTATCTGTGGATTAACTGAAAGGTTCGTGTTTGTTCCATCGCTATAAAATTTTATTACTATTCCAGTTTCCCTTACATATTTATAGCAAATTGATTATAATCTAATATGTCATGCACAGATAAAATTAGAATAAAGAAAATGGTTGATCGTATGATAATTTATAGGAATATCACAAAACCGAAGAAAAGAACAACTGATTAACTTCACACGAAAGACGTGAATGAAGTTTCCTAACGTATCCCCACTAAATAGAAACTCTAGAGATAGATTAAGCACATTCTCCTCGGCTGACAAAATAGTAAAGAGAGAAGATGACAACGATGGAAAGAGAGAAGATGATCTTGAGATGAGAATGTAAGAAGAATACAAGGAAAGAAAAGATTAATAAGAAAAGAAATTGAATGAGAGGCCTCCATTTGTGTAGCATTTCAATCCCAAAAAAAGAGATTTGGCTTAGTACAGTTATAACTAACCTTGCTAGCTTCATCATTCCACTTGATTATAATTCGATTTGGGTAACTTAATATTTGATTTAATTATTTATTATTACAGACAATCCACAGCAAAGGCGATATTTGCCGACTTACAATAATGCTAATATTTAATACATTACTAATTACAGTTGTTTGTGTGTTTTATAGTATATTTTTAACAGAGTTGGAAGGGTGAAAGAGTGTAGAAAGTAAATTGTGGATAAAGATGTTTAAAAGAATGGTAACACAAACTAATAATAGTAAACATGTAGATAAAATAACATTAAGCAGAAATAAATTATCAAAAAGCAAAATAAATTTTAAAAAATAATAATAACAATGAAGGATATATACAAGGAACTTGAAGCAATTTATCTTTAAATCGATTCGGATATTATAATTGTTTTAAGCAATTAAATATTTCAGAAATATAAGGGCTATTGCCCTTTAATAAGTGTCCGCAATCAGTCAATAAGTGTTTAGCAGTCATAGGCATGTTCCAATTTTAATATATGTACCACCGAAGCCGTGAATGCCGATCTATGAATGCTACCTTCGCCAAAACAAATTGGTCTAAGTGTTCCAATTAGCAGATATTGATTGGTGAAACGTGTGTGTCCGATTGGAAGTCTTGTAATCTAGACTTCTTGTCGATTGCTTTCCTAAATTCATGAATTCCAATGAAGTACTACAGTACTTGTAATCAAGTACTCTTGAGCTCCCATAATTTGTTTTTCATTACTTAAGAGTTACTTTTTTATAATTTATGATTTATTTATTAATAATAAATAAATTAAAAAAAATATTGTTCAATAGCAAGTAAGTTTAATGTAAGTAAGAAAGAGAAAACCACTAGATTACCAAATATACCTTTTGAGGTATAAAATAGGAATCTGACAAAACTCTATTGTGTTCAAAGCGTTCGGTACAATTTGCCAATTGTTGGGATTACCAATTTCTGACATAATATTTTATGATGGGAAACGCGGCCTCTTACATTAAGGAAAGAACAACGGCTAAAAGTATTTAAAAATGTTTTACGTAGAATTATTGAACCGAAGAAGGATGGGCTAACCGAAGATAAAGACAATGCCGAATTGCGTCAACTGCGCCCAGCAAGTATAATTGAGGTGATGGTTGAACCTTAGCATCGTGATGGTTGAAATTGGCATCTAAAGATGTGGGTATAACGAAAGAATACTTAAAACAATAAATAGCACTGAATGGTGTAAAGCCAGGCCTTGCTGACCTGGATGTTTACGGACAATGCAGGGAGCTATGTAGAGGCGATTAGTTGTATCGGCATCGAGCCTTCGGGTTACCTAAACCTTATTAATTATTTATTCACAATATTCTACAATCATCATTAGGCACTATCAGAACGCCTCCTAATTGTTAAATGGATACAACTAGCTTGAATCAATCTCTCTTGCTTAACGCACATAACAGAGCCGTTAGGGTGGCTAAACATAGCACAGAGTATTATGTGCTAATAGGCGATGCTTCGCAATAATAACTGAGATCACGCGCACCTGCGGCATTTTATTGCGAGCTAATGGCGTAAGTGCGGTCGGCGGTTTTTTTTGTTAAGCTACAGCACCGCAGATGGGATTGAGGCTAATAAAAGAGCAATAGTAGAGGCGATAATTGTTCTGATTAGTAGTATGACCAGAATAAAGAAGGTAATTAAAGAAGAATAATTAACTGTGAGAAAAAGTTATAGGATTTTTTTTTATATAACCTTAAGACGAATTGGCTATTTTCAACATGACATGTGAGTTGTAAGATAGCAAAATGACATCTTTTCGTTTTTCAAGATAGGGAATTTTAAATAACATTTTGCCAGCGATTATGGTAAACTTTCGTCGCTTTTTGAGGATTTGCGTCTATTGTTCACCCACAATATAAAAAAAAAGGAAAAACTAGGATATTAAAAAGCATTAAATTAATGAATGAGGCTCCGAAATGTGACTTCCTTTTGGTAGGAAAAAGTGACATATAACATTTTGCCAACTTCCCACAGATCTAAAAATACAGCTATATTTTTGCAAATGTGTTTAATAATAACATAATATTATCAATTATACCTTAGTTTTCAAGAAGAAAAAAACTGAATATATTTAAAAAAAAAATTGTTCTCCCTTCCTATTAATGCTACATTTTATATCTGGAATCTAATTTATATCCAATATTCTTTCATAGTTTATATTTAAACTAGCTGTTACCCGGCGCGTTGCTGCCACCATTAAAAATTTAGGCATTATCGTTTTTAAGATACCGTGATTACCCAATCAGAAAAGAATGGTATATTTCTATTATACTGATAATTCAATTAGCTTCCTATTAAATGACAACCTGTGTGTGTGCATGAAATGTGTAATGTGTATGTAATGTGTTTCCATGGGAACCTGCGCTGAAAACATGAATACAATGTCCAATAGGCTTTTATACATTGTTTTTATATGTTTACTATTTTTGCTAATACTGGCCCAGATTAGATGATTTTGTTTTGTATAAAATTTAATTATCTTTCAAATGAGTACAGTTTTCCAGAAGATGTATAGTTTTTGAATTATTCTAAAAACTAATTTTTTCTAAGGCTGTAGAAATAATTTTTAACCACTCAGATTTACGAATGTTTTCAAACCCAGCCTGCCTATTACCTTCGCTCAAATGCAAGCAATGAGTTGACGAAGTTTCATTGTAGTCGGATTAATGGTATGGCAGCACATAAAATACTCACAAACAAACCCACATTCATTTATATATATATGATATTTTTGCTAATACTGGCCCAGCTTAGGTAATTTTTTTTGTTTTGTATAGAACTTAATTATCTTTCAAATGAGTACTTATCGTTCTCCAGAAGATGTATAGTTTTGTAGTTATTCGAAAAACAAATTTCTTAGGATTTAGAAATAATTTTTTTTCAACCACTTAGATTAAGATTTTTTCAAACCCAGTCTGTCTATACCCTTCGCGCTAGTGCAAGCAATGAGCTGGCGAAGTTTCATTGCAATAGGATGAACGGTATGGCAGCGCATAAAATACGAACAAACAAATCCACATTAATTTTTATACATAAGATTTACAATATGTACTTTCTTTACCAGAGATGAGGCTACCTAAAATTTTGGCTAAGGAAATAATTAAAACGGATATATTTTGACACAAAGAAAACTCGGTTTGACTCGGTAAAACTCTGTAACAGACTAAATATTTCTTTAGAGTAATAAGATAATTTTAAGGTGAATATGAAGGAAAAAAACTAGAGTGGTTTATAACGATTTAAACAGTGACTTAGATGACAGGCATTAGATGACAGATGTGAATAAAATCAATTTTATTAAGATTATTTTACAGCTGCGTGGACGATTAGTCCATCTTAACGATAGTGTTATGAGGAGTGAACAACAAAGATTGCGAACTCTCTTTCCCTCTCTGTAATTTAAATGTAATTGAGGATTTATACCACTACGTTGTTGTTTCTCCTATTTACAAGAATATAGGGTTAAGAATTTTAAGAAAAAATTACTAAATCGTTATGAACTCATGGACTTATTAAATGGCAAAGCTTGGAAGAGTTTGTTCTAGTACCACATGTACAGCTTTTGGGTACAGAATGTTATTGATTCGGCAATATAGTATTAATACTCTTCTGCTGTATGCAAACAAATATTACATAACCAAGTAGATTAGATATAAATTGATTTTGTTATTTATTCTATGTATAATGTATTCAATTAAGAAATTATTAACAAAAGGATGCAAATGAGCGGTTTTTTGTTTTGTTTCTTACCGTGTATATATAGGTATATATCCGCTATTTCCAAAAAGGCTTACTGTCCATGAACGGGTGTTTTATTGAGGATATCAGTCTGGAAATAGTTATATTTGTTATAGCAGAGCAAACGGGCATGAGCGTAAAAGTATTCCAGCCTTCACTTTCAATGGACCATAAATGTACAACAGATAATGTGACACCTTCATGTATAAATGGTCAAGAATGCCTGACAGGAAAATAGCTCCAAAAGGACAAAGAACGGCAAGGGATAAAATTACTCCAATCTTGTTTCAATTCGAAACATTCGAATGGAATGTGGAAGATTTACCACAATGTCGAAGATTTTGAGGTCATATAAAGATATTTATTGATATTTTTTACTATAGTTGTTACGAAGGATTGTTGAGGTGTATTATATCTTAAAGAAAATTAGATACATTCATAAAATAATATAGTATTAAATTGAGAATTATTAATCATATTTAAAATGTAAAGGGCCATCAATATTGTTTTAATCAACCTATTTTACAAATAATTTTCACCTAGAGTCCTGTTAGTCCTGCCCTGATCAAGGGCACAGTTCTAGATTACTCCAGAGCTGTAAAATAGTGGTAAAAGCCTTTATTTATTCTTGGATAATCGGTGCCTGATTCTAGACCTTACGATATTTTGGGAGTCTTATGGTCATTAACGTGTACCAACCTCTTTGTTTATTCCCTGAGTAATATCACATGTTTTTACAGTTCAAAGTAATCTTTCAAACCATGCCTAGAATACTGATATTGATAAGAATAGAATATTGACTTAAATGGAGATATTTAAAAGTAGAGAGGCATCCAAATGACGAATGGAGGACGGAAAAAAAAAGGGCGAAGATCGGATAAAGAATGACCCGTCAAATGCCAAGGTGCTGCGAGCTGGAGTGTATAAATCTGATGGGTCTGACTCAGATATTGTGGGAATGAACAGTAGATTTGAAATGAAAAAGGCCCGAGATAAATGATATGCACTGCATAAAAGTGGGAAACAGAGACATCATTTGGGACCCGGAAGAGATCTCATTTAGCAAAACTGGTTGATCGACCTTTTTAAATAAAATATAATAACATTAAACAATTCTTTTATAGAATTTTCTTTTCCACAAATACTAATACGGATCAACACAAAATATACATATGGTCGCTAGCTAATTTTATTTCTCATGATATCTATTTTTATTGTATGAATTAACCATTCTCTATACAACATTCTGTATCTGAGATTATAAGTACCTGCATTAATCTTTATACTCATTCGTCATGTAGGTAAAAATGTTAATTCTAGTGGAATTCTGGATGGCTTAGATCCCAAAATGTAGTAAAATCTTTTAAAACCAAATCTTTAACAAGTGAAGAAAATAGCTAATTAAAAGTATATACACTAGTCGACTGAAATAAAAATGTTTACGTTCATTGAAGGAATCTAATGCAGTCCAATATGCATCAGAAGTTGGGAAATACATATTGCATTAAAAAAATGCTATTGGTCCTTTGAAAAATATAAAATATTGAGAGAAAAATTCTAATAAAAACCCTTTGATGCTCTTGCTGAAATCGACGAGGAAGCCAAACAAAAATAAAACCAATAATTTGTGTATGTTTCATTTATTAAATCTTTAAGAGTTTGATGAAGATTTCATACTTACGAAATGAAATTATGTTGTATTTTGAAATTTTTTTATAAAAAACTGTGGACATTGAAATCCATCGGTTGTACTTCACAACCTAAATTTCTATAATAGGAAAAGAAGGTTAAAGGTGTCCACTATATTTTATGGAAATATGAAGAAAATTTTAGAATTATTTAGTAAAAATAAAAACTATAATTTTTTTATAAATATATGATTTTATATTTACTATTAAAAACATGTAGGACTTCTACAGACGTAATTTTCTTCTTTACCCATCAAGACTACATGTCTATAAACGTCATTTAAGTCAAAGGGACGAGCATACCACCTCCAATCAAATTTCAAACAATGAAGTACCGAATTTTTCTTGAAAAAAAATAAAGATAATGAAACATAAAAATTACACCAAATAATATATATATATATATATATATATATATATATATATATATATATATATATATATATATATATATGTATATTGTATACACCACCAAATAATATATATTATATTGTATATAATGTGTATTATATTGTATATAATATATATGTATATTGTATATATGTATAATAATATATATAAATACTGTTTAAAGTTGGGATAATTGGGGTGCTACGTAGGCGGTTACTTTCTTATCTTCTTCGGATCCATTGTTAGGTTTATCAACTATATATATAACTTAGACAGGACCATAGACAACCCCCAAGGCCCGAACAAGAGAAAGTAGAAAGGCAGGATCAGAAGCGCACAGAGCTTGATGAGCGAGGCAAGAACATTAATGGTCTTGAGTATCGCCATCTCTTGGGGTGTAAATTACACTAGCTCAAGATGTAAACACACGTTTCGTGTTCGTGTTGTGTTTTGTCATTCGTTCATCGGCTTTCCTTAACGGTGCATAGCGTAACCTTTAGCAGTTCGGGAGAGTGTGAGCATCATTAGAAACGTGAAGTTGAGGAGGACGTGAGGCTGAGGATTACGATAATATTTCGGGATTAGGAACCGTTTTGGGCATATTATTCTTTATAACTTGCAGCTCCATAATTTTAGGTACTTTTTACTATATTAGGGATTGAACACATTTATACATTTAATAGCGTCTTTTTATGCTAAGCATTGCTCTCACTGGGAGAAACTTTTTTTTTTTCATATTCTGATTTATTCATAACTATCTATAAAACTGAGAAAATTAGTGAATGAGAGAACATAAATAATACCAATTAATAATGAAAATAAATAATAATAATAATAATAAATAAATTAGTGAGGATCATTTAAAAAATGTATGGAAGGAAAAGGAACTGCATGGTAGGTTCTATCATCAGCTACACGAGCCTGAAATCGATAGCTCTCAGTTAAATTCGTGTCAAATCTTTAGTGAAACAGAAAGGTTTTACATAGCAATACGAGACCATGTTATTGCAACAAGAGCTTAAAGGCGACATACCGTAAAGGAGAACCACGTTACAGGTAAATGTCGCCTTTACTTGAAGTGTCACGAATCAATTCAGCATGTTTGGATGTGAATCTCTGGCTGGGACATAATATTCGATGAGGTACAATATTGAGGCAAAAATATTTCATCAAAACATCAGCAGAAAATTGGGGTTACTGGACAATGATGCGGTCACATACTGTCGATATACTCCAGAAGCAATAGTTGAAAATGCATATTTACTGGGATGAACAAATTATTACGGAACATAGAGTAATGCATAACCGACCAGATGTTCTCATTATATACAAAAAAGACGAAATGGCCAGAATAATAGACATAGCTGTCCCAAATGACTCCATCTTACTAACTACAAGAGAGTAAATAAGAAAAAAGTAAAAGGTTTTAGGAGTATTAAAAAGCACTAGAAAGGCTACAGAAGAACTTGGCCTTGACCTTCAGAGCTTGAAAGTAGCTCAAAAAGCAGCCCTGCTTGATACTTGCAGGATTGTATGAAAATTTGTAAATAAATGAAGAGCACTATATTACCTACATTCCCTTGAATTGTTTTCCGGGAAGTAGATATTAATCCTGAACACCGAGAAGAATAAATAGAAAAATAAATAGCAGATAATACAAAAACGATAAATAACATATTAAATGGCACAATAGAACCCTATGGGCTACGCACTCCCAATTTACAGTAACATTTCGCTCATTAGGTGACAAGATTCCAACTGATAAAATCGAAGAAAGTGAGGTTGCTAGAGTGACAAGTTTATATTTGACTTCTGCTACAAGTGGAACATACTCGTACAGCAATATGTTGAGAAATAGCAGAGTTACAAGAACACATGATCAGACACCAAGGTTTTGTATTTTTCAAATGTTGTTTGAAGGGGAAAGATTAATCAGTTATATTGCCATTGTAAGACAATGATTTTGTAAATGTTCTTTACAATTCATAGTAACTAGCATCGACTAGTACCCTTCTCAGAATGGGTAGTCTTCCCAGAATTTCCATTGCTGTACGAACCAGTGGAAGTTTCTTATTTAAATATTACCATTCTTATGAACGTAAACTAAGTGCTCTTTTCAATAATAGTCACATTTTAAATTATTTAAATGAGAATTCTTCGTTCGATATATAGAAATTTTATTCGATATACAGAATTTTTTTTCTAATAAAAATGCAAGATTACTAAAAAAAAATAAGAGATTTTCGATATAGGGAAGTTCAATATGCAGAGGTTCGACTGAACTTATACATTATATATACTAGTATATATAATGTATAAGGTTAAAAACAATAACAAAGATAACGTTTACTATATTCTCGCTACCTTCTTGTTAATCTAAACACCAGGTGTACACACAAAGGCATTGACAATTTGCCAAAAAAGGCTTGCGCGCTTCGTTTGTGAAATGAGGAACATTACTTTAGCACCATCTCACGTAGATGCACTCATGGCCATTGCATCCGCCGACTACCAAACAAGAACCGCTTTTTTGTTTCAACTTGAAAAAAAAAAACACATACACACATACGCCATAAACGATTAAAACCTGGCAAAAATAATTTAGCATTGAGAATGCCAAAAGATTTTCAAAATAATATACCTATTTTTAATTAAGTTGTTTTATCAAAATTCCAAAACTTGTCTCTGCAATCAAATATAACATAATATCAAATAATGAATTTGTCGATGTTACACCGACTGTAAGGTATCATCAGAACCTTAAGACTTCTAAGTACAAGTCTTAGAATAAAATACAGGCTAGTACAGCTTTAGCTAATGGCTACATGAGAAAAAACAAATGCAAGCAAATGTGTAAGGAAAAACATTTAATGCTATAATTTTTTATTTCAGCAGATAATTACAATACAAATATGTGTATATATATATTTAAGATCATTTTCACATCAGCCCTCAGCTTTTATCCAACTTTGGGCGGAATAGGAGGAGCTGTTTTTGAAATATAGGTGTGTCATGGAAAATACTTTAAAACCATTCCTACAATGATCGTCAAGCTTTCACCAGCTTTGGGCTATATCGGACGAGCCGTTTTTGAAATATAGGTGTGTCAAGGAAAATACTTTTCCTCATACGGAAGCGAAAGTACTGGATGGAATTTGTTAAAAATTATTGGAACCATCGCACAATCTCTGAAAACTTCATCAAAATCGGATTAACGGTAAGACGTCACATGTCTTCTTCTACAAACAGGCAGTCAGACACACTGACTGACACAAAGCCAAATTTGCTCCTCGGCTTCTAAAAAATTAGACGCGAGTGTTAATTTTCGATCCCCAGGACATTTTTTTCACAAATATTTTTCACTTCCTTCATGAATACAAAGTCTCCTACCTTCGGCAACATTATTTAGATGAATCTTAATCATTTAAAGAGAACACCTTTTCTTGAGAGACTTGAGTATATTCAACCTAGTATTAGCCATGAATTGAATATCATAGTATTAGCCTATGAATTGAGTTTTAATCTGGTTAATCTTATTATTATAATTTTATCTTGCATAAAACAATAACAATGTAAGATGTTAGATAATTGGTTTTCAACTGAGGTATATAACATTATAAGTACCTCTAAGTGCTGTTTCGGTATTTGAGAATAAATGATTTTTTTTTAATTTAAAAAATAATAATAATCATTTTAATATAACAATGTTTTAGGAATTATCTATACTATAGAATATAATAAAAATCATTTTGAAATCGATGAAAAGAATTTATCTTCTCCCTTAGGGTAGTTAGAGAAACAGTTAATATAACCAATAGAAAGCAAACAACCGCTGTCATTTCTCAACAGTCATAAATTATCTATAAGGCCATTAGTAACCATTTTAGCTTCTACGGCTGAGTTCAATTGTTATCTTTGTCAGAATTGTTCTATTAAGTAATAATAGCTTAGTTGATTAAGTTCATGTAAATGTTTTTTATTACCGGAGATAACCAATTAATAACTTTATTTGCAATTATGTCATTAATGACAATATAAGCTGAAAGAATACATTTTTTTTTCCAATCTTCCGCTATTATTGCATAGAAATCGTGACCGTAGAGAATTGTGAATTACAAAGCATAGATAATTGATAGGTAAACAATGTTACAGATAAATAGAGGGAAAATTTAATTCTTTCCAGATTAATAATTTATAATAAATTAAACAAATTAAATTTAATTTTAATGTGGTCAACATATCACAAAAAAAAATATAATAACTCTTTGTCTTTTCGATGGATTAAAAACACCATGTTCTATAAAAAATTTGGATTAGCTGTCATATGATCGGTATATGTTATGATAAGTACCTAACTTACATTAACTTAATAAATAAACAATATTAATAAACTTACGATGTTAGTAAGCATTAGAAAATTTTAAATAAGAATACATATTACTTATTCTCATTAATTATATTAGATGACATCCTCTTAATAGCTGGGATAGACATATATGGCAAAATAGGGTACCAGAACTATTTATAAATAATAATAAACATATTTCATGACTTAACGTTCTCACATCTTCAGAACTTACGTCCAATTTTCATGTTTTTTTTTTTGTTTTTTTATTGAAAATAGTCATTCATTTCAAGTTATAAAGGCATTTCACTAGGAACGTTCAATACACTGCCGGCACTAACAAACAAATTACAAAACAAACTCAAAATAAAAATATACGAGCAGAAAAATAAAGTAGTGATTGGTGCTGTATGAAGTCCTCCTTACACGGTCAATATTATTGAAGCAATACTATTTAACGTGGTGTATATATCGCATGTACCAATATTATTGCTACAATATATCCCTCAGAGGGTCAATATATTGACGAAATTCGATATTGACTCAATAATGTTCACTTTGTAAGGGGCGCTTTCGACAAAAAGCGTGTGGAGTTCTCTCTGGCCTTTTTCGAAAATTATTTATAATAAGGATATAATATTTTATGTATGTTTTGTATTTTTAATCTTAGTGTTGTGGAAAAATTATTTTTAACATTTAAATATTTGATCATGGTTCATTTTAGTTAATCATTGCGCATTTTATTTTAATTTTCAGGGACAGTTTTATTTCATATTTGAGAAATGTTTTCATTAATTTTGATATTTTTTGTTCATTTTTATTTTTTTAAGTATTTAAGCATTATTCATTACTCCAAGCGATAGAGATGCTCTATTACTCCGTAGGATCGAAGGAAAGACTATGAGAGACCGAATGAGGACCATCACAATCCGATCCAACCTGGGTCTGCAGGATGCAAAGGATATAATACCAGTTGAGATGGTGTGGGCATTTTTCTCGAATGCCAGAAGACCGACTGGCAGGGATCACTCATGAGACACAGGTGGGAGATGAACGATCCAGAGGGCAGCCTAGGAAGGCATGGGAAAGTGGAATAAAGGAAGCCTTTGACCGGAGAGGAATGGTTTGGACGAGGATAAGATAACTGGCTCAGGAAAGAGACACGTGGATCAGGCTCCATAGACGGATTGCTTTGCGAAGAGGACAGACTAAGAAAAAGAAGAAGAAGCATTATTCATTTTAATTTTAGCTTATTTTATTTTTATTTTCAGGAACAGATTTATTTCATCTTTAATTTCAGAAATGTTTTTGTTAATTTACAGATATTTTGTATAGTAAATTTGTTTTTATTTCACAAAGATGCTTTTAAATCTGTATTTCCTTTTTATTTTATTGACTAAGAACAAAGTGAATTGAGTAATTTTCAATTCCGTACTACACTTTTTTGCAAATTAGGTGTCAATTCTAGACCAATTCCAAAAGAAACCTCGACTTCATCTATAGGAAATTAAAGCGGAATAAAAGTAGAAGATTTCCTATAAGTGAGGTACCTGTAGTCCAGCAGGGGGCTGAGAAAGCATTCACAACTAAACAGTTATTTTAAAAAAAAAGAAAAAAAAAACCTTTCGGTATAGGTCCGCCCGAAAGTACCCTTTAAATCGATTTAGCCATACAGTTTATGTCTATATTATTTTGTCTACTTTACGATCGGCCTATTGGAACTTAAATACCTTGAATAGTTTTTAAGTTATCGGTTCATATTCAGCAAATCATAACACATTTAAAAAACCACAAGACTTAAATTTCCTGA
Organism: Rhaphigaster nebulosa; assembly: GCA_948150685.1. NCBI lineage: Eukaryota > Metazoa > Arthropoda > Insecta > Hemiptera > Pentatomidae > Rhaphigaster > Rhaphigaster nebulosa. The sequence goes on along the minus strand of OX411309.1, from coordinate 129,314,755 downwards.
TTTTCCGTGTGGAATCGGATTATGATCCAAACTCTGTAAAAATATCCTTATAATTTTAAGATATATTCTTCAGTTTTTTGTTCAAATCACAACTATTGTCTTGTTACTATCGTGGGCTCAGTAATCGTACCTTTCTGAGCCTTCGGATGTTATTATTCGTTCGGATAGTTGTCTGAATCGAAAATGGCACATGCTAGCTCTCTTTTAAACTTCTTCTTCTTCTGGCACTACTGACCGAAGCGGTCCTTAGCCTGCTTCAACATTTGCTACCTCAGAGCTCTATCCTCCACCATACGGATGTCCGCTCGCCGCATGCCCTCCAACACTTTGACCTTCCATCGCGCCCTTTGCTTCGCCTTTTATAAACTATTATTGGTGAAATTATTGGACAAGTTTCAATTATTAATATTTCATATTTAAAGAGCCGGAAAGAATAAGCATACATATATTGAGGTATGTAATGAATACTCTAGCTTGTTCAATAAATGTTCTGTTCTCATGGCTTAATACCAATTTGTTAACATCCGCATGATGGTTAGAAGGATCAATCTAATTAAGGATTGATAAATTATTGAAACTTCTATAATTTTTTTTTTTATTGAAAACTAGTTTCGAATGCTATACATTCATCTTCAGTTCTAAAAACACACAAAAATTCAAAAATAAGCAATTCAAAATACAGTTTGGTATTATTACACTTATTAAATTAAATATAATATAAATTAGCATTGCAAAACATTTATGAATTTAATTATTCCAAATTCGAATACATGTTAGTACTCACCAAAGTTTAAGTAGATTACATCAAACAGAAATGTTTGTATTGGTTAGTTCCCGTACTGAACTAGCAATGGAAGAAAGGTGGGGTGTTAATAGGTAAAGGGTAATTTAATAAGTATAATAATACCAAACTGTATTTTGAATTGCTTATTTTTGAATTTTTGTATGTTTTTAGAAGTGAAGATGAATGTATAACATATAGTTTTCAATAAAAACAAAATTCAAATACCGAATCTCAAGAAAATCAAGAAAACCGGACGGCGTACGGACGAATTTTTTTTTTATTCGATATTTGGATTCTATATATCTTGAAAGGTAAAACCTCCTCTCTATCTTTATAAACGGCCGAATTATGGGTATATAAGATCTTTAATCAGTAATTATACAGATTTTTTTTTGCATTGTTATACTGATTCCAAAACACCTTGCATTTGTGCCAATAGAAGTGGCAAATAATTTATCAACCCCTAATCAATACCAATTCGTTCTTTAAAGTGGTCTCCATTATGCAATCTCAATGTTTTTTGCATAAAGACATATCTACTCGTATTGCAAACCGATTCGTTCCTGCGTATTTCATGCGGCCCTCGTCCTTAGGATATATGTTGCAGCAATATATAAATCGATTGGGTGTATTAGCCATGAGAAACGCATTTCGACGAGAGGTAACTTTCCGCTCCATACTTATTGCCCACTGCTACCGGCGTTCCATCCAAGCCCTTTTTATCCCTGCTTAAAGAGCGGACCCCCTATGGAGCGCAATGATCGTAAAGTTTAAACCACTTCCAAGGAAGATAATTACTTCGCTGCTTGATTTAAGTTAGCAGCAGTTGGAGCTAATCGCCTCGCAGAACATCGTTACAGTGTCCGCTCTGATCTGAGGAAAAAAGTTTTAGTGGCTACCATAATAGAGTGCTTTCGTATTCTTGAACTTACGTTGAATGATTACTCTCGAGTTTATGTTACTCACACAAAAAACTTTTCATACCTTTGGAAAATTATTATTTTCAGATTATTCATTATTTTCTATAATGAAGCTTTGTGATCGTCCAAGAAAAAAAATGTTTAAGCCCATCTCAAAATTAAGGGTTTTAAGTTTTAATACACGTAGATTCCAAAAACCAAACAATTTTCTTCTGGAGCAAATTTTTTGAGATTTGGCGCCAAAGTCACAGGTGATCATCAAAACTCGACATTACCGTCCGCCATTTGTTTCAAAATGGCTACCGATTAAATGTTTCATATGCCCCAATCTCGACCATTTATGAAGATAAAGAAAAAATATAAAGTTTTTTGGAATCATTACATCAGAGTCTTTAAGAAAAAAAAAATCAATCCAAATAAATTCTTCCGCCCTTGGTCAAAATCCAAAAATTCTTTTTACAATCTCTAATGGCACATTTCTCTGTTAAATGATACCATTTCTTGCTTTCTAGCGTTTATAGAAGAGAAGCTATTAAAGTTTAAAATTGACACCAAAAGGATGTGAAAATATTTCTATCCTAACACCCCAGATGGAGGAATGTGCAATAATTCTACGTTAATCTAGCGCTTTTCGCTTTTAACATTACCTCTATTGACTCTTGAATTACATCTCATTTATTTACAATTGCATAGTTGTAACTATCTTCTTAAAAGAATGTATTTAAAAATTAATAATTATTTATGTTTGATTTTAAAATTATTTTTTTATGTTAAGATATTTTACGAAGATTACTAAAAGTAACAAGTATCTAAAGTTAATGTATGGCAAAAACTATTCAACATTACACTAAATCTTCGAGAATAATAAACAATCTTAATAATCATCGTATTTAAATTATAACAATAAGCAATAAATTCATCATTTATAGACCTCCATGTAGTTGATCTAATGCCAAAAATTAAACTTGTAAAAAATAATGTGGGCTATGGCTTATAAGGAGTGCGATAACTAAAATTAATTTATCCTAGAATATATGTATAAGGGACTTAAGGATGTAATTTGTAATATAACAAAAAATACGTACACAATTTAATTTCTGATAATTAGATTTTTATTCACCTTTTTTATATTTATAATTTGTAACTATTATTTAGGTTGGGTGAAAATATTGCGGAGAAAGGCAACGAATTGAAGAACCCATTCCTTACAATTATACTTAATACATGACTTGACTAGAAATCGCAATAATATGCCACCACAACGACATACCGCAATGTCACACGCATGCCGTATCCTGTGTAATCGGTAATTATGCCCATCCAGTCAAGGGACATCATCCTTAGTCAAAGAAGGCACATTCCAGAAAACAAGAAATGTCAGAGAGGTCATCTTCAATATACTGGCGCAGTTCGGCTGCAGAGGTGAAAGGAATCTTCCATTTTTTACGCCCTGAGTTGGCGGCAAAAGACTTACCTCACTGCACAGTTTCTAAAAACTCCTCATTCCTTGGTTATGCAATTAGGAAAAAATCATTTAAGTCGCTCGACTGGCAATCCATATGTGACAAAAAAAAAATCTATTGAAAACAGACTTCTGCAACTTATTACGACTATTTAAAAATCATTTCTCAATAACTAACAGCGATATTCATAAATCGATTGTATAAATAAATCATTGCAAGCATAAATCTTACAGCACCTAATGCTTTTTCACTATCGAACCTAAGTACTTAATTTCTTTAAGAAACATGTTTACGTTGAATTTTGATTCAATAGTTAGGTATTTAAAATGAATTTTTAAGACAAAATAAATAATAGAAAGAATATTATAATTTCTGTAATATCATTGTGATATTTCCAGGTTTTGGTTAGTTGTTTTATTTTATACCAGAAAGCATCGTGGTCATCAGTGTCAGGTATATTTATTATATACATTTAATTAAAATAATTAAATCTCACGAAAGAAAAAATTGTATAAAGAACAATAAAATTAAAATTAAATTAAAAAGTTAGAAATATTGGAATGAAAGAGAAGGTAATTGTAATGGTTCGCTGTGGTATAATCAGATCTGCTTGAGTTTGATGAGATGGAACGTAACTGCGTCTATCTCATTACTATCACTTCTCAAGACCGTTGAGAATTACATTTTGGCTCAATTCTCTGCGGTTCAAAGATATAGGCTATTGTCAATCTTCCTTTACAATGTCGGCATCTTGGGTCTAATTCCTTCGATATAAGATGAATATGCTAACGTCTTGAATATAATGTTCTCAGTAGGGTTAGGACCACCTCCTCTTTGCAACTCGAGATATGCTTAGGCTTTACCTCTCTCTTCATATTTTTAAGCTTGCTTGGGTACTTGTCCTACATTTCTTCTCATTCCTTGAATATTTTTTCTTTCAAAGGATAAATAAGGCTGCCAAAAAGACCCCTACTCTTCCTGGTCATGGTAGGACTTAACGACGTGAATATCGATAGTGAAGTTATAGTTAATCGATAGTTTTCGAATAACTATATCGAAATAGTAGTTTTGATATGCCGAAAAAAAATATCGTTTCATCGGCCACGATATTTTTAATTTTATAGACGTAGCCCTTATAAAGGAGGGGACTTCAGAGATTTTGGAAAAATATCGAAATATCGATATAACAAGATTTATAAGTTTGTTAGGTTTCAGTCACTATTAATTCATTAGTGATTTTCTTCCTTCTTTTTTAAATGTGTTAATGTTAAGCAATTTAATTCATTTTTTCTTTAGTTATACTTGTTAATTTATACTACACTACCCTGCGATTAAATGTAAAACCGTCTTCTTCTAATGCTTTTAAAGATTAAAAACATTGAGGCCAGACATATTGAAATATAGATATTTTTCAATGGTATACGTACAACTATTTCGATTTGTTTGAAAACTCTCAATAAGATATATATCGATATTTTCATCCCTAACCAGAAACCGTTGAGAAAGATGGCAGACTTAAACAAGGCCACAGATAGTAACACAAACACACTACACCACAAGTTCTTTTGTTTATTTATTTGTCGGCAGGTATGGGAAATGCAATAAGGAATTTATAGTAACCGAACAAAGTTTTTCTATACTTTTAAATAAAAAAATTCTTAATATGAATATTTTGAATACTGCGAATAATTTTTATATGTGGGGGTATATAAACATATGTAATATGTAAAGCCTGTCCGTATAATAAACTGAAGCAGTTCAAATTCAGAATAAACCTACCCAATATCCTAAAATTAAAATGTTATCCATAATTTTTAATTTTCATAAGTATGTTTGATTTTTTTTATGTGTATATAGTATATGCACATCATTGATCAATCGTGGTCGGTGATATATTTGTATACAAATGTATGCCAACTTGAGGGAACTTGGTAAAAGTTGCACAATTAAGATATATGATCCTTGATTAGTGTAATAGGCAACACAGTCAAGCACTAAAGGCGGCACCGATAAAAAAATAAATAAATAAGGAATTTTAAAAGCAAATCCGAATTAAAAGTCCGCCATAAGGAGATAAGGATATTTTTTCTTTATAGACTAGTCAATAGACCGGTTCTCTGCATTAGCAATAAATGTGGACATGGCCTCCTGTGGGTAACCAGCAAATTATTCCTAACCCCCACTGTTTTTAATACAGTATCTATAAAGACGATAATATTTTCTCGTTAATAGTCTTTTGGTATTACCATGGATCAGGTAATAACGAGAAGACACTGGCAATAATATTATTTTCTCTTCAGAAAAAATAAAACTGATTATTCCTCGACTGATTTAGCAATAATATAAGGTATATTATTATACACTAGCTGTATCCCGCGGATTCATCGGCGTTAAATTTAGAGGAACCTATAAAATAAAAAATGATCTTTAAAATAATAACCTATAAAATCGCACATCCAAAATGAAATAGAAACAATTCAAAATTCTAAACGTTAGAAATTTAATAATTGAACATCTATCGAATCAAATGAAAGCCACTCAAGGAGTGTTCAATAACTGAGGCGTATCGTGATGTTATAAAGCCTAAATCCTTCCTCCATAAAGGGTCTATCTAACGCAAAAAGAAATTTTAAAATCGGACTGGTAGTTCCTGAAATTAGCGCGTTCATAAACTATTTAGATTTATATAATATTATACATTTGTCGAAAAAACACAATGTAATTGTGCTTCAAACTGTTTTCATTTTAAGAGTTGTTAATTCCTTTTAATATAAACGTTGTGACCGCGTTACTATATATTCGTTCCCTAACAGTTATTTTTCCTAATGAACCTCCCTTCAGGTCACTACTTCACAAAATGCGTGTCCCTCCGGACGTTTTCCTCTCACCAACCACATCGTCAATTTTCATGAATGATTTACCTGACTTTCTCCAACCAATATTTCATGCACACAGAAGATCTATAATTATAAGGACCATACACTCTTCTGAACAGAGCCCATCCTAACCACAGAACTAAATGTACAATAACCCCGGAGTACAAGGCTTTTGTGGGGGGAAGGAGGAGGCGGTAATTTTCATAGGTGTTATATATTTTTTTGTTATTATTAGTAATTTAGTTATTTTTATTCAAAATCTTTTCTTGACAAAATAAGCAAATAACCTGTTCTAAATTCTAAACAGAACGAAGAGCGACGCATTATTTTTACTAGCCCACGGACGCCGAATATCTAAGGACGACACTGCTTCTGAAATTTTCGAGACGACCCGTGCGCTTCGGAATGGCTTTCATCTAACCTACTGCTGTGTAGCTCAAAGTGAGATGAAATACAGAGAAAAACTATGTCTATTTTTATATGTTCGAAATCATTTATTTCATACCTATGTTAAACTTCGATCAATAATCTCCCTAGTTACTTCAGCAGCTCTGTGCAAAACCTGAGGATCACCACAGATCAATATATCTGACCATGTTTTCAAATCCAGAAAATCCATCATTATTATCAAAAAGTTGATAACATCCGAGAAATCGTTCATCAGAATGGCGGTTAACTACTAACCAATGATTACTAATTTAATTATGGCTGTTGAGTTAATTTTAGACAATATGGCAAGCTCGAAGTGATGCTGAAAATATAATAAAATCTCAATTTTTCCAATATATTTATTCAATTATGTTCCACATCTCACATTCATAGCTGTCACTGACGATTGCAATGTGTGAATCTCAAGCAGTTTTTAAAATTATATATATTTTCTCTGATATATTTCATCAGTCTGATTGATCCATTTATAACAACGTTTCGGGCTTATCTTTGCCCAAACTGTTTTTATCTGCTACTTTTACATTAATATTTGCCAAATATGTAACAATATTGTCCCATTACTCCATATTTGCATGAGAAGAATTTTATATGTACATAATAGTTCTCCATTTCTTATTGCCCTGCTCTTATATATACCAGATATATGACTTTTTTGGATGATTATATCAGTGAAATAATCTGGAGACGAACTATTTTGTATTTTGCACTTGCCTCACAACCGCTACTGCTTAAATAATGGGTCTTCCAGATAACTCCAACGCATTTATTCCAGCCAAAAGTTAGTACCAGGTACTATTGAATTACCAGTCTCAAAAAAATTGATGTGATTAATGTGGCTTGAACATAATATTTAAAATATAATCATCTCAGAAACATTTCTAAAAAAGAGGAAAAAATCTAGCTTCAAAAATAAAGATTTTACAATCATTTAAAACAGAGCTTTGCAAAATCTAGAACGCACTTACCCCACATTACCTTACGCAATATTGTGTGATGAAGCTCAATAGAAAGCATGAGAGATTATTAAGCAGAATATACACCCGAGAAGAATAGAAATATGTTTTTAAAACTGCGTTTTAATAAAATTCAAAGTGTCACTGTACTATATCTTTAAAAAAGATATGGCACAATTTTTTTTTTTCAATGATGTAATTTCAAATATACTTTCTTCAATGTTTTAAATATTACAATTTTTAGTGAATAGGAAAAATACATAAATCAACTATAGCTTGAACGTGGGCCAACGAAAACACCCAAATAAATTTAATATTCTCCTTAATTATTCAATTACGCCCACATGCCAACTAATTAAATTATAATTTATGAGAAATCTGCAATGCAAAGCAGAATCTATCCCACTAGCTCTAGTTTCTGGCCGAAAATATGTAGATTTTGGAAACTAATTCCATGAGACAGTAGGAGGAAGGTTATCTAGCCAATTTTGGAATAACAATTTATTACCATAAATCCACCCTCTTTTAAACGGATTCAGCAGGTTAATTAGCAACAGTATTAGGTAACTTGTATAACTAATAATGAATCAATAAATTTTAATTATGAATAAATATAGGAAAGTTAATTTAGGATTCTTTGCTGTTTTTTTAATTAGAAAAGTGTTCTTTGTATCTTATTATGAAAGTTGTATCACAAAATAATTCAGAAAACTATGTCCATGAACGCTAAAAATAAGAGGAGGACATGAATATGTAGCTTTAATAATTTATTTCTATATTACAATAAATAAGTATATGTTCTATGTGCGGAATGATACTTGTAAAAAAGTTCAAGTTAATTTAAAATCGTAATTTTAATTTTATTTAGATTTTTTTTCAGCTTTATATGAAGAAAAAATCCGTGAGCAGCAGAACTGCAGTCTTCACTGAAGTCGTATTTTCGCTAAAATACAAAGTATTAAAAAACAGGAGAGTGAGAAAAAATTTGAGACCCGCAAAAGGCAGTTCCCTAACATACCGAAATTTACCAATATTTTTATTACATTGTTCTGCCTCTCCGCTGACCTTCGATACAGAAAACCCTACATACCGAATTTCAGCTCATTTGACCCAACGGGAGCCGCTGGAGTTATAATAGCCATATCTTTGCTAATATTGGTCCGATTTCGATGAAACTTCTTTTGTTTTATAATCAATTTAATTTTCTTTCAAATGCAACAGGTTTTGAGTCCAACTAACTCAATTCAAATACAAATTTTCAATATAAACTAATATGGTGGAGCTGTAGAAACGCGCAAAAGTTTAAATACGCCAAAATTTCATGTAATGTAATTTCATATATTAAAAGACCGTAGAAGCTGAATAGGAGCGCTAAAGCAGCAAACACTCTTAACATGAATGGAGGATCTGCAGTCCCCTTTGCCAGAACTTATTCAATTAAAGATTTAACTGAATAGTTTAACATGAACTTTTATCAAAAGAACCTTTGAAGTTCTGTCAATATAAGTTTTTTCACATACTTAAGGTGCACTTTTTTTTTTAAAATATTATTTTTAGTACTTATTTGAATGAATGCAAGAAAAACCTATCAAACAGACACTCAAGACAATTTAATGAGTACTCTCTACATCAAAGTTGAGACATTGCTGATGAGAACTTTTATTATAATAAATTTCATTGAGTTCTCACTAAAAAGCTCTTTGTTTATAGTAAAAAAAAAGAGCTAACAACGGTATTCATTATCTCAGTATGACGTAATGTTTAAATCTACTAGTTTATATTTTCTGAGAAAAATATTCATTGATATGGAAAACTATGGCCAAATAGCAGGTCAGTTTCTATAACCGTATACATAACCATTCCAACCTCCTGGACACGGTTATATAATATATTATCAGACTCAGGTTAGACCCAGGAAAGCCTGAAACATAAGACAAAATCGTGTTTTCAATGACACTTTTAAATAAAAATAAACACTTGGTAACGATGACCATTTATTGTAAAATTAATTAACAAATTATATAATAAAAGATACACAATAAATTTAAATTTGAAATCATAAAGTTCATTTTAAACACAGATGATATACTATACCTTCCACCCAAACAAAATAATTCTCGGTGAGGCCGAAGAATGAGATCAAATGATGAGTCGATGAATACAGATGATGTGAGCTAGGGGAGGATGGGCTACTGATGAGTGCTTCAGACTCCCCTGGGACAGTTATGACAAATGATATATCTTATTAGGGATAGTGCTTCAGTCTATTGAATTTTATCTCTTTTTGGCTTCTCTTCTCATGTATATCTTTGTCAGCTCTATTTTTCATACTCAATGCATCGCTAAATGTAATAGCGGATCCAGGATTTAATTTAGGAAGGCTAACACCGGGGGTCTGGAGGAACAGAGATACCTCATAGCAACGGAGGGTCATACCCACTCATTAAAAATTCAGTTTTGAAGTTATTTTTCGGCTTCGGCCCAAAAGCCGAAAAATACCTCCCCCCTTGCTATTGGTCAAATGTAATACTTCTGTTATTTCTTTTGCTTCTTGTATAGCCTTTAGGATTCATATACGTTATGAAGATTTGATTCTGGCACTGGTAGTTAGCTCTAGCAGCCTTTAGTTAGCATGTAAACCTGGTTAAAGTTAAAACGTGTGCACTAAATTCAGGTACCATCATAACCAAAAGCTAATTAATATATCTATGTCCAACAAACTCTTTAACGGAGAGTGGATTATTTGTGTTCTTACTAACCCTGGTTTGATAATCGTAATTTAACCCTCTCTCCGCTAAAGCTTCGATTAAAATTTAACCGTGTAAGAGCAGCCTTAGATCTCTTGACTAAGCTAAATATTTTATTCAGGCTATTTAATCTGACCAGTCTGTTTTCTATCCCACTTCTAAAAGCAAGCACCGCTGCTTGATAAGTCCCATTTATTTATCTCATGGTCTGTTTTGGTTCCATTATAAATATCGTCTTTTACCTTGTTTATATTATACGTTTCTCTCGCTCGCTCAAAAAAAAAAAAATTAATAAATCCTGGAGAGAGAAAATTCTGAAGAGAGGAATTGACCTCAACTAGCAGGTGCACTTATCAGATAGTAAACTTTAAAGGTTTATTACGTATAAAGATACGGTACGTATTAACAAAGATAAAATTAACAAATGCAATAAGTAATGGCTTTAATTATGAGATGGTTTGGTTATTTAGATGATTGGTGATTCAGAAATGAAACACATAATAAAGTAATAAATATACTGTATTAATTTTTAAGATATAAAAGGAAGATCCCACAAAAGATTCCTCGATTCTCTAAAGTACCGGCAAACAACTAATGAGCCCACATTTCGCAAATTAGGCAACAACAGGACAGAAAAAATAAGATCACATATATGTATACAAAATGCAGTACGTCTCATATCAGGAGTCTAAAAAAGACGGATCAACTTCGGAAAGTACTTCACTTCAAGATATCTAAACACATACTGAAGGAAATGGGATCTCCCTCACGAATTCTAAATCAGTCTAAGTTGTAAAAAATATTCTTCCATAAACAAAGATGTCTCAATGAAAGATAAGAGTACGTAGTTCAAGGTATAAGCGTAAACAGATGAGAAAAATGACGGTTCTTAAAAACAAGGAATACAAAAAGATTTTATTAATTTTTATATTTGATTCGTCTTTTTTTTTATTAATTATCAATCACTATAATCCAGATGAATTTCCAAAACGTCTAATTTATACAGTCCCTTTCTCTGAACAAATCGGAAGAGGCATTGAGAGATTTCCTTAATATACCTAAAAACTGGATTCAGAAATATTGATGAATTTATAACACATATTTAAAACCACATTCCAATTATCTTGCATCACACTACATTTTTGGACATTGCTCTTATGGCATAAGAAACGATGTCAAAAGACTAATGCAGATCAAAAATGGTGATGTGATAAAAAATATCGCCTGACATCAGTGTCAAACATCTGAAATATTTAATAAAAAAGAACATTATATTTGGAATTTTTCAACATATCAAATCATTATATATTTATTAACGATAAATAAGATGTTAATACTTATTAACTATAAATGGGTAATCATTTCGTCACTCCGATTATATAACCTCGTAACTCCCTTTTTACTTATATGGAGTTACGAGGTTTTATAATTCGGGAGGCGATTCGTTACTTTAACCAGTGCCTATTTTTAGTAATTAAGGATACCTAGAGGTGCGCTTTAACTGACCACTTCGTTCCAGTGAAGTGAAGATACAAGCTCGTCCAGACGATGCAGAACTTGGAATGAAAAGCAGATGGTGCAGGCCAGAAGTTAAAACAGAGAGAGACAGACCTCAAAGAGAGACAAACAAATTGTTTTGATCAACCTGCACTGAGAATAGACACAACGCGTTCCCTTGCATGTCAGTCTAACCTAACTAACTGAAAGCCTGAGAATGTAAACGTAAACCTAACAATAGCCAGTCTGTTCTATATTTATGTTCTAGAACAGTTATGTAATAATAGGGCAATGGTTAACATATCCAGTACAACATATAACAATATAACAATTAATAAATTTTGGCCTCGTTCAAATTTTACTTAACTATAAATTATAAAAAGAGGAGCATGAAGAACGATTTTAGGATTATAAAAAAATATATGATCAGATTTCAATAACATAAAAATAATAAAGCCAACAATTTCATAAACTTTAGCATTGATGAATTATATTTGACATATTTATTTGAAGAATTTCGAAATTCTTCATAAAATATCACAGAAATTATAATAAAATGAATTTTTTTTGTTTTAATAGAGCCAATCATCATATCTATGATGATTCATTATTTTAATTTGCTTAATTAACTTTCTTTAACGATAATCCTATGAAAAGCTTTTTATTTGTTAGATAAAATCAGAAGATATGAACAGATTTTTTCCCTTCAATCCTTTATAAATTTATTAATAATTTATAAATCTTACAGGTTCCATACATCAATAGACATACTACCTGTATAGTAATATTTTAGTGATATTTGATAAAAACATTGAGTACTGGAAAAATTTAAAAGAAAAATAAACGTTGCAATACGCAAAAGAAGTAAATATGAAGGAAACAAAGAAAAACAAAATGAAATCATAAAACGAAAAACAAAAAGTGAACCGATAGACAATTAAACTAAATTATCTAATTAAATAATACACAAAACATATAAAATAAAATTATGTACATATTTACAAATCTATTTACAAATATTTGTATATACATATATACAAATCTTAACGACATTGCTTATACACGTGTACAAATCTGTGTGTGTAACGGAAACTAGTCCTACCAGTTATGACTTGAAAGTTATATTTATTTTTTTTTAAAGTAGCCAGAAAAATCGTAAAACTCGCAAACCAAGTCAAATTCTGAGCTATTTGACACTGGTATGGCTATAAATAGCTCACGGCTAGTTTCCATGAATATTAATTTTTGTTTTCATTTTTTCCAGATTTAGAAAGTGCCAGTTTATTCGAGAATGACCCCTTAGTTATAACATCAACAAGTTCCCTCATATGAATTCAAAGAAGAAGTTTAAAATTTCATGTTATCTCTAGGATACTAAAAATGTATATAGAATAGAAAAGTCTCATTTCTATAAATTAAATAACCCGCGTTATCACACCTTTTCTTAGACGCCTTTTGTTTAATTACGCAATCATTGAATGATTGCGATCTTTGACCAACACTCAATATTACAAGACTAAGTTAAAGAGAATTTAAAATAAGGATTACTTAATAACAGATAGAAATTATTTTAATCAAGCGAATTAGAAGTTATTATATTACATGATATTATATGTTATATGGTGTCATATTACTCCTTCAATATAAGGTTTAAAACGGGTTTCATCATTTCAAAAATGCCAATGCATTTACCCCGATGACATTTACTCCGAGAGTGCAATAATTTGTCTATCGAAAGCTTCGCGCTAACAATCCGAAATGAAACATAGATGTTGAAATCAAAGTGCCTTGTCATATAAATACCTTCTTTTTTTTTTCTAATTTGTGACTTTCTAATTGCAAAGTAACCGCAACGCATGTTAAAAAACTAGAAAATTAGACGACTTGAACAATAAGACTTTATTAATTAGTTTTGAAGCGTAACGTAAATATTGCGTAACATGTTATAAAATAAATATAAGCGTGTGATAATTTCATGTTAAAAAAGACTAAAATTTTAATGTGTTTTTATGCGTTTTTTAAAGCCATCTAAAACTATATTAATTAAGCCCCTACTCCAGTAATAAAAAAATAGTACATTAATGCAGTTTTTTCACCTACAAAACTAATATATTGAACATTTCTACAAATATTACGCTCATTATTATTACATTATATTATTTCTAAACAATAGTCTCAGTTCGTAATGGTGTGCTAACAAGATAGCGGAACTGTTAAGTTCTTTAGAAATTGTGATGCTAATATAACTATAATTCTGATAATAAGTAAATACTAATATAATTAAGCAATATTAATATGAACATTATCATTTTTTAGGTGAATAGGAAATTTTCACGATCAAAAATAATGCTTATTCAGGTCATTGTTGTAAAAAAAAATTAAGTAATACAAAAATGTAAATCGTTGAACAGCTATAATTTAATTAAAATCCATTTTTCGTAGTATAAAAAATATTCCTGTATTGTTGAATATAAACATATAATAGCGCATTTCTATTTTCAATGCTTAGCATTTAAAAAAATAAAATAATATTTTAGCTTCAAAGATGCTTGAGAGCTTCGTGGTGGGTTGGGAATATTTATAAAGGATGTCCCACGAGGAAATATCAATAATTAAAGGAGGTATACTCTATCAAAAACATAGTTCGGTGCAGCCGACAGCACCTTCTTATCTCAATTCGTTTTCGAGATATGATTTTTTAAAAATGATTTCTCAAAAATGAAAATCTCGTTTTTTTTCAATATAGTTCAAAATTTCTTAACTTTTGTCACCATTTTTGGAATTTAAGATGAATTTCCTATATGACAGCTAATAATCTTAATTGCTAAATAATTGCTTCGTCAGGCGATCATAGCAACCAAAGCAAAGTAAACTTGTAAAACCGAATCATTTTCAGAAATACTGAATCTCCACGGTATGAGTTTTCTAGCTACGACCTTGGAGGGGAGAGAGGGGGAGGGAATTAGCTTCATTTCATAAGCATTCTAAATACTCAACTTTGCGATGCTAGTCTAATTTTAAAAATTCCAAGAATTTTAAAAATTGATGTTGGGAGGTGAAAAAGCTTTAGATACCTACGTACATACAGTGCGAGTACGTATAAATACTGCAGTAGGAGCACCTTGTTTGCTAGCTCCTACCTTGTTTTTTCCCGATTTTTTTTCTAATATGAATTACTACTACTACAGTATTTTCGTTTTCAAATGTTTTTTTATTGTTTTTCCAACAACTTTACTTTTTTTTTTTCAGGGGTGAAGATGGTTTTGATAATGCGATAACTAGAAAATTAAATTAAATCATATACTGCAAGAGCTGTCAATTTACCGCATTGTGATAACCATCCTCACCCTTTAGCAATTTTTATTATAAAAAATAAAAAGTAAAATTGTTAGACAAACTACAAAAAACATTCAAAACGAAAAGCAATGTTTGCAGTAGCAACCCACCTTAGAAAAAAAATTGGGGAAAAAATAGCCAACATATTATATAGCAAAATTAGGACAAAAAAAATACAAGTTTCTCATACTGTTGGCGATATTTTACGTTTTTTGACCTCCCAATCTCAATATCACTTCAAAGTTAAACTATTGTCACAAAGTTGAGTGTATGGTTGGAAAGCTGATGAAATTAAGAGACTTATTTGGATTCTCCAAGGTCACAGCTAGAAAATTAATAGCATGATATTTAACAGAATATTTCGGGGAATTATTTGTTTTTTACTAGTTTATTTTGCTTTGGCTGCTATGATCGCCTGACGAAGTAAAATGTCTCTACAGATTGGTTGGTACCGTATAGGAAATTCGTCGTAGATTCCAAAAATGGAGACAAAAGCTGAGAAATGTTCAGTTACAGTAAAGAAATTTTGAACTTTATTGGAAAAAACAAGGTTTTCTTGGAAAACCATTTAAAAATTCATATCTCGAAAAAGGATTGAGATAAGAAGGTGCGGCTGGCGGCACTGAACTACACTTTGATACATTATACGGAGGTATAAAATTAATTGAGGGAGCTCAATTAAGAAGTGAAAATATTGGAAAATTGAGATTAAAAGGTAAAAAGATTGTTAACCTTACGAAATAAAATACCTTGAAATCCTCCTGATTTTAACTTTATAATTATTAAAGAAAAAAACGCCAATTCTGAGAATTAATTTATAATAACATACTACATTGCTGTACTTCTACAACTAATAATTCCTCATGCGTTTTGGTATTTTATTTTTTTATACTCATATTTGTATTTAAAAAAATAAATAATTATATTGAACACAACACGCATAGAATTAATTACTTAATTTCCTTGATGGTAAGACTATTTACGAACAAAATTATAATTTGAGTTAAAAACATTTAAGAACAAGTGTCTCATGGTATTTCATTTTAAAAATTGTTCCTAAATTACATTTATACTGCATAAGTGCCTTCTATATGAGCTTTCTTTAATGTTGCGCAGACTCACAGTTAATGCAAGAGTAATGATTCAACGCTTTGTTCATTGGAGCTAGGTGTTTTTAATAAGTGGGTGGCTACTCATAGACAGCCCACCTTCCCGAACCTCAGTTGACGTATTTGGGGTCTTTGAACCCACAACAAAAAAAGAGATGAAACTGAAAAGACTGAGCCGCTTCCGAACGATTCAAGTCCGAAATCCTCTTAAATCTGAGGAAATATCCCATTAATAATGTTAAATCGCTCTTGGGCTAGTCGAGTCCTATTACTCACTCTTCAGATATAATTTATAATTCAACTAGTCCCATCCATTTGGGCCAGGAGATGGGGGATGCATTATATTACCTAAATGAGACGTAATAAAAACTAAAGTTAGTTGTTGATTTTTTCCGTTTCATCATGCTCGTTACGTTTATCTAAATCGTTATTTATTGCTCGTCATATAGACTAACAAAAAAACATTTTATTATTGATAGAGATGTTTCAGGATCTGTATACACAATCATTATTCTAAAACCTCCCATATTAAATTACGGATAAAAACTTAATACGATAATTATTCGATTTTATTCTTCTTGTCACACATTTTTCATTTCACTTCAGCATTAAACTTGGAAGTTCCGAGCCAAGTTTCTTCCACTCCACTGGAAAAAAGCTGGACTTCATGAGATTCCACAACATCAGAGCAAAAGACGGTAAAGGCTGAGATCTGATATTTTGTAAATATCATTATGCAAATAGCATAAAAAATGGATTTAAAAAATTAAAACTATAGGTATTGTTAACAAATCAAGATAGTAGACTAACAAAAATGAAATTCATCTGCTAATTTTGTCCCTTGTTCACTTTTTTCAAAACGATTTATTATCGTCATTTTCTGCTCCAAAGTTAATTTGAGATGTGAACATTTGAAATTTAGAAAACAGTCTAACATAAACTAAACATGAGATGAAAACTCTTATATATATATATATGTATATATATATATATATATATATATATATATATATATATATATGTATATATATATATATATATATATATATATATATATATATATATATATATATATATATATATATATATTGTAACTGGACCGTAGGAGATAAAGTTAGGAAAGACGTAGGTAATTAAGATTTCATTAAGATTTTTTCACGGGCGGTGAAAAATTGATATAACTAAAAGCTAAATGAGAAAATAAATAGGCTACCAAATTGTTATAGCTTGATATAAATTTTAAATAAAATGATTTGGTATTGTTAATTCGATTTTTTAAGCCTAACAGCAAGTAAAATCTTCACAAAACAAACGGTTATATTGGATAGCCTATATACTTATATATATTTATATATTAGCCTATATACTTCAAATCAAATGTTTTTTTTGTTGTTGTTTTTTTGTGACGTTCGGATTATCGAGAAACTACTGTAATTGAAAACATATTATTCAGTTTAATGAATCGGAAGTTTCATTGATAATTACATAATCCTTTAAAATTAGCAAAAAAAAAACGTTAACAGTTAATTATGATTCCCTATATCCCCTAAAAAATAAAATAATAATAAGACGAAAATATGTAACAGTTATAAAATAAAACTTCATTTAGTACCTAAAAAATCGTATGATAAAATCAGCTATTAGTGATGTCTATTAAGAGAGGTTATGAGGCCCCTTCAGAAATCGCTCTATTCATTAACTTACCATTAGCGGAGTGTGCTTGCCACCTCGCTTGGCTGGTTTCGTACCCTCGAAGAAAACAAAATGTAACTACCAGAATAAAAAACTAAAACTAGTTACACAAGGTGCGAATGTAACGGTTTGATAATAGGAAGTGACTTTACAGTTTTTACTGTCTTACCAACAAAAGGAAGCTGAAATTGCACTTCTTCAACAAAACTAGCCGCTGATGCCAACTAGCGAAATAAAGAAAAAAGTTTGAGGTTTTCGATAGATGCTGGACAGTGAGTTGGATAATAATTGAAAATAAAAAATGTGTTATTCTATATTTCATAACATTTAACTTTAATAATATAATAACGTGGTATAGTTTTAGTTTAATATAAGCATGTGTTCGATTCAATTATAATCCGGTAATAAGGCTAGGAATTTCCTTTAGCAATCCTTGTAATTTGTTCCAATGTCATCGGGATCGGTTTAAAATAAATAGGTATAAATAGTAACTAACCGTTACCATACGGGCTGTCTAGTTACAGTTATTTTACCAGTTACGTTCGTGATTGCTATTTAATTTTACCAGTCTCCAACTAATACTTAGTAGTAAAGTATTATAGTTATAAATAAACAGAAACAAACATAAAACATACGAAAATATAAAGTTTTCAACAGTTCAAGTAATTACTAACATTGACTGCTAAATCATCAGCCCTTAAGATGACCTGAATGCTACTGAATAATCTTTTATTTTTCAACTAATATTTAGGCAATATTCATTTTTATTCAATGTATCGTCCATTTTACAAAGTAATTTACATAATCATTTGTTCTTAGAAAAAAAAAACCGTTTTTAACGTTTAAAACCGATGAAACTTGAATATAATACCATTTAAATATTAAGTAACAGTTGTAAAATAACAGACTAGTAAATAGCAGTAAATAAATAGAAATAAATGTATTAATATAAGAATTATTAATATAGAAATAAATTATTTTAATATTTAATTGATAAGAAATATTTAACTTTTTATCCAATTTTATTGGTCTATACCAGTTTGGTACAAAGCTTCGGACTTACCTTTAATTTTAAAACAATATGAAAGAAAATTATTTTATTATTTTTAAACACTCTTAAAAAAGCTTAATTAAAAAAAAATATGATATAAATTATAACCTGCAAAACTAACAAAGCATTACACAAAGCCCTAGGCTCCACTAGTGACTGACCCAATTAAGAAACACTACAAAAACTTTCAAGAATCAGTTGCTGGGCATCCAAACTTACTGGTATAAATATAATTGACAGACACATTAACACAGAATTTGACAAGGAAACTGAAACGTCTCTGGAGCAGGGATCAGCTACATTATATTAAAAACAGGTTTCTCAAAGATGAACACACATATAATATATGCCAAAAGGAATTTTTAGAAATTTTAC
Organism: Rhaphigaster nebulosa; assembly: GCA_948150685.1. Taxonomy (NCBI): domain Eukaryota; kingdom Metazoa; phylum Arthropoda; class Insecta; order Hemiptera; family Pentatomidae; genus Rhaphigaster; species Rhaphigaster nebulosa. The sequence goes on along the minus strand of OX411309.1, from coordinate 129,295,502 downwards.
AAATAAAATATTTTTATTTGTTTATTAATGATATTAATAAAATAATCATTTGTTTATTTTACAAATATAATTAAAAATTCAGGCTTTTCCACTCAACAGACGTTTCCATTTAGGTATTCGAAGAATCATTAGAAGCTAACGGCAGTAGGCACTTTACCAGCCTGACCCACTGGAATTTAACACTGACAAGAAAATAATGAAAGAATTTCACTAATTATAGACTGGAATCAAGGCTCTAAGAATATCCTCGAATTTAAAGAATTCAGCTCCCCGAAACTAGCAACAGACACCATTTATAACTTCACTTTTGTATATCAGACCAAAGATATATTTTCGAGAATTTAATTAGCCCGACATATAAGAATATTTACAGGGAAAATAAAATACAACGGGACACGAAATACTCCTTCGGGGTAGTTTTTCATCGGCTTTACAAAAACGCCCTGACACTAGATCTATTAGGATGGGGCGGAGGAGAAATTGAGCCATAAATTTGGTCGCCTCCAGGAAAGAGGACCGAAGACAGCCATCGCCGCAGGATACTCGGCCACGCAAACGCTGAAGACAGGAGCATCCATCAGGGGAAATTAAATTAGGGAGGGGATTAGTCAACGAGGATGGTGGATGATGGATGTTTATCGCTCCAGGCTTCGAACAATCGCCTCCAATTCAAAAATCGGGCAGCTTTCCAATCATACATTTTTTTAAAAATAAATACTACAAAGGCAGTACTTAGACTGGAAACAAGAGAAGGGTATCTTACAAACGAATATAAGCCGGATTTTAAATCAATATGACTTTGATAAATATTATGAACTAGCCGGTACCCGTTCTTCGTAAAGGGATAATAACCTTTCAGTGAGTTAAAATCCATGACACAGGCGCGTGGAGCACTAAGTACTTCGCCCTCATTTTTATCTCATTTCCTTAATATCAAACAAAATTATCACATAACATACAGATTATTACTTATTTATGATGAGGTAGGAAATTAAAAACGTCATAAATAAAAAAAAAAACAGAATTTAATAGAACTAAAAAATATTTTTTTTAGTTTTGTTATAATTTATTTTATATTACAACTCAATATTACGACTCAGTTCCAACTAAAGCAGGAGGTTACCATTAGTTGTGTGGTAATGTCATAGAACATAAATATAATTATGCATGAACAACTGTAGACACATCAGGTTAGAATGAAAATTTCAATAAAAGGAACATATGATAGACATAATATTATTATTACATCCATAAAAAAAAAAAATGAATATTTCATGAACACATCATAAATATAAAATTCAAAACAAATTGGAAAATGAAATGATATGAGTTGAAAGTTCAATTTCAAAACTTTGAAATATTTCTACAGACGAAAATCAGAAATAATTTTTCTTACATTGCTTTTTTATCTCCATATAATGAATGTAGTAAAAATAGTGAAGGAAAATAATAAAGCTGCTTTTCTATAAAAAAACCGACAAAATATCAAGATTTTCGATCCTTTCGATCCTCATTTTGTTTTAAGGTGGTGCGTGGCAGGTTGATATTGTTTGGTTGAAAACCTTCTTCCTTAAAATACTACGAGCATACAACAACAGGATAAAGTCATCACGCAACTTTCTCATGAAAAGCAGACAGAGAAGCTGCCGTAACCGATTGACCATAACGGATAACAATTTAATTTTGTAATTTAATTTATGAAATTTGGAGAGATATACATTTTGTACTTTGTGTAGTTTCAGCAAGCCAAGAAGTGGAAAAGTAACATTTAAAGTATAAGTAGACTCTTTATAAAAAATAATGGGCGTAAGGACAGGAGCAGACCAAATAATAAAGGAATGAGCAGAAAAAAATAATTTCTCTCTCCATATTCTTTGCGAATGTGAAACCTTTAGCCTTTTACAGACTATGGATTTTTCTTCCACGGAAAGTTATCGTTGAATACGATATTATTATACCTAGTACTGCCATAAATACTGTTACAAAAGTTGAACTTTGTTTACATCCTTGGGCATTATTTAGATAATAAACCTTACGTCTATCAGGTTATTTTCTTTACATATCAGGCTAATAATCCCAATTAGTTTGTATTTTTCTTTCACTCATTTAACGTGGGGTGATAAAGAAAACCGAATAGCTCTGATCGCCTTACACATAGTTGGAAAATGTAAGTCAGAGATTTTCAACACTTTGAAACATTTGGGTATCAGCCGTATGTTCGTGTACCGCACTATAAATAGATATAATGAGACCCTATCTGTATGTTACATACCTCGACTGAGCCGTCCCCGCACTGTGAGAACGGCAAATGCAGTGAGAGCAGTGGCTGCTCGAATCAGAAGAAATCACATTTGAAAACAATTCATGTCTCGGGAAATGGGAAACTCTGTCAGATTAATGTCTCGCATAATAAAAAGTGACCTTAGGATGGGTGTATTTCGAAGAATGACAGGACAAAGGCTAACCACTTCCCTAAAAAAAATTAGAGTGGACAGGTGCAAAGTGCTCCTTGGCCGTTACACCAATGGTCTTCATCGAAAGATTTTGTTTAGCAATGAGAAAATTTTTACAATTGAAGAAGAAAAATTTAATCCCCAAAATGATCGTGTGTACGCACACAGCTCTAAAGAAGACCAGGAAGTCATTGGAAGAGTGGAAAGAGGTCATCACCCTTCCTCAGTGATGGTTTGGTGAGGAGTTTGCTTTGATGGCAACACAAAGCTCCATTTTTGTGGAAAAGGAGTTAAAACAGCCGCTAAAAACTATCAGGACGATATATTGGAGCATGTTGTCAAGTCTATAATTGATACTCTGTTTGCTGGAATTCATTGGGTTTTCCAGTAGGATTCCGCTCTAGCTCACAAGGCCAGGTCAATTCCAGAGTTCATCTCTGCCTCGGATTGGCCCTCAGGAAGCCCTGATCTCAACCCACTAGATTACCGGCTTTGGTCCGAATTGGAGAGTATGACTTGCCACAGAGCACACCCTAACTTGGAAAGCCTCAAACAATCTCTGGTCCGAGCAGTTGAGCGCTTTCCTCAAGAAGTGCTGTGTGCTGCTATTGATGACTGGCCACGGAGATTAAATGCCTGTGTAAAGACAAAAGTAATTTCTTTTTTGTTTTACTCTATATAGGTATATATTTTATTTTCTAATAAAGTTTTTGAAAAAATTAATTTTTGTGTTGAAATCTATATATATTTCCTTGCAACAATATTTATGACAGGACGAGGTATTGTTTTTATCAGTTAATATATAAGCACTTTAATCAAGGGCTTACTTCGATGTTTCCGTTTCTTCTTCTTAGCTGTGTATAATTTATTACTATTATGTTAAATTAAAGTTAATGATAGAGCCGCCATGAAAGTCCACGTAATTAACTGTTCTTCATTTCTATTGCACTTTAATTATACCGGTTGCGGGTCTTATATCATGGTAAAGGTTTATACCGCTATAAATTAGTATTATTTTAATGGTTTGTAAGATTTACAATCGTATATCCTATTTAGTCCGTAATCTCGGAGAATTGGCTATATCAATAAAACATGAATGATTACAAAACATTCGCTTCATTTGTCCTAGTTGTCGTAAAAGAAAGGAAAAACTTAATAGAAGTTTTTTTTTCTCAACATATTTTTATATATAGAGCAGCCGAGCTATGTCACTAAGGTCGTATGTTAAATTATCTTTAACAGTGGGAGAAAAAAGTTGAGACCCCTTAAAGGAACTTTTCTACTACAAATCAATTCACATAGAAATTTCCAACCCTCTAATTCAATTTCGGGTCTGTCGAGATGCGAAAAACGTTTAAACAAGCCCAAATTGCCGCTGGATGTATCCAAATGTAGCGAGAAAAAAATATACACATATCCCTGAAAATCAGATATCCCTGAAACCCTCAAAACCGTGTTCTAAGGGTTATGAAACGGATTTAAAATGCACACCAACTCCCCTCCGATGACCTTCGAAAAAGTGCCAATGTTTATTATTTTGGAGGAAAATACGACTAAAAAGCAATGGTGTTTGTTTGAATTTTTATGATATAATGTAAAAGATGCGATAATCTAATAACATGTTTGCCATACTAAACAATATTGTTAATTTGGTATTTAGTCAAAAGGACCAGTTTTAATTTTTATGACCTAAAAATTAATTTTATTTTAAACATTTTCTATAGAAAACTTTTTACTAGAGTACCATAGCATACCAAGAATGTTATTGTATTACTTATAAATGAGTACTTTAACACGAAGTAGGCTTTACTATTATTGTTTATGATTAAAAAGCGCCTAATTATTTTATGTAATTAATCTTCAAAAAGGTTACTTAAAAATATAGGCAGTTCTGAAAATGTATGCAATAAATTTTCCAAAAATTTGAGATTCATATGTATATGTATTTTCAGGCAGTTTTAGAATAAAATAATATTAAGTTGTTAATTTTGTCCTCACAAATGAAAAACAATTTAAAAGAATTATCAAAAATGCTAAGAAAAACAATCTTTAGGTAAAAATATTCACCTTTAAAATAAATATTTGTAACAGGGATATATATATAAAAATGGTAGCTGATCGTTGCTCTAATATATTTAATATCCATTCGTATTGTTTAAATTATTTAATTCGAATATTACATTCCTCGATCATATTAATCCATGAGAGAAATTTTATTTCACAAATATAAAAGTGATTTTATAAATCCGTGCCTGTTTCAGCTAAGATTTAGAAAATATTCTCAGAACTGCAATACATTTTAACCCTTTAACCCTAGAATGCTTTTCTTTTTTTTTTTTTGCGGCATGATGTATTGGTGAATTTAGTGAATTTAGATACATTAATATTCTAAGGTACACAACATATAATTTGTTCAAATTGACTTTTTTTATTTATTTATATATTTTTTGTTAATAAATATAGTCCCGTATATAAAAAAATCAAAAGCAACAAAAATCATCAAGGCAGCTAAAAATCTTTCAAAAACAAAATTTAAAATTTACGTTACATATAGTCATTAATCATATTCATATTCTCATATCATATTCATAATCATATTCTCAGTTATTAGTCATATTTGTACTTATAAAAATATATTGTGAGCTTGAAACTAAAAACATTGCTTAGTGCGATCTCAGAACCTCAGATAATCTTGTTAGACCCTGATTTAATATATTCTTAATAGATTTTAAACGTAAATATTTAATTGAATAAATTATTCCAAGCTACACCAATAATTATCGACTCTGTTCTCACCTGTCTCGAACCCACGCAAAGACCTGTCCTCACTCCGTTGGTGAACTAAAAAAAAAAGAAATAATTACTCTCAGTCATGCGATTAAGGATCACAGTAAGTCATTTAGCATTTTCTTTTTTTCATCAACAAAAATATTTCATCAAATAATAATAATAATGTAACAGTATATTTAAGGTTGTATATTATATTTGACTTAAATACGCAAATTTGAGAAATGCAATAAGATAGGACGAACTCCTTAACAAAATTCTCAGTCGTCCAAATAAAAACAATAGAAAGGTAAATGAAATGCTAGCTCAGCAGCCCGTCATCAAAAGGCTAAATTATCCACGAAATCAACGACATTTCTGAATATAAATCAGCATTTACTTTGTCTTCATTTCCGCATTTCATAGTCATCAATATTTGAATACGGTATAATACGCAATACCTGTTACATTGTGTTTTGTCTTGAAAATATAATCAAATGATTTGTAATTACTTTATAGCTACTATTAGCACCTAATCAACAACCAGCCAAATTTTCTAACTTATCAATTTCAATCTTTTTCATTGTTAAAACATATGAAATAGGTGTGAAAAATTCATACTCGTATTCGTCCTGGCGTGGAGAAATTTATGAATCTTGATGGGTAAAATAAATACTTTTTTACAACACGCTGCCGATTCAGGACTTCCTTTGTTAGCCTTCGCCAGTTGTCCCGAGTGGCTTGAGTGGCTGCCTTCCAGTTCCTGACCATAAGTACTCTTAGCTCTTATGCATCGCATGCCATACCGTCCTCCCACCGAATCCAGGACTTTTCTTAGAGGTTGCATTCATAAAAATGTACTCGGATGCATTTTATGCAATTACGGAGTTCAGCAATTTCACATGAGTATTAAAAATTTTATGTTTCATGGTACTGAGTTTCGTCTTGATAAAATTTATATCTTCCTAAATGACACGCCAATTCGGAGACTTCATTGCAGTTCAAACTTTGATGCTAGATAGCGTTGTGAAAAGAACCTTTTATAAGCCCGCGATAGACCCTAGCGCTGTAAGTCCTTTGAAGGAAAAGAAATAACTGCCAAGCCATCTTTCCAAAAAAAAAATCTGAGCTGTTTCCTGATTGTTTTCTTTTTTTTTTTTTTTGGCTTGTACTAATGTACAGATTAAGCTAGATAGTACTATTGTATAACGAAGTTGGATAACATTCACTACCGTTATCAGTGTCAACAAAAATCATATACTTATCAAAATATCCCAGTGAAACTAACTAGTTTCAATTCACAATTAGTTGAAAACATTTTGTATTTTATTCCTTCATGTAGGAGTTAAACCTTTGAGAAATGAACCAAGTTCAGTAATGCAATTATAAAACAGAGTTTATATTTTGTTTAGAAAATAAGTGGATTTAATAGAATAAAAGTGGATTTAAAATGCAGATACACCCTGGGCATGAAAGTGCATTAGAGATATAATTCTAGAAGGTGAAGGGACGATGAGTGAGTTAGCTGTGCAATGAGTCCACTCACTCGGGTAGATAAACCAGTTCTCTTTTCCCTTCTGTTAGGTTTTTTATACCTTCATAAAATCTCCTTTCTGGACATTTTTTATTATATGGGGTATATTTGAAACTTAACGAACGAAATTGTACAGACACATTTTATATCTTTTTTTTTTAATTTTTCTTTATAAATGATTATTCTGGTAATTTCCAAATAGACCATAAAATCCATCTAAACTGCATTTAACAGGAGAAAAAATATGTTCACAAAAGATAAATCTTTATATAGCAAGTTTTTTTAATTATTAACAAATTTTCTAGCTAATCAGCATCTAAAATATAGAATATAAACATTTAAAATATAGAATTTTTTTATAAAATGATTTGCAGTCAAAAAACATGATTTTCAGTTACCTTTAAATATGGAAGTAAAAACTTTACAGTCTCAAAAATGGACTACTTTTGTAAGAATTTTTTAAGAACATGGAATTTGGCTGTTCACGATCAACCCAAAGGTTGAGTCCTAAAAGAGAGACTACATAATTTATAGTATATTTTTTAACGTAGAATTACGTTCATTCATCTGGAGTGTTAGAATAGAAGGAAGGTAATTCTTAGTGCAAAAGAAAACAAGAAAAATTGTTAGAAACTTCTAGTTTAAATTTTCAAACGCTCATTCATCCACTTCTATAAATGCTAGTAAGCCAGAATTGGTATCATTTAATAGAAGAAACATCTCACCATAACTACAATCATCAGTTTGTTACTTCTCCGACCATCGACCAATTGTACACAAGCTAATTTTTAATTAATACAATTTATTTCAACTCGAGTAATATTTTTGTTGTCGACCTAAAATATGCATTTTAATTAATTCTAAGCCTTTAAAACCCCGCGGGTGTGTAGTAGATACATTCTACATTCGATTTTTTTTTATAATTAGTTAATCAACTACTTAGCGTTTGATTACAATGATTTTGATGCGAAGTACTAGCCAACAACTTGAAGTTAGCACTCGCAGTCCGGATTCGTACCGGCTCTGATTCTGACTTGAAAATTCCGGAACGCTGCCCCAACACCCTGGGCCACTCGGCCTCTTTTTTGCTTGTTGTCAAGAAGCGATTTATTTATTATACTTCGAAATAAATTTAAAAAAAAAATGGCAATACTGATTGTAAATCTTCTTAAAGAAAGATAAAAGCTGTTTATCATCGTTTATATCGTTATTTATATAATCGTTCTGCAAATCAGCAGTTCAAACCTAAGCAGTCAGTCCTTTGATAACTAAGCAAGATAATCCCTTCGTGAGGTGTTGATTGCAGATGAGAAAAGAACTCCCGCCCTGGCATAAAACAAGAGCGATCCTCCTCAGTGATAGTCCCGAGACACCTCCAATTACTCAGCAGCAGATCCGAGAGCTGATAGGATACGTGAAAGCAGGCACCTCCTGAGCTGTAGGTTCTGGAAGGTGTCTATTACAGCCACTGATGCTGGGGCACCAGGTACCGGAGAAGCCGGGGCTCAAAAAACACTACGGGATAATGCGGGCACGCTTCTTAGGCCCATTATTTTCTTCTCTCCAATAGCCTTTTTTATTTTTTATTTTTTATTTTTTTTTATAAATCAACGGTCCCATAGTTTCCATACAAGACTGATAGCTTGTAGTAGTGGCTGCCCAACATTGTTTCGAGTACCTTTCGTTGTTTACTCGGAAAAAAAATAATAAAAACCTACCGTGTCTTCACATTTCTCCTGTATTAATTTACATCGTGGAGGAGAGGGATGATTCGTTTTAGTACTTAAAAAAACATGAATGATAGATACATCTGCAGCCCTTTTATCAGTAAAAAGATAAAAAATATTAGAATCGCCAAGTAAGCAGTTAGCCTAAATAAAAAACACCTTAGTTAACTTCTATCGATTATAATATTCCTATTATAGATATTCCATTTTAACATTATGTCTTTATTTGTCAAAAATATTGATTAATTATTGTCTTTATAAATAAATATCCCGACTTATGTTTTAAAGATTTCTTTTCTTCTTCTTCTATTGGTTCAACAGACCGTTACTAAATATCCAGAACAAAACATCATTATTTTTGGTGTAGTTTCTTACAGAAAGCACACATAAGAGTTCTATTAATATATAATTTTTCAACAAGTCATTCTCAAGCATAGTTAGTTAGAAAAGTTAGTAAGTTTATTTTAAAGTAAACATTTTCTATATTGTAATATAAAATAGAGAATTTCAATAAAAAAGTAAATTAAAATCTTTTATACTAAATGAAAAACGTTTCTATCTGTTATCGTATATTTATACTAAAACTGTTTTTATATATATATTTTTTAACATCTATAAATGTTCAGAGGAAATCGTTTTCGTTTTTATCTGTAGATTTGACAAAAGGTCCACAGGGAGAGAAACACTTTATTATAAAATAGGTACTGCCCAACTTCATTGAGTTGCTATGTACACAACATGCTTTACATTTTAATAGACAATAAATATCTACTACGTTATTTTTCTTTTATAGATTTCTCTTTCTTCTTCTTACATCGGCTCGACAAATCATTACTTATATATAGATTTAGTTCCAGATATTTTGCCTGACTGATTTGTATTGAGTAAAGATGAGGCCAGACGCATAGCATACACCTCAGCACCTCCTACTGCCCTGGGCAACACCGTAGGAGGTTTTTTTTTTTCTTTTCCATCTCCCATAGATATTAAACAAAATGCAAGCCTTCGTTCCGATAATTGAGCTGACTCAATACCATCATTGGAACTTTTTTTCAGTAAACAACTAAGTAGCATCACATAAATAATTATATTTCTCTCTCAAATAATGATTACACTTATTATTTTTTATAGTTCATTTCAGGAGATTTTAACGTACATCATCAAGAGATATTTGACGGGATGATATGTGTCAGCTGATGCAGTTCCCTAGGTGTAGCAGAAAGGTCAGTGGGCCCCAGATATACCGGTTTCGTTTGTGTGGTCGTCTCATGAGAAGTCACCTCCAGCTCTCCATCACTCGTTTGCTTTAAGTTTAACCCAAAACATCAAAAACTATTTTTATTCTCTGTCAACAATGCGTTCGAGCATTGTGTGGACCTTTTGAACATAGAATGTACATTTTCCAGTACGTATTTTGTAAAATGGAAAATATGTCTTTGCAAAACAGGTCCCTTACCAAGGATTTCACTTCGACAAGTGAAATAAATTTACACATACAAGATTGAAACAATAAAAAGTCTATTCTGAATATTTGAACTAATCCTAGTTCTATGTTTGCATCATAAAAATCTCATTTCCATGGCCGTAATCGACCAAAAGATATTGAACTGATCGGCTGATCAACGAACACATTTAAATCCTTTGAAAAATTATCAATGCTTCTTATTAAATGAGAATTAAAATTATTCAAAATGAGTAAGACATTTTGAATAATTTTTAATAAGTAAGACATTTGAATCAACAATGAGTAAAACACAACCGAAATTCCATTCAGTTAGTTATAATTTATTTCCGAAACTATTGTCGATTAGGTTTAATTACCTTACTTAGTCAAAGTAGGGAAGGATTTTTTACCAACATGTTGTTGCAAGAGTGTGAAGTTCAAAAATTCTTACTAATTAAATACAAATCAACACTCTCTTCACGAATCATCCCAGGGACCAGATCCGAACCGGCACCGATTCTGTATCCAGTGTGTAGCGATGCTTGGCCCTCCCCGATGGATCACTAAATTCTAAATTCTTTTCGAAGCAAAGGAATATTTCATAAACTATTAGCATTTATTTTATTATTGAAAAAGCAAAAAACACAAATATTAAACATATTTATAGGATTTTACTAAGTTCATTGTATTTAAAATATAACTGATTTTATATATTATATAATTAAATTATATAATTATATAACTGATATTATATAATTAAATAAATACGGATTTATATATTTCTGTTATTTATCTTTGTATTCTAGCTTCGATGAGTTCGAAATTTTTCGTTATATATTAAAAAGATCTATTGACCTAGAATGGCTGTAATACCAGGAATCCCTGTCCTCAGGGGCCATCAATTATTGAAACTACACTCCCAGTTTCCTTATTTCAAAGCGCACGAAACTTCGGCATTTTAACTATCTACCAGAGCCCAAGATCCTACTAGCTTCCAGAACTGTAATCGACCGTTTACACTAATAGTAGATTTCGGTATTTCATAACTGTAACATTGAATTTTTTTTAATAGAAATAAATAAAAAAGAAAACTATAACTCACGAGCATATAGGTCTTAGTACTTAATACTATTTCTTAACCGACAGTCAAGGTGCGGCTACACCATAACTCGACTTGAGTATAGTAGAATATATATATATATATATATATATATATATATATATATATATATATATATATATATATATATATATATATATATATATATATATATTCTTTTTTTACAAAAAACATTAAATAACTGTACAAACTATTTAAAGAAGGATTATTAGCGTGAACTATCACAAAGTTTACAATTAAGTGGATTCTGTTCATCAAAGAATATTCCTTCTATTAAATTTGGAATTACATTAGAAAAAAGTTGTTACATTATTAAACAAAATATTCCCGATTTGCCTTATTAATCTAGACAATACTTATTTTAAATATTGCTATGTAAAACATTTAAATCGTACTGATGTGTTTTTATTAAATAACACATCAGATTATTTATATTTTTTTAATTTTTCTATTTAGCCATCAATTTTTTTTTTAAGTTTAATGTTTAGAGATAACAAATGCCAAACTCAGATCAGAATTTTCTGGAAAAGAAAGTAAACCGAAGCACACAAAATCTATAAAAACATAAAAAAAAGTTTTTGTTAATAATCTATTACTACTTTGAAATACTTCATGGTACACTGATGAGAAAGCAATAAAAAAAAAAATATATTTTGAACTATTCTTGTATTAATAGAAACAGTGGTTATAGCTCAGATATCACAAATATGGTATAATACCATATTTGACACACTTCAAGAAACATGAAACTTAATCAAAACGTCGAAAGCGAACTGACAATTAAATATCGTAAAATAATTGACGTCCAATGTAAATTTAATTGATGTACAACGATCGACGGTTCTAATTAATTACTTTCACTAAAACCCGTTTTCCCCTAACGCTGTCTCAGTTTCTGCCAATAGGATGTCGTTTTGGAAATAGACGGCTGTCAGAGTCTAAGAACTTTTTGGTCTCACAAACTTCTTTCATAACAGTAATTATGACTGGCCAATTGACATACCTCGCTCGTTTCTTTTTTTGTTTTACTGCTGTAACTAACAATTTATGGCTAAATATTGAAGAAAAAATAAATTAATTAATCCAATTTATTTGTAATTAAAAAATCGAATAATAAATTTTATTGCAGAACGGTCACTTTCGGGAATAGGTCGATATAGGAACTTCTAATTGCTTCTCTCTATCTGTTTTAATCTCATATATTAGAATAATTACTCATAAAACCGGTTTATTTGATTAATTATATATTATTTATTTATAAAAAAAGAATATTTGTGTGTGCTTCTAATCACACTTTTAATTTTTATTATTACTGCGTTCTGAGCTTTAGAAAATTATTATTCAAAATTACTATTATATAGATAGAATTCCTTATTTTTTATTTAATTATTATAATTTCAAGTATGTTATTTTTATATGTAGCTTTAATTACGCAATATATCATCTATCGTCGGTGCAAGGCCAAAGTGGTGTAACTGAAAATTTTTGAAACTGATTAAATTGGGCTTTAATTATGGTTGCAGATAATTAAAAAGCAAAATTTTTAAGATATATCACTTTGGCACTGCACCGACGATATATTGATATTATCTTAATTAATTTGAATGAGTTGATTTGACTTCCATTATCTTATTTCTAAAATAAGAGTAGTATATTTCAGATTATTTATATGAATGAAATAATATTACTGTTAACAAATTTATGACATGAAATATATTTTTGGCAATCGCATATGTAAAAAAAGTATTTAGATAATGGACTAAACCATATTAGGGACGGGAAAGAGATAAAACAAGGGAATACAACGTAGCTCCAAAGCTAAACAAGACCTCGTAAATCCAAATCCTTTTGGAGTGAAACTTCTTATTTACGGTTTACAATGCCAGATTCTGATTAAATTAACATGTTTGAGTTTGGATAACGGCTATTATCGTCAGCTCCGTAGCTGTATATAAATTGCGAAAACGTTCTAAAAATCAGACAGTTCGACCGGCTAGGAAATACAAGAACCAAGAAAGGCAGTAATTTGGTTGCGAGATTTACAACTCCTCACTTCGGACAACCTGTGTTTTGGATGGTTCTGTCTTTAGATCCAGGTCCCGAAATAGATGTAACAGCCTCAAAAAGGAGAAGGCATGCTTTGATTTCTTACGTCAGACGGAAAACTATTTAAGAGTCCGTCCTAGATTAGGAGGAAGTGGCTAAAGACACGAAAGAAATAAAACCTAGACTTCTGCATGAATACAATTACAGTAGAATTCCGCTTAACCGGCTCTCCAGATTAACCGAAGGTAAAAGGAAGTAACAAATTAATATTTTTCACAGAGTTGACTAGTTCAGCACTTGCCCTATCGCATAAATCATTCAAACTAAAAGATCACTAACGCATAAAAAATAGGAGAGGCTATGCTATTGAGATAAAACTAAGTTCGGTTGAAGAAAAAAAAAATGGAAATTGACTTTGTGGCAATTATTAACAACGGAATGATCGTGTGATCACTTAAATTAAACCTTGTATCTAAAGACATTTTTATTTAAAGTTATAATTCATTGGTCTAATAATTTTAACGTCGTCGTATATCTATATACAGTGGAATCTCGATAATCCGCGTTGAATGGGAAATGGCCTCTCTCGGATTATCGAAGTAATCCATATTTAAGTGTATATGTGCACACTTTTAAAGCGTAAGTACATTCATAGATAATGCAAAGTGGTAGAAAGATGTCGCTATTTGAAAATACAAGATTCCTGTAAAGTCTCACGTTAATTTAAATTTGAAACTGCTGTCTTGAAAAGCATAAATTTTCGAGACACACACTTCAAAATTCTTACAGATACAATCCTTTCATTAATTAATATGATAATATATACCTATGATAATATCCAACTTATTATTTGGCCAAATAGTTTGTAAAACCTGATTTTATAACTTTCCTTTTCTTTTACTTCATTGAAATATAAAGTTGTTTGGAGGAGACGATTTCATGGACGTGCTTTGTACTATTCTATTACATACCAACTCATTAAGTAAATGATATAATGGAAAAATTTTGTGAAAAAGAAAATGGAGGAAGAAAGAATTATGCAACAATGCCTTGTATCGTCCTTTCAAAAAGCTCCATTATTTTCAAATTTGCATAGTTGAAGGATTCGCATTAAAGCGCCAGATGATGATAAAACATCAAATGCCTAATGAAAATTTGATTAGTCACGTATTTCATATCAACTGTGAGTAGATGGCATATGTAAACGATTTAACCTCTTGCCCATCCGGAATTAAATCAATTTATGTTCGGAATGAAATAAAACAATCTCCAGATGATTCATAGATTTTTAAATTATGAAAGCAGGGTGAAGAGATTGTAGAATATCCTCGAGACTTCATTCGCATTAGATCAGAAACACATCTTTGCTGAAACGAGTATTCTAGTATTCCTTCCTCCTCAAAACCCCTATTAAACTTGGTTAGTGTCTAACGCTATCCCCTTTCCAGGGATCAGTTTTCATCCATTAGATGTTCTCTAAAATTTTGTAATTTTAGTATATAATAGGTCCTTGTATATTTAAATACAATTTTGAATAAATATTATTTCTTATTTAAAATAAAGAATTTTCATGAAATATTATTTTTAAAAATAACATTTTCGTATGACGAAGATACACTAAAAATACTTTTGGAATACCTAAGAAGATCAATTTTACAATATTGTTTAATAATAGCTGCATAATACGCCTATAGCCCTGAGGGGTAGAGGCGGAATAAATAAAATATAAATGACAATAAAAAAATAAATATATTGTTTTGTTTTTTTATTCTGCTGTCAACTGACGATGAATTAACCCTGATGAAAGCTTAAAACATAGGCTGAAACGTAGGTAAATATCAAACAGTATATCACCTTACTGTGTGTTATATTTCTAACCGCATCCGAACCATCATCTCGTTGTTTTCATCTATGGTCCAGATCATAGATATCGATGTGGTTTTTTATAAAGGCTTAAGCGCCAAAAATTCGAAATTTAGGTTTCTATTTATTATGGGACTTAATCACCACCTCTATCGATTCCCGCTCACGATATATCGAGAAAAAAAAATTGGAAATGGTCTAAAAATCGGCTATAAATGACGTAACCACCAAATACGTCGTCACTCGGGCCAGGTCCAGTGCTAGAAGTTTTAAAAATATATTGTAATTATACAAGTTTTGCTATCTTAATAAAGTCCAACTGTGCACTATACAGAATAAAATTAAAAATAAATATAATATTATTTGGGGAGAAAAAAAACGTTTCATGTGTTTCCTACAAAGTTTACTAAATGACGCTTATGCTTTTTCCTAAAACGACGTCTATATCTATGTCTCCATTACATCCATATTCCCATTATTTATTTTTTTTTTAAGATATTTTTCTTTTCTGGACGAACATCGGTTTTATTTTACCACATATTATGTTAAATAGAACTTTGAGGTCTAATTTGAGGCCTAATTAATTCTACACGCAGACAGATTTGCTCTGACCCATCCAGACTCAATTTCTTCCGCCATTCATCATGCACAAACAGCCCTCTCGTTCAAATCTAATCGACCACTTTTTCCTCGTCTATTCAGAATAATTATCATACTGTACATATGCACCTAAATGCTATTCTATGTATATTTGAAGAAGTCTTTTCTTTTCTCAACTCATTTGTTTGTTTGTTTTTTTCTTTTATCACTTGCTATGTAAATATTTATTCATATCAAGTTTAAAGTCTGTATGGCCACACTAACCTGAACAATATAAAATGCATACATAAATTGTTTTAAAGGGACATTAGTCCGAGAATAATAAAATTATTTTTCATTTTATCCTATTCGCTTCGCTCACCTAAAAAGTCTTGCCAATCTTGCCAACTGTAATATTAGTTAACTTTATTTTTTACTACATTTATTAACACAATAATTCAGTATGTTCCTGCATGGAAAGCCTCATTGCCATATTTGATTAAACCATATCCTCGAATGATCACTCCCAATATCCTTCCGTTCAACCTTCGTCCTAAAACAGTTCTACTTTCGTCATCTTCTTAAAGGTACCCACCCATCTACTCCTTCCCTCTATTCTCAATACTCTAAACTTCGACCGATGCTACATGGTCTACAACGGGATCTCTAGCGAATTAGAAACTAGGCATAAAATATTAATGAATTGTTTTCTGCAGTTTATTTTCAGGTTAGAATTGAAGTGGCTTTTCCAGCAAGTATTTTTTTGACATCTCTATATATATATTATTATTTTCTTATATGCATCTCTCCTTAATTTCTAATTCCTTCGGTTTGAATCCAAAATTAACTTTCTAAATACACGTCACCTTTCCTCCTAAACTAAATTCAACAAATCAATTCAGATGACCAAATTTTAATGTATAGTAAAAGACTAAGTACCTTTCAGTGAGAGGGTGTAACAGAGCGCATTAATCTGCTGTTCGACATGGACATATCCGTTCCTTGTGGCTACTGCTCTGATTACAATTGCTAAACGTAAGGAGGCTCGACCCACGCTCAGTAGCAGATCTAATAACCTGAGGTGGAAGGAATGTCGCAGAAAGCTTCAACTTATTCCTTTATATCGTACCATCCGGGTGGTACTGAGAACATAACAAGATGTCAAAGAGTATTTCAGAACTGATAATATCCTTATTTTCTTTAAAATTTTAAATATCAGCAACAACTACAGTTCAGACCTCGTAAGATAACAGATAAATTACTTATAAAAAACGGAAGATGAGCTGAATAAATGAGAATATATTAAACTTTAGGTCCTGGACCAATACCTACCTTTTTTGGATTCCGGAGGCATGAAAAATTCATATACACCTAATCTATATTGGTAAACCTGATATATACCAAATTTATCGATTTGGTATTGACAGTAAAAAAATAAATTGAGGATTGATGCTGAGAATTTTTTAAGAAAGAGTACAATAAAATAATCTCGTGAGGATAACAAGTATATTAAATAAACAAAATGTTACAAGATATTATAAAAAAAAATGGATTGCAAGGAACTGTTATTTTTTTCCAAATAGTGGCAGTAGTACTAAAATTAAGTTCCAAAAAAGTTGTTTTCAAGACTTAAGACAGTTATAGACTGTTTTTTGCTGTGAAATGATTTTTTTTAGCTTGTTCATTTTATTTATGAGCATTATAATTTGCCATATTTAAGTGTAATGAGTAATTGACATATTTGTGTACATTCGTACCGTGGATACATGACGAACGCAAAGGCCTCTATAACATTAAAAGATAATATTATAATAACGAATTAACCGACAATTTTAGAAACAAAAAATTAGGAACACATCCTTACTAGTATAAAATATTTACACTCATTCTGAGGACCCTTAAACTCGTTTATCTCTTAACGGTCTATTGGAAAGTCAATAGAGAGGCTGTAAGATGTCGCTACAGCAGCAACCATTCAGAACTTGGAACAGCTGGCCATTGCCAACCATTACACTTCACTTTAAATCCTTTGTCCACTACCGGTCCAGCCAACAGAGAGAATTAAAGGGAACAGAGAAAATGAAGAAGAATTGAACCAGAGGATTTGGAAGATTGGAAAGGTATTGAAAATTTGATGGTATAAAGTCAAAGAAATAATGTGAACGAAGATAAAGAAATTTACTTCTAAACATACTGTACAGTGGACTTTCATTGGCACGTGAACAAGTAAGGTGAGGCAATTAACTATGTGACATAGTGGTAATTACTTTGCTGCCAGTCAATAGGATATGAATATAGTGTAAAATAACAGCAGTTATTTCAACATTCTAATTAGTGCGTTCATATACCGATGTAACATTTACGAGAAAAGCCGGTTCAGGCGACTTCACGGAGGATGTCAGGGTCAGCCACACCTTTCAATTAGGAGAATCTATGTTTGAATATCTAGGAATATATAAATATATTAAATTTAAAGATAACTACGACAGATTACTCTCATATATATATATATATATATATATATATATATATATATATATATATATATATATATATGCACATATTATGAGAGTGTGAACCGCAAAACTCCTTTCATCCTGCAAAACTAATAGTGGAATGCAAAACTACTTGCATCACAATATGAAAAAAATGGAAGGAAGTAAAATACATATATATTGGCTGTTCACCTTTGTAAGGCGAAATGACGGCCTAGAAACAGCATCTTTTGTATTATATCTATTAGTTATAAAAAATATTTATATTGATTCCATATGAGAACTGATCTATGGAAATGTATTATCTATTCTATTTCATTAATAAGCTAGATATCGCAGACGCCCTGCTATGTTATACTAGATTGAAATATGGTATTTAACGGTGGATATCATTTCCATAGTTTTAACATGTTTATCAATACCTATACTAGATGGTGTGGCATGAAATCTACTACATAGTTCATAGTTACTCTATGAAATCTAACTCCAGATCTTAATGTGACCCTATTTTGATTAAAACCCTTATAATAACTTAATATGGATTTAATGAAGAAAACTGCCGAGGTTCTTGGTTTTTCATGATTTCAGTTGATTGGATAGATCATGTATATAAAAAAAATGACAGTAAAAAACGGTTTATTTTAGTCATATTCTCAAAACTTTAAGTCTGTAGCATTATGCTACTTAAGTGAATGAAGCTGTTATGCTACTATAATAATACCTTCATCCACTTATTTCTTCAATTCCTATCACAGTTTCCAGTGAAAGTACACATCTGAATATTATGGATTGAGACTTATCTTATTTACAGTGCTCTTCTACTAACTACCCTCAGGATGCCTTCCTTCTTGCTATCTCTTTCATGTTATATCTTTTGTCTCCTTTGCCTCGGCCCTTCTGCGGTCTTCTGCTAGAGACTATCTTGAGCTACAATGCGTTACCAGGCAAAGGTTTCTGATTCAAGTGCCCTCTTCTCTTGCTCCTCTCATAGACTTCCCCATTCAGGCCTCTCTTATCTCTATCCAATCTCTACATCTTCCTTTCCATATCAGTATCCACAATAAATAGCAATAGACCCGCACGTTAAAGCCATAAAAAATTATTCGGAAGGGCTGTATTTTTTAATGAGGAATCCTTAGACAAAATAAAAGGCGAAAATTAGACTATGAATTGGTCGGGTATTAATAAATAATATTGGTGGATGGGGAAGAACATTAAACATTTTTCTTTAAATTTTCGTATGGTTAATTTCAAAACTTGAGATTTGATATGCCAAAATCAATGTATTTGAGGATTTCGTTTTGTCTGATCAAAACTGGAAGCATTTTTTAAAGGAGTCCAACTGTGTGCCAAAATTTTTTCATCATTATTTAAGAAAGGGGCTAAACCGCCATCCACAGATGAGAACTGTGTATAAATAGGCTGTCTTGTGGTTTCGGCTCATAAGAGATATTGATACAATTTCTGTATATAATTTATGGATCAAAAGACGTCAAATCAAACCTTTGTGTATCTTAATAAATATAAATACATATGTTTGCAGGTAGAAAAAAGCAGAAATAGAGTTGCTAATGATTTCAACCGTCAAAATTTTGTGGAATCTAACTGGGTTTGGTAAAGGTTTATTAACTAAGGAATGTTTAAAAATAAAAGGCTTAGAACCAGAATCCGAGGATGAAATTCCGACAAAAGACTGCCAAGTTTCCCACAGGGAGAACAAATACCGAAAGCTGCCAGGAGTCGCTGCACGTAGCGATAATAAAGAGTTGGCCTGGGAATGTAGTAAGTTATCTTGCCCATGTCAAAAATGACTTAGGGCTCCTATGAATTGTGTCTCTGCAACCCGTTCCAATTATGCCTCTTCCAGGACAATAGCCGGGGCTAGAGAACTGCATAATTATGCAGCTTTATAATATATAATAGAAACTGTATATTTTCTGTTAGTGTGTGTGTGTGTGTGAAAAATAATGTGGTTACACGGACCTAAAACTAATTCAATAGACGTAATTTGGAACATAAAGATTTTAAATTTCATAAACAGGATTTATTATACACCCCCTACAGTGATTAAGGTTTAAAGAAAAATCATATATATTACTTTGATATATAACGTGATCTCAACTAGCATACTTTATTCTATCTACGTCGATTTTGAAAAAGACTCAAGCGCTAAAAAGTCGAAATTTCAATTTCAATTTATTATGGACCTTTAACATCAAATCAGCCAAATCCAGCTCTGGAACAATTCTTATTTACACGCTAAGAAAAAAATTGGAAATGCTCTAAAAATCGATTATTGATGACATAAGCTCCAATAATGACGATTTCATGTCGTTACTCTGTCATCGACTAATGCTATTAGGCTGTATTATATTGTAATTATAAAAGTTTAACCCACTAATCTCCTACTGTACACAATAAATAATTCAATTTTTTTAAATATATTGTTATATGGAGAAAAAAGTTTTTTGTTTCCTGTAAAGTTTGCTATAAAGTACTTAAGCTTTTAAAAAAAAATGGCTTCATTACAGAGGCGCCCAGATACTCCAGTAAATATAATCTTACTCCATCTTAACTTCCTCGCCATTGTATCGCGAAATACTGACTCACCAGCTTCTTTAAGTTATTCCACATTTTTCCTTCGCATCCATATTTTCAAGCTATTTACCCAGGTTGTTCCGTTTATTGTGGGAGGTATTTTTATTCAAATATCTTGATACTGCTTTCTAGATTGCTTGTCCGAGGCACGTATATACATATTTCAGAACATTTCTTGTTATGGTATGCTAAATCCTCAACATTAGGTTCCATAAAATTGTTCGAAGTATTAGCTTGAGAAAAGGTTGTGCTATACCCGCTTGTTAAATGCTGATCTATTTAGTGAGCTGTCAATTTCTTAGAATTATAGCGTACTGAAGATCACCCCATGAAACGGATTTCGTTCTATTTATTTTATTTTTTATTTTCTCTTTTCATGTTTCTAACTTTTCATATTTATGACTGTTTCTATTATATGGAATAACACAAATAGTAACAAAACATCTAATCATGCAGTAACACAAATAGGAACAAACATGTAATCATGTAATAACACTTCAGCCTAAAATATAGTCGGTGCAATGCAAAAGTGGCGTATCTGAAAACTTGCGGAACAGAGAACATTTGGCCTATACTCTAATTGCAGACGTAAGGTAACTAATCTCTTAATTAAATTGGTCGCATCTCGTGTCCTTAATTTTTGTCATGGAGAAGGAAATATAAAAAAAAACCGTTAAAATGCAACATAACTTCGACATTTCACCGACGAAATGTGAGTCAATCTTCGAAAATATGGAAATCACACTTCCATGAAGAAACCGGGCCTTTTTGATGAATCTGGCAGACATTGTTTCTTTAATTTTCATAAAGAATAGTCATATTGTTTTATCAGGAGTTAGCTTTAATGTTGAAAATAATTTTACACATGGAAATATGTTATAAACATTAAAATCCTCACTCCTTCACATGTTCCAATTCTTGAATTTTCTACACGGACTTTGGTTAGATGCCAGAAAACATAACTTATCGCTATCAAAATAAATTAGGCGTGCAATCAAGCTCAGTATGGGGAAAACAACCATCACAGTATAATTACGTTGACAATTAGTTAAATTAATTATTTCTCTTGGCTATGTGTCTCACTCCCTCACTTTTAAAAAAAAAAACAGCGAAAACAGGTGGCAAAGCTCACCAGATCCCTCCAAACCAAATTGTAACCGATGTCGAGAGGAGCCTCCATTAACATGCTGTGAAATGTTAATTTAAAAATGTGCTTTGGGTTTGGTGATTCTCACTCCCTCGCCTGCTAATAGAATAGAGAAAGTAAATTAAATATTTGAAGAATTTCTAATGTAGTTCTTTAGATTTTATGGGATTTGGTAAAGTATAAATATGGAGGCTCTAAAGTTGAAGCCTAATCAGTGACAATGACTAAGCACAAAAACTTCACTCCCTCACTTTTTATTTATTGTCTCTAATTCATTTGCTTTATTAATAGACTAAAATTAATTTATCTTTTTAATAATTTAATAATAAATAACATAATAATAATAATAATGTAATAATAATGTGATAATTTAACTAAAAAGTAAAGATACGTCTAAAAACTATTATTTTTTTAAATTTTATTATTAATATTTCCTTGTCATATTTCCTCATCTCACTCCCCCACTCTACTATGCTAACTCCGCCATAAATAATAAAAAAATAATAATAAACTATACTTTAGTGATATGTGAATTAATAAGAAAATCTTCCAATTTTCGGAAAATGGCCCATGACTTTATTTAACGGTCTAAGTAGCATTGGATAACTTATGTCACATTTAAACGTAACTGGCTGGCATTTCCCAATTCCACGTAAGGCTCACAGTGAATAGTTACAGCCAGAAACGAACCGAATATAATCTTGTGGGAATCGATCCCAGACTAGAACCATTCTCAGCTCAGCTGGGAGTAAATCTCTAAAATCTGCTTTAGTTATATAAATAGATGATTATATCATCAAATAGTTTCAAAATAAAACCTAAAATGGATCTTAATTGGAAAAACAAAAAAAAAAATGAACTCATCCTTATTTTTCGAGGTTACTTCAATACTTGCCTGCCCAGCTAACTTCCTAGATTATTATAATTTTACTAGTGTTCAACTAATGCATTTCAAGAAAAAATTATTATAATAACGCGGAGTAACCATACTCCTCGAATTTAAGTAGTTTAAAAGCAATTTAAGCTAAAATTAGAATGCAATGGTTTCATTGGTACAATTTTCAGAATGAACAATTAAAACTGAGAATAGTCAAGCTGTCTGATGTTTGTCTCCAAAGGTTGAGGAAATTTTCAAATTACTAGTCATTATGGTTTGAGAACCAAAATAAAGAGAAAAAAAAATGTTTAAGATCTAACAGCAAGTTTCTTTTCTGATCTTTTCTTGATCAATTCCAATACCTGATCAATAAGCTTAGTTTTATTTTTAAATAGAAATTTAAAATGTTTATTTATCGACATTGATTGTATTATCTAATGATTATTCTAAAAAAAATAGTTAATATTCTTTTTTTTCTTAATATTTTATAAAGTGATCGGTATCTGTGTGTGACAACAACATAGATGGTTAGAGAAATTATTAGAGAACTATTTTCGTTTCATAAATATCTACTCGTATTGAAATTTCCCTTAGATACTTCCATTTCCCCCAAAAATATTACAAATATGAGGTGTTGAACTAAAATTTGTTTTGTTTTTTTAGCCACTAATGAGGTTAAAAATTATGGTTATAAAAATATCACAAAAACTTTGTAACAATATCGAAGAGTAGAAATTAAAAAATAATCATTATTCGAATTTTATTTATTAATTGCAAGAAATTATTTTTAAGTTTGGATCGTTTTTACATAATTAGAGAATATATTTTTCCTCTAGGTAAATCTTTGTCTTTTTTTTTTTTTTAAATGCAAACTAATTCTTCTGGGGATGTCTCATGTTTCTATAATAGGTGAGAACTAGCAAAATTTTATTTGTTATTCAATTACTTCAGGTTGTTTTTCAAATAAATTAGAAGTGTTTTTCATTCCTAAGAGAAAATGTTTTTACATTTTCTTCTGTTACCGATAATAATAAAACGGAGAAATGTTTTTCAGCTAACATTAAGGATTGTTTAATCTGCTATAAAGTGACATTTTTAACAAAAGTTGGGCGTGTCCTGTTAAGCGTTGAGTCATGCGGGTCAAGAAACTGGCAGGGATATCAATACGCTCGACCGACAAAAAAAAAACATTTGAATGCAGAGTCACGGTTTTCCTTCACATAGGGTGTCCTTTTCGTTAGTCTTTGGACACGGCCGCCAAAAAAAAATATTGATACGTCCAAGCGCCCTGTGATGGCATGAAGAGAACGAAAGGTCAACAATGAATATATGATTCATCTTGATAAGCGAATAACAGTATTTGTCCCGTTATCAGGACGTTTGTAGCGATTTCGTCTCACTCGGCAAGATAGATATAGTATTTTGCAGATTAGCTGTAGTCAAAATATTAGCAATAACTGTGAACTTGTTTATACTATAAAATGGAACACGATCTAAAAATAATTAACACAATAACCCAACTCAATTAAAATACTTCAGAAACCAATCTGTATCATGTGTTATTTTTTTAACTTTCCTATATACGATACTTCGTATAATAGTATATACAGTATATACTATATACTAATAGTAAGAGGAAGTATTGCGATCGTGAAAATTAAAGTTTCCAACGGAAATACAAGTTTTAAGGTCCCCTGAGTCCAAATAACCAAGTCTCGCAAAATAGTCTGTGTGTCTGTGCGTTTGTGAGCCTGTGTGTCTGTGCGTCTGTGAGTCTGTGTGTCTGTGTGTATGTGAAGAGCCTAGCTCAAAAACGAAAAGTGGTACGATAGTGAAATTACATATTTAAGGTAGCTACATGCATGTGATGTTACAACTTTTTCGTTAAAACAACAAACCGGAAGTGGCACTTTATATATTCGATTTTACACTTTTTTACAATTTTCTCGAAACGGCTCTAAAAATTTTGATGAAACTTGCCTAAATTATTCTTCATAAAGGCCTTTAACTTTTCATGTATGTATTAACTTTCCGGTATGTATTAACTTTAACTTTCCGGTAGTATGTCAACGAAAAAATGCAGGAAAAAAGCTAGTTTTACATTATCGTATATAATGTTTATTTTCCCTGGAGTTAAAATAAAAGTGTTTAATAATTATCAAATACAACCTCCATAATTCAAATTGATCGAGAGCCGAAAGAAAATAAATAAAAAAGCATGGTCCTAGACGTACGAAAAGGAATTAACTGATTGATATTTATAATTAGTGATCTTAATGCTAACAAGAGTTATTTCGGACTACGGAAACACCTCAACAGCCAGTATATAACAAGGAAGACGAAGCTGGTGCTCTACAAGACTCTGAATTCGTCCAGTTTTGATGTACGCCTCAGAGACGTTGGCTCTAACGAAGGCAAGAGATCCTCATTCGAAAGGAAAATTCTTCGAAGAATATTAGGTATTAGAATATTGGACTGAAAGTGAAGAAAAAATATAGAACTATATGAGCTATTTGGGGAAGTGAATCCGGTTAAATTTATCAAACTCGCACGACTCCGATGGGCCGGACACGTTGCCCGAGTGAAGAACAGTGACATCCCAAAAAGTCTTCTGGACGGAAACCTTAACAGAACTAGAGGGAGAGGGCGACCCAGACTAAGAGTGTCTCTCAGGAAGATTGTGTCTCTCAGGACGCTAAAGCCATCCTAAAAGTGACGAACTGGAGAGCAGCTGCACAGGACCGAACGACCTGGCGTAAGCTCAGCGAGGAGGCCAGGGCCCACATTGGGCTGTAGTGCCATGGAAGAAGAAGATTTGGATAATTAAGGGATCTCTCAATTAATTTTCTCGTGAATTTTACTATATATTTTTTTAATTGAAAGAATGATTAAACTTAATTATAAAAACACATTGCATAGGTATTTTATAAGTTGAGTAATGGGACAGGATGTTTATAAACTATAAACAATAGATACCTAATTTATTTTAATACTAAACAAATATTAATATTGTGTTAATAATGTTAGTATTATTATGAAAGGCAGTATTAAATATCAAAATTTAAATATATATATCGTGTTGCTTATTCTTAGGCAATGCTTCGTTATCCTGCCTAGTTGAAGAAATCTACTTTCATTATTCAGTGCAACATGAGATAAT
Organism: Rhaphigaster nebulosa; assembly: GCA_948150685.1. Taxonomy (NCBI): domain Eukaryota; kingdom Metazoa; phylum Arthropoda; class Insecta; order Hemiptera; family Pentatomidae; genus Rhaphigaster; species Rhaphigaster nebulosa. The sequence continues at coordinate 129,269,693 of OX411309.1, read as the reverse complement.
TTAGCGATAGGAAGGATAAGATAGACATCTTATCTCGGAGCCAGCAGACAGCAAACACGTTTTGAACTGATGAAATTATCATCCACACCTTTAATTATTATAAGTTATTTTCAAAACACTAATTACAGGGGAACATATTAATTATTTTATTCGTTAATGTATGATATAAATTATGTTGAATATAGATTTCTGTCTCATAAGATAAATTAATTTTAATGTTTAGCAATCCTTCCTCCGCTTGCACGTGCTTATAATAAGAAATATAATTTTTACAATTGATCTTATAAAAAAATAAATAATAAAAGAAATTTAAAAAGAAAAAGTATTTAGTAACTTTATGTTGTCCAATCATTTAATCATGCGCCTATGATAATAAATTTATTTAAATTCAACTTTTTTTCTAACATATTAGAAACTATTACTGGTTCACTTGTAAGTGTAATAACTGAATTAGCCGATATAAGATAGATAGGCCAGTAGTAGAAAATAAGAATTGGGATAGGATGAATTAAACTCAAAGTTTAAGGATAATATATGACAATATAATGTGCAGTCAAGTGGCCAATAATATATATGTAGTATATGTAGAGATGAAAAAAAATATTATCATGTAATTAAAAAATAGAAGATTGGTATCTAGATAAACGAATTTCCATAATGGACATTTGATAATGCCCGGACATAATAATTGTCCGAAAGATCAACATGTGAATAAAGATTTAAGTGTAGAGGTGTAGAAGGAGCACCGAAAGGTACTCTTTCTACCTTGGTATATTTTAAATAATTTACTTAAAGCCTTCATTCACGAAAGGAATCTAACTAACTGAGCTAATTCTAATGATACAATCCAACGACAAGACTCACTGCTCACTGAAGAGGTTAATATCTCTTATTCTTACGAGTTAATGGCAAAATCTTGTGTCACCAAATAAATAAATGTTTTCGATATTGAAATTAAAAGAGTCTAATATTTATTTTTAATTTAACTGTTTTCATTGTGAAATATTACATTCTGCCACTATACCTAAAAGTAATGTCCATACATCATTTACAGACAGATATAAATTAATCAAATAATGGAATAATAAAGAAAAACAAAAAATAAAAAAAATTCAAAATGAAATATCTTAAATGTAGACAGGTCATTCTCAAATAAAATGACAATTTTTTGTTTCTGCACATTGAAAAGCGGTAAAAAAAAAAAAATGCTTTAACTTTATCATTTCTGCTTGTTATAAGTGAGGCTCATTGTTATTAGTTGATGTTGGGCCTAGAATCTCAATTTACGTTATTTGATAAATTTTAGAGTATAAATAATTGTTAAAAATGTTGACCTACATTACTGAAACAAAGCTGAAGTTGAGAATTTTAAATTTCCATTAGTGTATAATTTATTTAATTATACTAATACTAATTCGTAATTGTACTTAATATTGAAAAGTTATTATATTAACCTATTATTTTCAAGAAACGAGAAAAGTAGTTCGTTGTGTCCGAGAATTTATCCAATTATTCAATTGATGCAGGCAACTGGAGAGGAACAGTTGATAGCTAGGGATGGGACTAGAGGAAACAAATAAATAAAAAGGAGGTGATTTTGTGAAATGTTCTAGACAATAACCACAAACAGCATTTTCGAGACACAAAGCTGTTTTTAATAAACTAATAATAAAGTCATTTTCATTTAATATATATATATATATATATATATATATATATATATATATATATATATATATATATATATATATATATATATATTATATAATTACCCAATACATGCTATGGGTATGCACATATTTACTAATTTCATTGAAATGATACTTTGTGAATATTTACATTAGAATTTAATAGTTTTAATAAAAAATTAAATATTTGAGAACGGACTAACGTTTTAACTCCTGCTTTAAGTATTTTATGGTTTCTAAGATATATAAAGGTGGATGAGTGTTAGATTCTTACGATTCAATATGATTCAGCGATTCAGGCAGAGACAATACTTGTAATATTACGTCCTGCAATTGGAAATTACATAATGGATGTAATTCGCTGTAACCAAGGCTAGCACAGTTGTTGAATAGCGATTGGGTGGAAATAATTCTCTGTGTTAACGAGAGGAAATTTGGCTACTGTTCAAGGCCTCTGATTTCAACTGTTCCACTAATAAAAGCTCTGGCATCTATCATCGATTCTGTATTCGTTAATCTCTTAATAATAATTTATCCAAATATAATATTAAAATTTAGCAAAACAATTTCTCAACAAATTTTTATATCGAAATGTTTCAATTTCTAAATAGTTTTTCTTCAACCGACAACAGGTGCTATTATTTATCGTTAGTTGCTAGTTGGAAATTTCAATTAATTTTAGATCAGTATTGTATTTACTGCTGTTCTGTTGATAAGCAGTTTGGTTATAACTCATTCGGATTAAAATGAAGTTAAATGTTTTTTCGATAATGTATTTATTTTTAGTTGGTTATAGTTTTAGTACGACAATGCAGGTTAAGAGCACATTATTCTGGTTTACATTCTTTTAACTGTTCTTTTAAATAGGCACTGCAAAGTTTTAAATTTTCTAACAAACCTGTTTTGTTTTTTTCATAGCTTAAATTTTATCTTTATTTATTCTTTCCGTCAGAGGTAAACTGATAAGTCCAATTTTGTAGATTTTGATTTTATTAACATATTAGCATTATTTCGTACATGCTCATATTTCGCCGTTTCAGAAGTAGTTCAACTCCTAAAATTAAATCTTATAGGAGAGGACTATTTTACTTTTTCGTGATATGAAAATTTTGTTTACGTTCTAGCTTAGCAATAGCAACTTGGTAGGACAATTTTAGCGATATTTGTTTAATAGATAGGTACCTACTTTTTAAAAATATATTATATATAATATTTAAAAAAAAAGTCTTGTCCACATGTTTGGGCCGAAACTAGTATGTTTCAGCCGAATCGTAGACCAGATTGTAATGACTATATTGTTCTGTTTTTAAAGTTAATATGACTGTTCGTTCTTTAATATTCATGAAATTCTGATTCTATGATACATACTACAATAATATCCATCACTAACAAGCTATTCCAACATTTGGTTCTTCTGTTCCATTGACTATACCCAGAATAACTCTTGCCTGTACAGTTAAAGTTCTTCCTGAAAGCCAAAGCTACCATTATAGGGAACCGCAAAGGACCGAGGTGTACCGAGGCCGATTGACGCCTACTCATCGATGAGGTGCTAATGGCTTTGGGATGTGTTCTCGTCATCACAGGCCATCGTTAGGGTCTGATATCTGCTTATTGTGTTCCCTTCCGCCAACTCATTTTCTTCTTCACTGCGGTTTAGATCCGCAAAAGATTTTGCTGGCCTGAGGAGTTATGGGAGGTCCTTCGATGATGAAGACGTCAAGGAACCGTTGATAGAAACATCAGAAACAGTTATAAGAAACAACGGAATTATTTTTGAATAATACAACAATGACTAAAAAAATAAATTAGTAATATATATATAGAATTACAGTTGGAGTAAAAGCCTCCAAAAATGGATCTTCTACAATATTTTTGTACACAATTCGCTAGTAAATTATACTATATATTTAAAAATAAGTGATGTGATAGCTCATAGGGTATTTGAGTACGTCAGAGAAAAACTTTCTTAAGTCCAATGTTGCTAATTTTGACTTTATTATTTTATTTGGATTATTCTGCCTATAAAAATATGTTTTCACTTTCGCTTACCTACCTATAAAATATATAGTAGAGAAAGTATTGCGATCGTGAAACATCTCGAATCCAAGTTTTCAACGGAAATACACGTTTTAAGGACTTCTGAGTCCAAATAACCAAGTCTCGAAAAATGGAGTTTGCGTGATAAGTCTAGCTCCAAAATGATAAGTTGTATGAAAGTGAAATTGAGTTTTTAAGACCTATGTTGCGTATGATGCCTAAATAAACCTGTTATGCTACTGAAATTTTTTCGCCAAAATCAACATACAAGAAGTGCCAGTTTATATCATCAATTTTACACTTTCTTACGATTTTCTCAAAAAAATCTGTAACGATTTTGATCGAAGTTTATTTATCAATGAACAATTAAATGATCATAAGTATCAGCTAGGTATTATTCTCATTGAAATAGTCCAAAAGAGCTTTAAATGCCGAATTTTCAAGATGTCTTCTAAAGTATTATTAATTTTCTTTATTTGAAATAATAAACCGTCACTAATTGTTAGTTGTAAATAAAAACTATAAAGGAAATTGATAATTAACTAAAAGAGGAAAATGGACAATTATTTTCACACGTTGAAAACAAATTTCTGGAAATAAGAGTAGCAATGTAGATGCATAACATACCGTTGGAAAATTAAAATTTTAGAAAAAATCTGGTGCAGTGCTCGCATCACACAAATTTCCCTTACCGTCCTATAATAATTATCTTTTTAATATAATTTTAAAGAGTTCACATAAACAATACTTAAAATAAACTCGGCAGCATTCACTTATTCACATCTTCTCCCACATAAGTACAATAAAACAATTTTAGTACGACAATTCTGTACACTACCTATATATTTTAGATTGTTCAAATTGAAAATATATTTTAAAAGTTTCGGTTTAGTTTCTATGGAAACATTTTGTTTCCTCGGTGATGTATTCCATACATGAAAAGTTAAAGGCCTTTATGAAGAATAATTTAGGGGAGTTTCAAAATCGTTAGAGACGTTTTCGAGAAAATTATAAAAAAGTGTAAAATTCATGATACAATAACTACTTACGGTTAGTCCTATGCGCTAATACTGGTCCGATTTTTTAGATAATTTAATTACCTTTCATACAATTCGTTACATAATTAACTATAAAATGTATACTTTTTAAGTTATGCGCAAATAAAATATTATTTTCATTATAACTTTTTTCTCTCCATTTCCTCGGTGATATATACTGAATATATGAAAAGTTAAAGGCCCTTATAATGAATAATTTAAGCAAGTTTTATCAAAATCGTTGGAGCCGTTTTCGATAAAATTGTAAAAAAGTGTAATGTCTATGATATAAATATCATTTCCGGTCAATTCGATGTGCTCTATCTTTGCTATTATTGGTCCGATTTTGATGATTCTTTTTTTGTTTATATAGAGTGGCAGTTCCGGTTGGTCGATTCTGACGAAAAGGTTGCTATAACACTCATGTGCAGGTGCCTACCTTAAAAACGTAATTTCAGTATCGTGCAACTTTTCGTTTTTGAGCTATGCTGTTCACATACACACAAACCATTTTGCGAGATTTCTTAGTTATTTGGACTCAGAAGACCTTAAAATGTGTATTTCCGTTTAAAACTCGAATTCGAAAATGTTCACTATCGCAATACTTCCCCTTACTGTATACTTCGTAAATAGGTAAGGAAAGTAAAAATAACATCTTGACATATAAAGCTGTAAATGGTAATGGAGAGTGACGAAAAAAATTCAGCGGGATCTGAAACTTCTTTTTGCTCCTCTGTAAAACGTTGAAAAAGTTACGACAGTAACTCCCTGGCAATAAAAAACCCTGGCATACAGATTTATGCTAGCAAATATTTATTTTTATGAATATGTATTAAGTAAGTGAAAATATTTACTTAAACATTAGTTTTCGCTTTGTGGGTTCTTAGTCGCAGGGCTACTTTCCCGAGTAAATATAAAAAATAATAATTTATGTAATTTCTGCTTAATAGCCGATAATAACATGCAATTAAAGAGAAATTAGGACATTGGTAGATATATTAACATCGGTCCAACCGCATTGTAGGTCTAAAATATGGCAATCCTAGCATACTTTTGAATCTGTATAACTCGATAATTCGTAAATTAGTTTTATTTAAAAATTTAAGAAGAAGAATTTTTCGGACCTAAGAAGATAATTTTGAATTTTTTTTTTTGAATTTCTATCTAGATGAGATTAAGAAATTTAACCCTGAGGTACAAAAATATGCTTAAACAAATAAGTTCTTGTTCTGGTTTTCGGAAGTTTAATTACAAAATTTTTGAACTTATGTCTTAAATTTTTCTCCTATATTGTAACCTTACAAAAAAGGAGTTAATTTAAAAATGATATACATTCCATGCAAAAAGTATATGTGTTTGTACAAGCAGCAGTGTAAAAATAGTAAGATTTAAATTGCTTATATCCATAGAAAGATTTTAACAAAAGGATTTCTTAAAAAACATAAAAAAAGAAAAAATATTTAACTAAACTAAATTGCAATGAAATTGAATAATGGATAGAATAAATATTTAACAGAAGAAAGAAAGAACAAATACGTATGTAACAATCAAAAATTGCAACGGTATCCAAACATGCGATGTTACTACCCTAAACTATTTCCTATACAGTTGAAATTTTTATTTAACCAAATAGTATAGTTTATTATTTCTTTAAAACTTCGTATTTGACGTTTTATATTTATTGACACCTTGGTTTAACAAGGTTCTAACTGCTCTAACCTTAATTTTAAGAAAAAATAGTTTGAACATTTAAAGTGGTAAAACGTTTTTCGTTATCAATAAAATTTATCGATTTTCTCCTCATTACTTTACATAGTTTAAATTTAACTTTTGAAGTTAGTTTAATAGAAAAATACCATATCATTGATTTTACATAACATATGTATAAAAAAATTATTAAAACGGCTGTTTCTCAACAGATCGCAGATAGAGTTAGTTTCTCTAGTGCATTAAACAAAGGCGAGTTAGAATCACATATATCATTTTAACCAAAATTTTAGCCACAAACTTGTCAAAACGAGGTAGCTATATGTCATATGTCAATAAATTAAATCTATTTAAGTGCCTAATGATTAGTTTGTCCGTGTTCAATAAAAAATTGTGTTACTTTGTATTTTTTCGATTGTGAAGTAATTAAGACAAGACTTCACAACCTCCAAACTATAAGTATAGTAAAACGAAAATGATAGGTAAAAGACATTAAGTAACTTGAATCGATGATTTATTTGTAAAAACAGGAAATTTGGAAAAAAATAGAAGGATCTTCCAACTGGTATTGCTTACAAATTTGTGTGTAATCTTCTACTGGCTGATTTTACAGAAAGAACCCCCTTTGTCGTAGGACAACTAAGTTAATCATTAAGGAAACAGTAGGATTGATTTGGTTGAATAAACTAAAATTAATGTTGTTATCAATCAGGAAGAAATACAAATGTTAAAATGGATATAGTGCGTTTATCACAACAATCTTCACTATCGAGTTGATAGTTAGGCAGGCGAAAAGAAACAGTGATCCTATTCTCATTATTATACAACTATTCATTTTTCAAAAATAGATTTACAAAAGATAAGAAACGAAAAAACACTTAACCGCTGTTAATTAATATTGCATTAAAGAAGGACCCATTCATCTGGAACTGGGATCGAAGTGAATTAATGAGCAGTGTAGTAGTAATTACCCAACTACATCGATTCAGGAGTTGGATAGCTGCGATTGTAGAGCGGTCCCCTCCAGGTACCGCCATGTTATTTTTTTCTTCCTTCCCGAAGAGATAGGCGATCTCAGGGCGGGCGGACACATTAATCTATTAATTCACGTCATTAGAGCAGAGTGATGCCGAGAAATAGGCCTAAGTGGTCCGCTTCTCTCAGATTCCTCAGCTAATTCCTGTTTAGGATAATCGCTGCGCAGTGTCAGACCGTTAGACTCCACGGATCTCAGCTTCCACCGTAGCAGAGGCTACTAACTACATATCGATGAGCCCAATGGATCATACATGTCAAGACAAAACATAAAACCACAAATTTTCGACAAAGACTGTTATATTTATCCCAACGTAGACGTTCTAAATTACAAATGAAAAAAAAAATTGAAGTGTACTCCGATTTACTAATACTTAATGAGACTTACGCGTGCCCAATTAACCGAATAAAATGACGCACAATTGGAGTACATAAACGTTTCAATGTAAGTCAGGGGTTGACGATGGTTCTCGATCAAGCAAACAAAAATTATGGATTAAATAATCTTTTTAAAACCTTCAATAACAGATAAAATTTTTATATTATTACTGAATGTACCAATGAAAAGTTGAATAAATACGCGAATATTAGGCCAGTTTTTTTTTCAGATTTTTACCAATGATCCTCTGAACTCAACAATACCCTGTTAAAGGATGTCATACATCCATATCTCATCCATTATAAAATGAAAAGTGTTTTAAAATCATTACAAGAATGCCTTAAACAAACAAAAACAATTTTGTTAATCTTTTTAATAATTAAAAATAAATTTTACAAATAATTAATAATAAACCCTTTTGTAATAAGTTGCAGGGTTTTATATATTGCATATAGGTTGAATTTTTGAATAATTACTCTATGTCAAATGGAAGCAGCCAGTAGTAATTATCAATAACGAATTTAAAAACCTTAATTAGAATAAAACTATTGATGAGGGATAAAATATATTATTTTATAATTGACACAGTCGTTTTAATTCATATTAGCTTGGGCAGTTCATTCCACAGTTCAAATAGTGTAATTAGAGCAAGAGTTCTTTAAAAATTTCTTCATGGGAATGGGGAAATTTGAAGTTTATTTATAAATTAAGATTATCTGTAATATGTAATCAGTTTTCAGTAGAGAGGAAAAGAGAGACTACGAGAGGATTTTTTGAAAAAAATAGAATTAGCTTCCGTATTTCAAGCAGTGAACCTATCAGAAGCACAGGAAGATGTCATTGCCCCGTTAGAAGAGAGGACGCCATGGAGTGTACTCCAATAGCGAGGGTGACAATTGGGTTCGTGCTCCTGCATACATTACTCAATCGGGAACTACAGTGAAGAAGACCTTCTGTCCTTGATGGAGTCGTCCGGATCATCTTCTACACTAGGCAGGCCTTGCACTTATGAAGGTTGCCAATCTAACGTTGTGCAACGAGCACGTGCGCAGCTCACCCGCCTAGGAATGCTTCAAGGATTTTACTGGGACATTTTATTTTCACTTACAATTAGACAAGATAATGTATAGAATATTAGTAAATTTCGAACTAAAATTTGTGCAGTTTTCTTTTTCTTTTTTTTTTTAGATTCTAAAAATCTCCTAAATTGCACTAATCGCAGGGTTCTACAGCATTAATATGTAAACTCTTTCTTTATTTGATTTTTCCTATAAATTACTGAATACACAGTAAATGTGAGTGGTCAGTGACGTACGCAGGAGAAGGAGAGGGGATCAGTGGTATTCTCATGCTACCACTCTTGTTCCAACAGTGTCAAACTCGTATCTAAATACTCCTTTAACTCACCTGTCTTTATTAGTTGCTCATAAATTTTCTATACTTGGAAAAAAATTAACATGCTCTTACGAAAATTTTCGTCGACGTGATTGAATAACGAAAAACTGTTCACACAGGAACAGAAAAAATCCAAATGATGATGAAGTATAGATGCAATCATAATGTAAAACGAGCAGTAAATATTGAAGGTGACGAAAAACAAATTAATGAAACAAAAGTATGTTTGAAAGGGAAAAAGCTGCTTTGCATTTGTCATAATATTCATTAATATTATGAACTCCAGCATTTCATCAGCTTCCAGAGCTTTCTGAGGACGAGTGTTGTCCCTCTAATCACTCTTCTGATACTAATGAATGTGAGAGTGATTATGGGGGATGACAACAATTCCTCAACGTTTCAACCGAGATGAGTTAAATGACCTCGTCAGAGATCTGTTAAAAGAAGCTTCTGAATTACTGGCTTCCATGTTGAACGAAAAAACTTTGCTGGAACAAGAAATCAAAATTACTTTTTACCGTACAAAAGAAAAGGGTCTGCTACCATTATTCTCTCAAGAAGAAAATCTTGTATTTTGTCACGATATTAGAAGACTCCTGGAAAAAATGATTCTTCCTGAATATTTTCCAAAAGATTGGCGCCTACTTAATGATAACTCTAAGCGAAGCTTGAAATTTATTCTTCTACTCAATGGGAACAAATATGATTCAATACCAATTGTCCACTCAACGACAATGAAAGAAACATATAGGACCATAGTTTGGTCATGGAGAAGATAAGGTAACGTAAACATCAATGGGTGATTTGTGTATACTTAAAAATGGTAAACTTTCTCATCGGACAACAAAGTGGTCGGACCAAATATCCTTGTTTCTTGTGACTCTGGAATAGCAGAGACAAAATACACAACTGGGTTAGACAAGAGTGGCCTAAGAGAGAAGATATGGTCGTTGGAGAAAATAACGTTATCAAAGAACCATAAGTTGAACGAGAGAAAATCATCTTTCCACCACTGCATATCAAGATGGGCCTTATGAAGCAGTTTGCAAAGGCTCTTGAAAAGGAGGGCTCATGCTTTGCATTTATAGGGGAGAAAACGCCTCACTGGAGTAAGGAAAAAATTAAAGCAGGAATATTTAACGGCCCAGAAATAAGAAAATTCATTAAGGACTAATCCTTCGTAAATTCCATGAATGAGGTTGAGCGAAAATCCTGGACTTCATTTGTTGTAGTTGTCGAAAATTTACTGGGCCAACGAAAAGCAGAAAACCTTGTTGAACTGGTAAACGATATGCTTAAGAATTTCAAATCCTCATGCTCAGGGTGTAACATGAATGTTAATGCGACACAGCCACCTGGACACTTTTCCTGAAAATTTAGGAGACAGCAGTGAGGAACAAGATATATTCAAGAAGGTCACGAAAATAAAGCTTTCGAAGTATTGAGCGACTTGTTTGTTCCATAGATGACTTGGGACTATCTTTGTATATACTAATAATATTTGTATAATATAATGATATTTGTATATTAATGTTTGTGTAATTTAATAACAAAAATTTCATGTTTAATTTTTAGATTTGATTCATGGATTTAACCTAATATAAAGTAAAACGTTATATCTTAGAAATTCGACCCCCTAGGCAAAAACTATTTGAATTCAGAACACTAAATTCATAAGAAATCAGCTTAACTATTAGCAACTAAACTTCTGTTGGCCTGTGTAATGCTATTATATTACAACACTTTGAGCGCGGTCTTAAATATTCAAATTAAATTCCATTTACTATGACATCCCAAGAAAGGCTGGGTTCCTAACCATGTACTTATTATAATATAAAAAGGTGATTTGTGATAAAAAAATAGTAAATATTTCACTTATAATAAACCCCTATAAACATTATTGTTGTAAAATAATATATTTTTATCCTATAATACTATTACATATAACTCAATAGGCCTGTCAGAACGCTCCAATATTTAATTATTTCATTTTAAAAAATTTGGTCTCTCTAATATTTAATAATACTTTTTCTTATTTTTTTTTTTTTTTTTTTTTATGAAAATGTTTACAGAAATGTTATAAAAGTGTAATATTTACTGTGTATTGATTACGAATAATATTTTTATATTATAATATGTACATGTTTCCGATGATTATTTTTCATCACTACGGTTTTTGGACGTGCTTAATCCAAACCTGCCATCATTTTTGGTGTGAACAAATCTAAAAGGCTCGTTTACTTATTAATTAAAACACTTTTTTTAAATTTGTTTGACCAAAAATCTATTATTTTTTATATTTTTCCTTTAATATACTCTAAAAGAAAAATGTTAAGCTAGAAAAACCATGTCAATATCATTTTTCAAACACGAAATATAAACATTTTCATCACGTTTCATTTATTTTTCTCAGTTCCTAGGTCCCATTGGACCAGACGGCAGAATACGGGTATTCTTTTCAATGTAGAATCATCCAAAATAATTTTATCAAAATCGGCGACGGACACATCGTACGCCCTTGTAAGTTCAAAACATTTCTTGCAGGCATGACATGTGAATAGATGCTACACAGGGGATAATGGTTTTACCCCTCAAACCAGTGCATGTGCACTAAACATTTCTCCCTTAAATTGTTCGCCAATAGTATAGAATCAATAGAAGCAATCTGTTAAACAAAGTGAATTTCAGTTTAATAAATCACTGCCAGAAAAGATTAAATTTACTTTCATGTATATCAGATTTAATTTATTTAATCAATTAACTAGAATAAAGGTATGTAAATATATTAAGACTACTATTTTCAACTAAATAACTGCATTTTGTAATTCTTCATAAAGGTAATTATTATATAGGAGGATGTGACTTAAATTATACATTATAAGTCTAAGATCCCGACGCAGGTAAGATTTTGAGTAAATTGTAAAATCATTATAAAATCCTGTGGGCTTATAAATATTCATAACGTGGGTGGACAGACTGGATTAAATTAGAAACACGGCATATATCAGAAAAATTAAACACTAATCTCCCTTCGAAAGAGAAAATAAGAAAAGCATATAAAATAAAAAAACTGAAAAGTAAATCACTGCTAAATTGATATCTGGATATCACGCATATGTTTAAGACGGAGTAATTGAAAATTCAAGATAATTAAATCACAATTCGTTATAATTAAAAGCAATATTAAATAAATCAGTGATATTTCAACAACATTGTAGGCATTAGTGCACTTAATTTTATTGCTCCCATTTACGCTGAGGAGCAAGGGTTTTAATTTCGAAGCTTTTATTACCGCGATTAAATACTAGATAACTTAAGGTGCTAATCTTCCCCTCACTAATTCATTTAGAGAAACTATATCCAGATATGTAATAAAATATGTATGTATTTTTTTTTCCTTTTCGGCAATCTTTCATACCAAGTAAATATCTACTAGATCGTTTATAGCGAATCGCGTTGAAGGATCTATGATCAGAGATACGTTTTTCTGTCGCTGAATTCAAATACAAAAACACTTTATCTTTCTAAAATTTTTGATTTTTCTCTTTCAGTATCCCTGCGGTTTATGTTTTGATTAGTGACAAAGTACTTTGCCCTGCCTAAACATGAGTTATAGTTTGTAATTTTCCTCTTAATTATCGAAATTATACCTGCAAAATTTCGTATTTGCTACTGACATAATTTTTCAGGATACAAATAAAACATCAACTTTCCTAAAGTCTTTCCTAAACTTACAGGTTACTACAAATGGTAATGGGCACGTATTTTTTAATAACGCTGACAACGTTTAAAATGATGCTAGATTCGGAACCTTTTATTTTGTTATAGAGATGCAAAACCTTTATTTTAATTAAAATGGACCCAGAGGTTTTGCAGGTATAGTGGCATTATGCAAGTCTTATTAGAATTATTTGCTAAAACTTATAACATTGCACTAAAATATATCATCTTTAGATAGTAAATATCAATATTTCTAGGATATTATTATTAATGTCAAATAAAAACTTACGGAACATTGAAGGTCATTAAATAGATACGTTGCTTACCTGTAAATAAAACATAAATAAATATTACATACCACATTAAAGGAAAAAGCAAAACAAACTTCTTCAAATAAAAAAATAAATAGCATATCTTAAATATTTTTATAAAAATATATAAATATTTTTTATCAGTGATACATAATATAAAGTATCATAATATAAGTGATACATAAAAAAAAAATATGCAAAGAATTTAGCTGCCAGAAATTGATTTGTTTAAATAAAATAAAACATTTCAAAGCTTGGGAGCTAAAAAATATTTCTGTTTTAAAAATCGCTTAAATTAAAATTTTTATTAATCAAGGAAAAAATAATGTATACATCAAAATGAAATGTGAATCTTGTAGTTTAGATATATCAAGCTCAAATTTTAAGAATTATTTAAAAATGATATCATTAATCACATTCACTTTTATCAATACTAAAAAACTTTAGGCTAAAGAAAGTTCTTGATCATTTCCGTCAAAAACAAAATACATATTTAAAATCTACAAACGTTGTTAATTTTTTCTTTTAACTATATATATTTAGGTATTATTATTTTATTGTTTTATCAAATATAATTTTATTTATTTTTTATAATAATAATAAGCAATATGGAATTAAATATTGTGTTTAAAGCAATATTTTCTCAACATCCCATAAAAAAAAATTTACTGAAAATGAAAACTGAACAAGAACAAAATGAGATATCAAAATCTCAACTTTTTTTACGCAAATGTGCCTTTCTTACAGTTGTACGTTAATAACTCATAATTGATTATATGCTTTTTATAATACTTTTGACTTATTTATATACTTTCGGAATGTTAAATAAAAAAAAAAACTTACCAACTATTTAAATCCAATGATAGAAAAGAGAATCTCCGAATAAGAAATAGGACTAAATTATTTAAAAATAATAAAACTCTAGAGAGGCTCAAAAAGTCCTGCATCATAAGATTTAATCTTTAAATATATCTGTACCCCGGAGGAAAAAATATAAATAACATATAAATAACTATTTCCTACACCAATTGTGATGGGAGCTACGTACTTTTAAAAGAACAATAATTGTAAGTCCACTTTTATTCGGAAGGAAACGTGTGTTCAAACTGCTCTGTTATAAATATGGACGTAGTGTTCTTTACTTCCGAGGTAAAGATATATTCAATAATATAATTTTTATAATTAGTTGATAATAAAATAAATTATATTTAATTATAAAACAAATACAATGTATTCGTTTTAAAGTATTTCAAGAGTAAATGATAAAAAATAATCAGGTCATGAAACAAACCTGCAGTTTCACTTATGCAACAGCATTATTTATACCCTTGTTCTCCATTTACTAACACATGCACAAGAGTATTTTTTATGCGCTTGGATAAAGCCCAGAGAAAGTCGCTCGAAAACCCGAATAAAGGTTAGATACTTTTTATATCTACACTGACCTATATCGAAAGTTTATTAAAAGAAAAAAATGCCTTTATTCACGAGAAATCTTCATGATTCGTTTCTAGTCCATTAATTTTTTAACAATGCATCAGCCTAATAATTGTTTTTGATAATTTGATTAATTAATATTTGATATATCTAAAAATGAAGAAAACTATGAAAAACTTGATCAGTTAACACGTATCATTTGCTTCAATGTTCAAAATTCTTTTTCCAAATGTTCAATTCAGGAACTAATCGTTTATATTGCCTGAATCCACGGAAATACTTCTAAAGCTCTACGTTGAACCAATAAAAGAAATCTATCGTGTTTTTAAAACGCGCTGCTTTCTGGACTACCACTGTTCTGTCCAGTGAAAGTTTCAACAGATTTAAGAACTCAAACACAGTCACTTATGCATTATTACTTCTGCATGTAATTAAGGTAGCTTTTAAGAGCGTCATTAATAGTTTATAGGAGCATAAAGATCGGTTACGATTTAGATGCCATGACCTTCACTGAATCTTAGTATCATACTGTATATGTACTTCTATCTGACGAATATAGCGGAGATGTTAGCACTGATCTAGACCGTGGTCATTATACAAGAGAACCAAGACAAACAACAATAGAACACTAACAACAATAGATATAAGCCCTGAGTGCTCCATTGTCGAGAGGAATGCTGAAGCTGAACAAGACATCACCCCGATCGGTAGCGGCTGAAGTGCCAGGTGCTTCAGCAAGACCAACACAGCTCCGAGGAGAAGGTTGTAGGTATAACAATTTATTTACTAACTAAGCAAGAGCCAAACTAAGAACTCGAATACACATCTCGGCACGGAGCTGAAAGACAATAAACGGTATTCAAATAAACATTTTGGAGTTTCAAATGGATTTTTTTTTATTGAAGCAGACAATTTGTTAAAAGAAGTTCTCCAATTTTGTTGCTCGTATTATTTTCTAATACCGAACAATCTTGTAATTTAGATAAATAAAAAAATTGAGATTTTCTTAAGTATATTTAAAAATGTGCTGTTATCCCAAGAATTTTGAGCTGGAAAATAAGGAAAGTCTTCAAATGCTGGAAAACAGTCCAAAAAAGACATAATTTACATTTTGTTTAGTGCGCGTGATGGATGATTTTATACTGTTGGAAGAGATGGGTCAAGATCAAGAATTGTCACATATTCCTCAAATGTAACCTAGGAAAATTATGTTGCCTATATTGTGACAAACATTGTATGCTAGGCACTATTTAAATGATTCATCTTTGTATTGCTTTGCTTTTAAATGTTCGAAACTTAATACTAGACAGAAACTAAACATATACACAAACCTTTATAATACAAAGTGCATAGACAAACGCCTCACGTCGATTTACGAAACAGCAAAAACGGCTCACATACAAGAACATAAAATTTTCAAACAAAAATATTAACGCTAATAAAAAAAGCTCCTTTATTTGTAACATAGCGTTATTACAATGGTTCTCAGACTTTCTGGAGGCAACTGAGAAATACAATTTACATCACCACTGTTGTTATTATTATTATTTTTATTTATCGCATTTTTTACTGATAGTAAACATATGAAGGATGAAAAGTATTTGAAAGAAATAAAGTTTTTCAAAGTATGTTTATTCCAATACGATAAGCATTATATAAAAACATTTAAAACCAAAGTTATTTTAAAGGTAAAGATACAAATTTAGTTAACATTAGGCCGTGCTTTTGAAAGACATACACTCATCTCGTTTTCACGGGCCTTTAGTTTATCTTTCACATTTTTTTAAAAATATTTATGAGTACAGAGAATTCCAGTTAACACAGATACGATGAGGAAAACTGCAAAAAATATTAAATGATTCGAATACTATAGTGTACGAAAATTCATCATTTCATTTTAGATCCAAAAGAAATTTGACTTATTTCTGGGTCGTTGCGACATTCTAATTCTATGAAAATCATTATTTTTTCATACTTATTTTAATTATTTATTTAATTTGATTTTTAATTTAATATGAAAATTTTGTGACACTCTTATTGCGTATTTGCTGTCTCCAAAGATTCCCACTTCGAGAACTATATCGTTATATAATAACAAACCAAAATCGAACAGCATTATCTCCAATTCCTTCATAAAAACACAGATATACCAAGAGGCTACTACAAGTAATAGCTTCAGCTGACATGCCCATCAATACAAGGAGGAGACGAAAAAGGATCTGGTGAGAATTCTCCTTCCGTGACTTAATGAACTAGAATCAAGTTCGACAAGAGATGCTGATTGGTAGTTTTCTGCCCCTCGCATGTCATTATCATCTAAACGTCTAATTCATTGACTGCCGCTTTACATCGGTGAAAAAGTCTAATCAACATTTAAAAATTAAGAAATAAATTTTAAAAATACATTTAAATAACTTAAGTAGGAAACTTAAGATGGTACTTACGTTACTCTCTTCAAAAATAAAATTAATTAAAACTAAAAACAATATAATTTGAATATTGCATCCATTTATATATGTATTGTATATGAGTATAGAATCTTCACCAGTTTGATTTTATGTAAACCTTATTTATTCATTTATCTACTTTTAATTAATCTAGAAACTATTTATATTCTCAATTTATTTTTCAATATGTTTACAGTTGAAAATAATTTTCAGAAATATCTCATTTAATTTATCTTTAGAGACAATAAATTAATGACCAGAAATAAATGAGTTAAGAAATAAAGCCACCATTCTGTTAATGAGGTTTTTCTAAAGGTCAATGAAATCAGCTGGATTTCCCCTGAAACTTGAGAGAAAGGTTGAGTCTCTGACGACAACATAAGGTTAGGAGTCGGTAAAGTCATAAAGGCTATTGCAATTTTTTTTTTTTTTTGCCCTTCTATAATTTTTTCATTAATCATTTTATATTTCTGTAATAACAGTTAATTAGTTCAAAAATGAAAACTGAAAACTATGAGGAAACTATTATCTATTTTTAAAAACGAAAAGAGAGAGGTAGTTAGTGCGAGTTGGAAAACAAGAATCTAATTCGCCATTAACATCAAAATAAATCGTCTAAGCTTAGAAAATCTTTGAAGGATTAATGTTTTGCTATTTTCTTTTAAATTGCTGAGAAAAATAAAGAAACATAAATATAATTTAGAAAGTATTGTTTGATAGATAAAACGTAAGGTATTTCTATAATATAAATTTTAAAAATACCTATTTTAAGAAATAAATAAAATGTTCAATATCCACACCTGCTAAACTTAGTAAGTGCTTCTGGCATAATTTTTCAGGAGACAAATAAAACTTCAATCTCTTTGAATCATAGTAAACGTGCAGTCTATCAAAACTGGTCGTAGACAAGTGATAAATCGGATAACCTGAAAATGACTCGCTTAATTCGATGAGGAATCTTTTGATTCGTTTTGAGATGCAAAACCTTTATTTTAATAAAAATTGGACTTAGAAGGATTTGCAGATGAACTTTCGATATGCTTTTTCTCCTCACAATGAAATCCTATGCATGAGGCATATTTATTGGCACTACAAAATCGCATCGTAGACAAAATAGTTTAATTAAAAAACAACAAATAAAAGTTGAATACAATCATTGTTATCTAATGACGATAAGTATCCTGTAACCTCTAAAAACGAACATTTCCACATGTACTGTTACCACTTGTACTTGTACTATTGTACTTTATCATGAAATAGGACCCAGGAGTGTAAAACTAATCTTCAGTTAGCAAACTTTGAGATTGAGTCAATCATCGGAAGTAATTCCTATCGAAAACTGAGGTTGCCCTAACAGATCTCTAAGCCAACCTTAGTTCTATTACCTGCCCAACAGGAAACCACTGTATATTCAGGAATGGTATAAATTCTAAGCTTCTCATGGTGTAAACTTCACGATAATATAAGAATCACTACAGAAAACTGTAATATAAAGAGACCAAATAATTCTATACAGTCATCAGATGGTTCATTATATAGTAAATTCTCTCAAGTAAGGAGTACATATTGCTCGCAAAAAGTACGTGAACTTTACAAATACCCACTCCAGTATCTCCTACCTATTTTAAAATTCCAACCAGCACTGTCCTCATTGCGTAACTAAATCTTAAGAGACCGAGAAAAATCTACACTTCACTCAAAAAAGTTATATTATAATAAAATATAATTTATTACAAATTTCCCAGTGGAATAGAGCTGATAGGTACACTAAATAAGTAATAATTGATATTCTTAGAAACAATGCAACTAACCGATTTATTACGAGATACAGATGAGTGAACGCAGTCATAAACCGTGAAGAAACTTTATTTCACGGAAAATCGATTAAAGCTTTACAAACCTTAAAAACTTTACAAATCTTTACACTTTTCTTATTTAAAAGTAAATGTCATGATATTTCAAAAACAATAATATTTAATTTACAATTGATTATCAAAGAACGAAGATTTTTAGCTGGCAATATTTCTATTTTAAATATTATTCTGTTATTCATTCTAAATTTTATGATTGAATCAATAATTGTAGCATTTAATTGACATAGATTCTGATAGTTAATAAACAACTGTAACAGAAAATATCTGGTGCGGTGCGCGTATCACCTAACTCAATTACTACCACACTTCGAGTAGAAATTAATTTATAGAAGGTATAAAATAAAATAAAACAATTAATTACCACACATTTGTATTACCTGTCTCATTCCTTAAGTTTATGCATTTTTCATGACTCCAGTATCTTATATGACTTGATAATTAGATATTAGATTTTCTAAAAATCTATAGTTTTTCAACTATTATGCCTTTATATTACTACTCTTATTTCGGGTAATTTCTTTTTCAACCATAGAAAATATTCCTCCTTTAGTTAATAACAAAAATTTTCTTAGTGTTTATTTATCTATTTTTATTATTATCTAATAATAATGGAGACGGTTAATTATTTCCAATAAACAAATTAAAGAAAATTTATAGGAAGAGATTTTTGACAGTGAATTAAAGAATAGGATAACATAAATTAACTTGGCAAAAAGGACCAGCAGGCCCACTTGCCAGACTTTGTTCCCCCCACCCTTAATATTAATTCATCATTCAAGTCATATAGGTGATCATTTCAATGAGGATAAGACCTAGCTGATATTAAAAACCATTAAATTGTGCATTGATATAACGAGTTTAATTTAATCGCTAGAGCCCTTTTCGAGAAAATTCTAAAAAAGAAATGTAAAATAAATTATATAAAGTCGCATTTCCGGTAAGTCCATGAATGCATTGGATTGTAGTAACGTCCAAAATCTATTTTCATACACACACACAAACATGCCGAGGATCTTTAAATTACTTTGTAGTTTTTAGGATTACATATCAGGTCATAATTAAACGAAGAAAAAATATTTAGGAAAAACCTTACTGAAATATAGCCCGAAAGGAATTATTGATGGGACACGGGGTACATGCTGCCTTAAGTACTCCCTGTAAAGGAGACAGAATAGAACAGTACATTAATACGATTATTTATGCAACTTGCATAACAAAATGATTGCATATGCAAAAGGACTGGATAAGAAGGGCATCAAAAAACGGATGACTGAGATAAAGAAAATTAAACCATTGTTTGAAACCCACATTGCGATGACGCAGAGCTTCCCGTGCATTATCTTTGATATTTCAACACTACAGTATATGACGAGTCTATAGCCCGGCAGATCCGGGAGAAATTATATGTATGGAGAGACCTAGCAATTTGGCAATAGAGAGTCTTCTACGTCCCATTTGGTATGAAGAGCGGCGGAACTGGACCGTAATGCCAACTTATAGTCTTACCAAAGAGATAGTTTCGGATATCATAAGAACATTAATTATAAGTAAGTGTAAAGAAAATGATTATGGAGTTGTATCTATCCTGTTTAATGCAGGGTATGGGAGTTGGGAAAATATAGATATACCCATTTATTTGTTTCTATATATCGATAATTTTGTTGAATAGTTTTTATCCGATTTATCGTAAGATGTATCCATATTAAAATTTGAGAATCGAAAACCGATATTTTTTTCAAACAATAAAAATTAAATAAGAACATATAAAATAAAAATATTAACCAAGAACGTTCGATTAACTAATTAACGAATTCAAGGGTTCGACAAATAAATAACCAAAAAGTTGTGGTGTGGTGTATTCAAGTCAGCCATATTCTTAACGGTTTCTCTTAGGAAAGTAAATATTGAACAAAAATATCAATATATATCTTATCAAGAGTTTTAATATATATATATATATATATATATATATATATATATATATATATATTTTAAAACATTATAAATTTATAAAAATTTCGACTGATCAGGTCTATGTTTTTAATCTTAAGTAGAAGAAAAAGAGGTTTTTGAAAATGAATTAAAGGGTAGGATAATATAAATTAACAATTCTTTGATTTTCAATAGCTTTAATAGCAGCAATTAAATATTCACAAATAGTTTATCCCCCCAAAAATGTATTAATTCACTAACATTGGTAAAAAAAAAAAATAAAAAAAAAAAATACTTACTAGAAACTACAAGAAAACATTATTTAAATTGCTTAAACACAACAAAAAAAAATACAAAGGATAGAATAAATTACCAACGAATTACTAATGACACGATAACCTATCAAAGTAAATATTAATATTTATTATTTAAAAAAAAAAAACATTATTAAGACCTAGAGAGTATTAAATTAAATTTCTTAACGTAAACAAAAATTAAAGAAGGAAGAAAATCACAATTAAATTAATAATGACTGAAACCTATCAAACTTACATACCTTGTAGACATATTTTTAGTTTTTGTTTATTTAATTTTTTCTGAAAAATATCGGTTTTCGATACTCAAATTTTAATATCGATATATCGAATTAAAACTATCGGACAAAAATATCGATATATTTCTTTTTAAATATTAGTATTTTTCCATTAGTATATTAGTATATAAAAGAGGTTGTTAAAATCGAGGCCCGATATATCGATTCTTTTCTCTCGATATATAGAACCAATATTTTGATAAATTCGAAAACTATCGATACGATTTTATTTCGATATTCGCATCCTTAATGTAGGGTTCCATCAAATAAATACGCTACAGTTTTGTAGGAAGAATAAGGACAAAAAGGTAAAATCAAATGAAATAATGAATATTAGTTAGTATCGTATTATAATTTATTGATTAGAATAATACATAGTCTAATTAATGCGGCATCATCAAATGTTAAAAATAGTTTTTTTTTGTGTAATTATTAAGGTCCTGAAAACTTGGCTTGCAGATAAATCTCAAATATGACATTTATACATCAGTTTAACACACAATACAAAGTTTATCTGCAAAAATTCTGATTTTTAAAGTTGGCCACAACAAATATTCAAGACGTCAAATTTGGATTTATTTGCAACGTTCAATTTTTGAAATATTGTTACTTTAAAAAGCCTATCTAAGGGTTGAGGCATATATTTTTAAATGCTGTACATATAGGCTGGTAAACACCCCCAACCTATTAAATCTGATCAGTTGACGTCCGCATGGTGGTATAGAAGGATCAATAATTAGGGATTGATAAATTATTTGCCATTTCTATAATTTTGTTTTTATTGAAAACTAATTTCATATGTTATACATTCATCTTCAGTTCTAAAAACACACAAATAAAAATAAAATTATAGAAATGGCAAATAATATATCAATCCCTAATTATTAAAACTGAGATTAGGTTCCTTCTTGGGATAATACGTTTTCAAAAATCGAAAATTTATCGATTTAGATGTCATATTGTAGGGTTGATTTTGACTATTTTGGATCAAAATTTCATAAAACCTTATATTTTGGTAGTTCTATGCTGAATAAAATGGTTTTGTTTCATCAATCTAGGCTATACTAGTTCTGAGTAACATAAATTAACATAAACCCCTACAAACGCAAAAAAAAAAAAAAAAAAAAAAAAATCAGCATGATTTGTAGAACAAAAATAGCTGCAATTAGAGTTAGAAAAAAGATTAAAAAAATAAAATAATTATTTTTGGGCTCTAGAATAATGCAGGAATCCATAAACAAAAATGATTTCATTATAGAATAGTCAATCAATATATTACATTTTTTCTGGATCACTTCAAATGGACGGATGTCGAAGTAGGAACAAAGGTATCAATATATGAGTTTCACGAAATACAGTATGATGTGTATAGTTTCAGTTTAAATACTTTTATGTATTTTTCAATTTTTTAAATACTTTAAACAAGAAATAAAATGCCAAGATTTATATGGAAGTAGGAACTTTATTTGCCAATCACATAAATTTAGGTAAAACCATGTCCGAGCTAAGGCGAGAATTCTTAATGAAAAATTAATAGGGTGTATGAAAACAAATGACCGTTTGTTTAGCATTCTTTCAATCAAAGTGACGTTGAGGTATGAAATTCAAGTAATTCTGCGACATTACTGGAAAAGAATTTTTCCAGTCGTCGAAACCACGCGCTTGATACAGTAAGTTGAAGAGGAGCATAACCTTAATGAGCAGACTGTGAGGAGGTGGTTCGCCCAATTTGAAAGTGGCGGTACAAGATTGGAAAGGCAGCCGGGCACAGGGCGACCATCTGTTGTGGAGAGCGAGGATCTACGGCACGCTACTGAAGATGATCCCACAAATAGTACTCGACAGGTATCCTCCAAACTTGATTTGCCACAGTCAAGTGTGAATCGTCACAGGCACCAATTAGATTAAGAGAAGAGAGCATGTAGAGAAGTTCCACATGAGCTCACCTTGCAGCAAGCCGAACGTCGTCTGGAAATATGCCATTGCACTGAAATGGATGCCATCGAACTTCTACCGCACCCACTCTATAGCCCTGATCTTGCGCTTCGGGATTTTTATCTTTTCCGAGCAATGGCTTTCTTGAGGAGAAAATATTTCAAACTTTGGAGGAAGTAAGAATTGGAGTTGAAGACTTTTTCAGTCGAACAGGGAATCAACAGCTGGCTTGTAGATGGCAACTAACAATAGAACATAATGGACTGTATTTCAAAAGTTAGGAGCTATTTTATGTAATAAAAAAAATAAACTTCATTTTAATCCTTGATGTGGTCATTTTTTTTCATACACCCTATAATTATGCTAGAGGTTTGGACATAAACTTATTGACAAATGAAGCTGAAGATTGAAGATATATAATCATGCAGTTTTTGTGCAGTTTTTTTTTATTATCACGAAAGCTTCAATTTAATTTAGAAAAAAAAATGAATACAAGTAAAAATTAAGCGATAAAACTGTATCAATACATTCGCTTGAGATGAGCCCACAACTCGACATGTTAATACACCACAATAGAGCTCTTACATAATACCTGGGGTACTCATCCTTGACTGAACAAGCAGTAATAACATTGTATCATGCAAATAGCTGTATATAACTGCAACAGATATTCACGGGAAATAGCATTCCATGTCTATTTGTGTCCTCTGGTGTACCGGGGTCAGAGGAAGACAGATCAGTTTCTTCTCTGTATTTGAACAAAGGCCATATGTAAATAGAAACCATTGTAGTCGTGGTACCGTTTGAAAATAACTCCGCTTCTTTTACGTAACCTACTATTAGTGAGTCATATTTCTTTGTTCACGAAGAGAATGAATTTCCAACGAAGAACAGGAATAAAAATTTCAGTCCCAACATTATGCTAAAATGTACTCACAACCCAACATATTCGTTCTAGGTTAAAGAAGATTTTTGCTTTAGGAGGGGGATTGGTTCGTCGATATAACTGATACCTGTAACAGATTGGAAACAAAAAATATGCATATGATAATTACTCCCGATTAATCCTCAGGCTACAAAAGGATTTCAATTATATTTTTCGTTTCTGGAACTATAGTCTATTTCAGAGGGTGTTCCAAATTGTGCTGTAATACTAATGCTTCAGATAAAGTTTACAAATTAAATAAAACAATAGCAATAAATATATTGCTACTGCAATATAAATATAATATAATAAATATAAATATATTTATTTGCAGCCTTGCATTTAAATATTCAGTGATAAAGAAATATAATGACGTGTGGCACGTTGAGCTGAGAACACCTCGGCAACCGTAAACCTATCTTCCCGCAGCTACGCACCGTCGACTTGTCAGGGGAAACTTATTCCCGAGCATGTTCAACCGCTGGTCTATGAATGACTTAACGGCGTGTTACGGCCAACGCAAGCTTATCAGGATTGGATACGCTCCAATGTGTAAATCATTTCGACGAAGAAACATAGTGCGGATGGAAAGTGGGATAGAACTCGCAGCAAGATATGTGAAGACATGGCTCCAGAAGAAATTGACGTATGGTGATTGAATCTATTCTTGCCATTACAATTTTTTGTCTTTTTAGTCGCATTTTTCTGGAAAATAATAGACTTTTGCACTGTATCGAAGGGGGTTGGGTGTGAATTTTAAATCCTTTTCGTAACCTCTAGAATACAGTTTTGAGTGTTTCGGGGATTTCCGATATATATATATATATATATATATATATATATATATATATATATATATATATATATATATATATATATTTATATAAAGTCCTTTGGCATCCTTTATATATAATCCATAACATTTGGGCACTTCCGGCCTCTTGGGCACTCTTCGGATAAAATGAGCTGAAATTCGATATGCATGGTTATTTTATAGATAGAAAAATATCATACATGTGGTGGTAAATTTCAGTCAAAATTCGGCAAGTTGAAATAACTTTTTCGTGGTTTTTATAGTTTTGCGCACCTCTACAGCCCCTCAAAACTTAATTAGAGGGTTGAAAATATGTATGTGAATTGAGCTGGTGTTAGAAAAGTGCTTTTTTTAAGACGGGAGGGGAAGGAGGAGATTCTTAACTTCTTTCTTCACCCTCTTGGTTTTTGAAGATTTGCGCACCTCCAGAATCGATCCAAATTGAGTTGGAGGGTTGAAAATTTGTATTCGGATTGAGTTGGTCTTGGAGAAGTGCCATTTGGGGTCTCAAATTTTTGATTTTGATATTTTCAATTTTGTATTTTTGTTATGAATAAAGGTAATTTAAAATACGTTCATATTTACGGAGCAATGTTGCTCCCGCTTTTTTTTTTTTTTCAAATGTGCAATAACCAAACTTTGATATTTACAGCGCTTTAGAAAAAGAACGGGATAACTATAGAAAATTCTTTAAAAAATTCGGAATTTAAAAGAGCTCAACTAGATTCGGCAGTGAACGTTGGAATGTTCATCGGAAAAACATTTCACTATTTTTTAAAAATGTAGAAGCATGAAAAAAAATAATATTGTGTTTTCTGCGTGTTTTTTTTTTTATGATAAATTAAAATTTCAATTATCAGCTTAAAAGACCATTTAAAGATTCCCGTTTGGTTGAAAAAATGATTGGTCTGTAAATATGCTGATAAGTCAACATAGGAAATTCATTAAGAAAGAAGAATTGCGAAATAATAATTATTACAATAATAATAATAATAATAATATATAAACAAAATCCGCTTTTGGACTATTCAAAGATGTTTTCATGCTGGGTTTCCAAATGCTTAAGAAGATATAAAAAAAGTTATAAAATGAATAATGATAGTAACTTCAGGGACATCGCCGTAGGGGTTGGGAATGAGGAGGGTTCATCCTCTTTACTAATTTTAAAAACCTTAAAAATTGAGAAATTTCATA
Organism: Rhaphigaster nebulosa; assembly: GCA_948150685.1. Taxonomy (NCBI): domain Eukaryota; kingdom Metazoa; phylum Arthropoda; class Insecta; order Hemiptera; family Pentatomidae; genus Rhaphigaster; species Rhaphigaster nebulosa. The sequence continues at coordinate 129,243,231 of OX411309.1, read as the reverse complement.
TTCGAGAATCTATTTCCAATTGCGAAAATTGAGGTAAAATATTTTACTCAAAGAGATCCTGACATTTAAAACCAATAGGTGCCTTTTGAGTTAAGAAATTGGGTTATTATTGATACAATGTTGTGTTTGAATAGATAAAGAATTATTGTTGTCAAGTGTCCTCATTCGGAATAGTTTAGTGAAAAGTTAAAATCCAAAAAAGTTGGGGAAAATAACAGTATTTCATAATGTAATAGGGAAAATTAAAATAATAAATATGGTTGGATAATCCGGTCAAAATTGTTGAGAAATTTTAGATTTTCTCCCCTCCGATAAATTGCTGAGTAACAAGAAACAACTTTGTTCATAAATAATATGAATCATCTTTCCTGTTTAAAATATTATAATATAAGCAGTTGTTTGGTATAGAAGATTGTAAATTCTTTTAGATAATAAATCTTTAGAGATAAAAGATATTTTATCAATTGTGAATGGTCGATTATTAAGAGCACAACATAGTATGGTAGGGAACATAAAAAAAAAAAACTTAAATTATACAAAAAAGAAAAACTTCTGTGTCGGATGAACAGGTACCAGCTATTAGGAAGGCGTGAGTCATCAGGCTCTTTCAACACCCACACATTAACTCAACTGGGTCCCCAAGACAGCAATTTCGCAGAACCGGATTAATTGAAGTTATAAATGAGGCGATTTATCGCCGGATATGTAAATGGGACATTAATTTCGCTCCATTCACTCGGAGGAGCAAAAAGAGGAAGAGAGAGGTGCAAAAATGAAAAAAAAAAAGGCTGGAGTCAATGAGAGAACAGATCTGAAGAAGAGCAACAAAAGAAAGAGTGGGTTAACAAGGAGTGGACGGGGGCCTTGCTCCAGGAGAGTGCGATTGTTCAGGACAAAGGACTCGGCTAAACCAATAGTCATTATATCCTGCTCGGATCACGGTCACCGGGTCACGACAGGATCCAAAATATACATCATTTATTTCTTTGACTCCTGCGACCCCTGTTATTTCCAAAATAATCGACCTGCCATAGGCACGCCCTTACCCGCACTCCAGAGATTTTTAAAACTTTAAATAGTTTGTTTTAAATAAAAACTTCTTGGTTTACCAAAGCGATCCACCATTAAAAACATATTGATTATATAAACATCGAATAAAAACAAATAAACCACACAAGAGTCGGCGCGGCGATGCGTCTGTCAATGATAGTGCTTCCGATCTTTTTCGGAAGGCTTCTTCAACACCGGTTTTGCGGTGCTGTAAAATTTCGATCTCGGGATTCTGGTTAGTACCGGGAAATTAAATATATAAGTGAGCGATAAAAAAATTGTTTGATAGCAAATTTTCGTATATATATATATATATATATATATATATATATATATATATATATATATATATATATATATATATACATTTAAAATATTAGAAGTAATAATATATAATAAAACACAAGTATAAATAACAAAATAAAATGAAAGAATAATATAATACACAGTATTCGTATATTTAATTAGTATTATATATTATATAGTACTGAATTTCATAATTATTTTTTTATTTTATAATGAGTTCGATGTAAGGTGCTAAACGTCTAGCTAAAATAAGATCTAGCAAAGATCTTATTTTAATCGTGATTTTTCCCCATGCTGAAAAAATCGAACTTACTATCGATTCTAAAAGGTTGAAACTTCTTTTTGACTATAAATCTGGTATTTTTTTTTATTTTTTTTTACTGTGTTAGAGTTTTATTCTTCGTTAATTGCTTTATAAAGTTTTTCTTACAACAAGTGTTCAACTTCTAGTTCGAATTCCTCTTAGTAAACATATTTATTATTGATGACGTATTTAAGCGAATAAAATGCATTCGTGTCGTCCTGTTAGCTCTTATGCAAAAACTGGACATTTCTGCCAGCACCGTAATCTTGGTATTCAGACCGAGATTCACGGTACCAGAAAACGCCGAAATCCCAGGATTAGAAGCTTAATCAATAAGCATTAAAATCGATGCTTTTCAGTAAATTTCATTAAATGGAAACGCTTCAAGAAAAAAGAAAACGGAACGATTAAAAAAAAAAAATGTCTGATCAAAAAATCCATAATTATTATATGAAAATCTGCACTTCTGTTCTTAAACGAGCTAAAAATTATAGATAAAATCATACAATATAATAACGAACGGTAAGCGGAATAGTTGTTCTCATAATATCAGTGGTCAGTCATCCTGAAAATTAAGGTTGGTTATTAAAACCTTCATAGGCAACTAGAAAAAATATAGCTTGAGAAACATTATTAAAAAAATAATAAATTTAAAAAAATAAAAACTCCAACGGTATACACTTATTCTTGATCAGCATTTTCCGAATTGAAAATACTTAGATTAGGTAACGGTACTGAAGTAAGCAGTGTCAACCTAAAGATAAATCATGGACGTCCTGTTAAATGCAGGATATCATATTACGTTAGTTACACTATAATTATAAACTAATACACTTGGATGTTGTTCAGATCAAGTATTAGTTAGTTTTTATTAATTAGTAATCAAGATTTATTACTAGAATATGTCATCAGAAAAGTGATGAGTACCGAAGAAATACATATGTAACACTTATATAATATATAATACATACATATTTAACGGTTTAATAATAACATGTAGTGAAACGATAAATTTTAAAAACAAAAAGTATATTTGTACTAATCTATCCGGATTCTCTAAGTTCTTCAGTAACCGTTCCATGAATCAGAGACGTTATCCAATCCTCGTCGCTGTAAAATCATATTTCAGATTGAAGGTGGTCATCTCCTGATTTGTCGACACCAATTTCTATCTGACTTCAAGGGTTTTGTTGGTATCAAGGCGCCAAATATTTATTGGGTATTTTGGTGGAAAATATATCGCGTAGCGAGATAGAAAATAGGTACTTACAAGGGGAATGCACGATGTGACCGATTTTGATAAATTTTTTTGGGTGATTCTACATTGAAAAAAAGTCGACCTATATCCTACCGTTTTGTCCAACGGGATCTATGAGCTGAGAAAAAAAATAAAACATACTGAAAATGCTTTATTTTAAATCTCGTGTTTGGAGAATGATATCGACGTGGTTTTTACAAATAAACATTTACTTGTATAGTATATTAAAGGAAAAATTTAAACATTGTAAATTTATTGATTTTAGGTCAAATAAATATAAAAGTCTTTAAATTATTAAGTAAACTAATCATTTCACACCAAAAATGATGACAGATTTGGATTCAGCACATCAAAAAACCTTCATGTTAAAAAAAAATTATCGAAAAAAAAAAATCAGTTCCGAATGTGCTCACATTTTTAAGGCCACAAAATTACTTTTGGGTTTGAAGCTCTTTATCTCGCCTTCACCCGATATCGACGTTCTTTGACTCGTTAAAAAGAGCGGATTTTCTTCTATCCATACATATAAAAAACTATTGTATTATGTCAGAAGATCTGTGAAAAAAAAACAACAAAGGTCTGAGATTACCATATAAAAACAAAATTGAAGTTTTTTATGGATAATATTAATTCTAAAACATGTAGAAATATCACGGTTAAAATAAATCACGTAGTTTAAGAACCTTTAACGATTCCCCAAATTTGATTTGAATTGTTCAAAGGGTTCCTGATTGATGAGCGATTATTTAAATCCTAACAAAAAATTTTATTTTTAGTTTCGATCGAAAATTCGATTATAAAGGTTTTAAAAGTGCTAAAACCAAATTTGACGCCGGTTTTGAATAAAAAAATTCTGTTAATATACTTCGCTCCATACTTTTTTCATTACGTATAAATTAATATACCCCTGAGTTCGCGCAAAAATTCAATTATTTCGTTTTAAAAAATTGGATCACTCTAATTTTTTTTATTTCTGACTCATGAATAATGTTTTTATATTGCTTATATAACTTTGAACACGGTCTTAAATATTCAAATTAAGTTTAATTTACTATGCCGTCCCATCAGGTTACTTAATGATTTAAAGGCTTTTTTTAAAATTTATTTGACTAAAAATCAATAAATTTACAATTATTATATTTTTCCTTTAAAATACTCAAATATTTAGTCGTGAAAACCACGTCGATATAATTTTTAAAACACGAGATATAAAATAAAGCATTTTTTTCCTCAGTTGGGAAAAAATTGGGCCCATTGGAGGATATGGGGTCGATTTTTTTTCAATGTAGAATTTTTTTTCATTGATTTTTTCATCATGAAGGTTTTTTAATGTGCTTTATCCAAATCTGTCATCATTTTTGTTGTGAACGAAATCTAACGGCTAGTTTACTAAATAATTTAAACACTTTTTTTAAAATTGATTTCACCAAAAATCAATTCTTTTTTAATGTTGATATTTTTTCCTATGCTTATGTTTATATTTTCACTATATTCTAAAACAGAAATGTTAAGCTGGAAAACCCATGTCGATATCATTTTTTAAACACGAGGTATGAAATAAAGCATTTTTAGCATGTTTTATTTTTTTTTTCTCAGTTCCTAAGACCCATTGGACAAAACGATAGTATATGGGCCTAATTTTTTGCAATGTAGAATCACCCAAAAAATTGTGATCAAAACCGGCGATGGACACATCGTGCACTCCCCTTGTTAGTGGTTTAATCATGAGGGCTTACACTTGGTTCTGTAATAGACTTAACATAAATTAAATCAAGCACTATCCCCTCCAAGCACTCCAAAAAAGTAATGCTGGTTAATAAAAATTATCACTCAATTAATTACCTACATTTAATAGTCTCAATGTCCAGTATATTTGAAATATTAACAATTTGGAAGAATATTTCATTTTCATAATGAGATAAGCCTCCTTGTCTTGAATTTAGTTTATTTACCTTAACTGCATTTAAAACACTGATAGATTTATTAATTAATAAAAAAATTGTCGCTTAGTGATTACCAATTCATTTTAAAAGATAGTAAAATGGGTAAGGGTGCAGTGACACTTAATAGTTTTCAAACTGACTACACTTCTCTAACTAAGCTAACTGCCTTCAGCTGCATTTGAGAAATAGTAGTTCATTAGCGAAGACTAAGGACTCCTTTCAATAGCTTTCGGTCCTTTCACGAAGGCTTCAGATCCCGGCAAGTTTCCAAATATAAGCCTTTCTTCGAGACTAGTTTTTTGTACTCGATCCTTCGCTGTTGATAGCAGGAAACGGATGCAGTTTTAGTTTCTCTTCGGAGGGAGATGAGTGAAAGATTCAGCAGCATACTAACATAATTATAGCACACTTGCCTATAATTACACCATTTATACCTATAGATTTTATAGCATATTTTATAGCGTATAACATATTTTAATATGTTTTCATTTATTCCAAAATTATTCGATGAACATCCCAACATTGATGGGCAATACTGCCATTTCGTAAATTAGAAGAGGGAGATAATTATTAGACTTTGATCTTCAGAATTGGTCGAATTCTGAAAAATCTGAATGAAAGAATTTGGGAAATAACGACATTGTCAAACTCTATATACTTAAGCGACTAGTAAGCCATTCAAAATAAATAAACCGTTAGGCTGATTAAAGTTCTTTAAATCAGAAACAGTATGATCCTTATTTTCAATTCAATTAAAAACGCATTTAATGAAATTAAATAAATAAAATAGAATTAGAATATCGGTAGAGGAAACAGAAAATTAAGTTAAAGGAATTCTTCATTGGTGACGTATAATTCAGAATAGAAAAACAAGGAAAGAACAAGACAAATTGAAAAACGATTCTGGGAACTTAATAAATTAAATCTTGGTATAAATATCTGAGAAGAGCGAAACAGGTATTGTAAGTAAAAGGTATATTGTACTGTACTACAAAGTATTTATATCTTATATTGTTTGCTACTACGTAATTTAAATACGAGTTACATCATGAGATTGTACGCGAATAAATATATGTACCCATTGCAGTAATGTGGAAAATAAAAAAAGAAGGGAAACAAATAACTTCAGTTTTTTTTTTATGAATATATTAATAAGTAAATAATACAATTAATTTTACTGGTATGCCATCTTCTAGAGCAATAAATAAAGCGTCTCCTGTTTTATAGTTTTTTGTTGTTCTTGAGATTTGGAGATTCACATTCCATTTTCAGAAATGTATAGTTCTAGCATACCTAATGAATTAATAATCAAATATAGATTTTAGTTTCTTATTTTTTTGATGTCTTGTCTTAAACTTTTGAAATTATATACAAATTATATTTTTTTCGATATTTTTTATATTTATACATGTTTGATATAACTCAGTAATAAAAAGTGAACAATTATCACGTACTTGATAATGGATCACTATCCATATATAGGATATGACTATTCTAGATGAATGGCACTGACCTGTAATTATTTAATGTCATAAATGCAAAGTACTGGAACGAAAGGAAAAGTACCTAATGCGCTTTAATAATTTTTAGGCTCTCCAACTGAGCTGTCTCTGTAGGAATAATTCAATTTATAATTCAATGATAATCTTGAATGATGTTGCTGACTTTTGATCGATGCTATCTCTAACCCAAATATCGGACGCCCCACAAGTAATCACCCGGATCAAACAGATGAGTTGCCTACAGAGAAAGCAGGACTAACATCCGCAATACCTCAGCCCACTATCTGACCTTTATAAAGAACATGCAGAAGCGATTATGCATCTTATGTTATCTCGACTACTTGTTTAAATGTTCATTCACCAGTCATCATGTTTGATAGCAGCTCATCAGAGTTAACGCTAATAGCTGGTATATAAGTAATCGTCCTATCTCTAGTACATAATATTCGATCAATAGACATTTTGTTAATAATTCACAAAATGTCTATTGATCAAATACATAATTATTATGTTCTATTAATTACCTGTTAGGCACCAACATTTTTTCGTTAATGTGTAAAAAATATTTCAATCAATATGAATATCTATAATAGGCAAATAACATAACATTGGCGAAGGTTATATTATTTTTAGTGGAAATGATTGTCCTGCCAGGAATAATCAAATTAAATAGTTAAAGGAAAAGCAAAGGGGATTAATTACCCGTGTCTAATCGTTTATTCTATGATGAAATAGAGTATTTTTCACTGCTCTCAGCTGAGTGAATCGACAAATAAAGATAAACAAGTTTGAAATTGCAAAACCTTACTTTTCTCATAAAAGGATGAGCAATGGACAGACAAGTATGAGTGTTATGGCCAAGAAATAGAATCAATTTTAACAATGTAACACATTAGTAATTTATCTATTGACTGCTATATATTCAAGCAAATAAGAAGTATATATCTGAGGGCACACCTCCGAAACATTGGCATTATTAGGAAATGAACATAATAAAGAATTTATTTGTAAAGCCATAATTGCTTTTTATTAACAACGGAGTCCCTACTGTAGAGCAGAAAAAAATATCATACTTCTGCAACTATATCTTGTTAACGAGAAATGAATCCTTAGGCTTTCTAAAAATATATTATATTTATAATTTTCAAGAAAGAACTCATCTCATGATTAATCGAAGTATCATAATAAACTCTTTATTATTATATTGACGCTTGTATTTATAATAAAGCAATAACCTGCTTTATTTATATTACTGACCACGGAAGACTGCTATGCCTAATACCTTGACATTTAGGGTATATTCACAAATCCGCCCACTTATTAATTTGAAAGATAAAACCTAAACGTGCTTACGAAATTTTAAATGTCAGTTGAAGGGAGATATTTCAAATAATACTGATTGAATTAATAATCAATTAACATTTGATCATAATTAAGTAGGTACCTACAGTGGTGTAGCCAGAGGGGAGATCCAGGGGGTCCGGAACTTTTCAATCTCCCCTCCCCCCCCAAATTATAAAATACTTAATATTTATTCCTGTCTGTAAACAAAAATTTTATGAACCTACATAAGTATAGAAAATATAATATAGGGGACGAAAAAAACAATTTTCAGAATTTTTGAAGATGTTACAGTTTTTTTTTACGAATTGTGCGATACCTATTTCGTTGTTGATTTAGGTTGCATATTTTGTCCTCTTCAATCCGTCTATGATAGTTTAGTGACGTAAAAATAACCACTGTTGCTATCTTTGGAGTTCATACATTTACATTGAACGAAATATACAAGAAAAAATTAATTTAGAAGTAGAAAGAGAATGTAAATGAAATAATTAAATAATGATCTCTGATTCAGTCCCTCCAGAAAACCCTGAAGAGTGAAAGCATACCAAGAACCGTTTCGACACCAGCATTTATTTTACCTAAGCCGAAAAGCAGTCAGGGATCGAATGAGTTATTGGCCTCTGTAATACTGATCCATTTTCTTCCAACATGGTAAGGAATTTGATAAAATTCACAGGAGGGAATGCTGTTCACCTCACTGGCTTTCGCTCTCACCCATAAATTCAACTAAACAGTCCAACATTTTCAAACAATACTTTCAGATCAGGAAACAGATTTCAAATTTTCAGTAGGTATTCTGAAAAAATTAAATCGAAAAGGTCAAATTTTAACGTCAGAAAGTCGACCTTTTCTTGCCAAATATTCTGAAAAGAATGCTGCAACCAGCGTCGCACGGTGAAATTTGAATGTTATCATCTTGGGTATAAAAATATTTTGTGGCTTGGCGTCTGAACTTTTAAATTAAGCATTAAAATAATACATGAATATTAAACATGATATTGATCAGTGCAAAAATTCCAAACAGATTTGGGTCACAAACATCAGACCGAATTGGATATTTTTACTAAACTTTTAAGTATTCGGTTATCCTCGGATAATAATTATATAAAAGCGGTATTATGTTATATTTAATTTACATGAGCAATACCTTCGAAATAATAAACTAAAAAGAACTTTGCTAAATAAAAAGTAATAAACAGACAAGTTTTCATTAATATTCAGATTGATTCTGTTGCACTTCCCAATTTATTTTACCTTTATAATGCAACTAACCGTGAGAAATGAACGATTCATATCTAGGCTGCCTAAAAAGAGAAACTGGTCAACAACAAACTATCATAGGCACGCACATCGATAGCATGTTCACTGTCAGGAGAACAGCCTCCATATCTACCGCCTACGCTGCTCGGAAACTTCAACACCAGTCATTGTAGTGACTTTAACGGTCGGTCATGAGAGTAGATAGAGGCAACGTGAAAGGTAGCCTTTCAAAGCAATGTTAGGCGCCAAATGGATTGTTTGTTATGTAAATTGAAGATAAAGGTATGCAAATGTTAATGAGGCGCACATGACCTAAATATGTGGTTTTGGGAAAGCAGGGGTCATCAATTAACACAGAGTTAATTAGCGCAAATGTGTCCCTCTATAAATCGATTTATTAAAAGTAAGATGTGGTATAAATTCAGCTTATCTGACTTGAAACTTTTTTTTTATTAATTAAAAGAACATTGTCGAATGTCTTACAAAGTGAATTTATCATATTGAAGAAATTATCAGCATCTAAGAAACAGAGAAAATTACACATCTAAATTACACGAAAATTATCACTGACAAAAATTTTAATATACTACACAGTATGATTCAGAAGAAATGATAAATCACAATTTGAGGAACATTATTACTTAACTACTATAAATGGCAAAGAAATATCGCTGATACCACCATTGACTACCATTGAGTGAAGCGAACAATGGTAAACTGTAAGCAATGCTTGCTTTATACCTCCAACTCTTGAATGCATCAGATAACAATATCATCGTAAATCCCAATGCAACTTCCAATTACTTTTTGAATAATGTCGACAAAGGTGGGGTGGGAGAGAAGATGGAGCACCGGAAGGTGAAAATAATGCCCAGATGTTAGAGTAAATCCACCACAGTCTGGAGGAACCATATCGCCTTCAACAATCTCAGCCTACCCTCTGCTATAATAAGAGGAAAAAGATGGCGCCAGGGAGAAATAAAGCTCATTTCCCGAGGAATAGCAAGTGAAGATATACGACGGTGACTACTTTAATTGACGCAAAGCAGACGGACAGCAGTTAAATGCCCCATTGTGTCTTCGGATCTGACATGTGGATCATTCGATTATCCGCATTAGGACTACCGGGGGAAGAAGAATGTCCAGTCCTCGGGTCTATCACGGGGTCATCGGCAATATATTACTCCGCCTCTCTACAAGGGCATGCCAATACACTCGCTGCGCCGAAAAAATGTAGAATATATATTGCTAATATAGAAATAGATATAATCTGTTCTTCTTGGAGCAAATCGGATAGTGTCTAAGGGCATTAGGAAAAACTGATCCAAGATACATTAATTTATATAGATATTATTCTTGGTAAGATCGGCGTGGAAAGCTTGTAAATTTGGATGGCTAAAACACACTGCTGTTAGCCGTTCCTTAGGTTGTAATGAGATATAAAATGCAACGATTTCGTACCTAGCTAGCTTTGTTTTAGTTCTCTATCTTTGTAAAGCATAATATATGTTTTAATATAGCCGAAGGATAATATATCTCTGCTTAATTAGTGGTGAAATATTACAATATAAAAGGTTTAAACCAAGTAGGTATATTAATAAAACTGGCCTTAAATATTGTAATAAATTAAACATTAATAGAACCCAAAGACGGTCATGTTAAGACAATATTATCGCACTTGCGAAATTATCCTACTCAGGAGTGAATATATGATTCATGACATATTCCGAAAGCAATGATTATAAGTTTTTCAACTAATGAATACTTAATCTATTAGTAATTGTGGAAAATATCAAATGGATAATGCTGGGATGAGCTACAGATTTTGTTTTAAACAGTAAACTACCAATTTATTCATTAAAAAAATAGTTATCTATTATTTAATCTTTAAGTTATAATTATTAAAACAGCAAATTTTACATCATCAGTAAATCAGTAAATTTTATTTTAACACAGCCTGATTAAACAGCCTAAAACTGAATATATCGAATAACGCATGTCATCAGTGACAGAAAAAAAAGTTGTCGAAACTTTTGGAGTAGAAGAAATATTAGGTCGTCTAAGTCAAATTAGGCTCAATAATTGGGCCACGATAAAAAAAAAATACTGGTTTTCATTCTGGTTTCCTTTTAAACAGAATATATCTTTTAATCAGAAACTGAAATCTTTTGAGGAACAGTAATCAAAGTGAACAATAAATCAATGAAATAAGGCTTCGTTTTGGGGGAAAAAATGGCATTATAGAACTGATTCAAATAAGTAGATCTTAAAGGTAGAGATGAAGTGGAGCAATTGATAAATATCTATCACATTAGATGATTTTTTTTTTTCAGTAGTGGCATTGGCTTATCGATTAGACCTAAGTATTGGTATATAGCTTTAAAATACAAGGGCAAAGATCTGGAAAATAACATTTCATTCCATCGATTCATAATCAACTGTTTGCAAAATATAAAATTCCACTGCCGTATTGTTTCCTTGAAATATTAATACCACATTTTCTTCTTCGCAGAAACATAGTAATTCAAAAAATTTACAAACATATATATCAAACAAAAAGTCAGGAACCAATGCTTGTTTATTAAGGTTAATATGATATTACCAAGGTGTTTTGAAGAATGCAAATGAAATAGAATAACGTCGTAGTCACGATAATTTTCTTAACTTTGCTTCTAGGATAGTTTAAAGTGAATCTACGCACAGACAGATCAGGTACAAGACTGGGGTGGTAATGTTTGGAGAGCGGCAAAAGTTTAATGAAATTATATTTTCCAATTGAAACGAGTTTGTAAGTATTAAACATAGCACAATTAAGTGCACTTAAATTAACTATAAAGCATTAATTGTTTTTGGAGATAGAAGCGGCTGGAGGGAGCGGCATTATCTGCCATGCCTGTGGGCGGCAGTACAATAAATCCGCTCTTGTACGGGCCTCAGCATTTTTAATGTAATGATATAGATTAGCCGATACTTAAATATGGAATAACAGTGCTTCAGTAGAGAAGTCTATTCAAATAAACATTTTTTCAATTGATTTTAATTGCATAAAGAATTCATTTATTCCAATGGCAGAATCCTAAAATGAAACAAAACTGTTACTATTTCTGTCGATGGCATTCCATATCCCTAAGATACAAATGCAGACATTAACCCTGTAACGGTAACCGTTGGCATCAGTATGCAGCAGCGAAAGTGCTCCGGAAGTTGGAAGACTGCTCTTGTAGCAGTGCTGCCTCCACGGCAACGTTGCCACACCTGTCCGCCATCATTGATACAGATTTTTTTTTTCTCCGCGTGGTAATGGGGTCTCGGGACTGATTGATACGTCACCTGCGAAATTTTCTTTTCAATTACAGTTAGACTGAAGGTTATCTCCAGATAAAAATGTATTCGTTAAAAGTTCATTTTTTTCTTTTTTTGCCAGGAATTTTTATTAAAAAGTATTGAAGATCAATATTAATAAATATTCTACTTGGAGAGAGATCATGACGTCTCACTTGTTAAAAGAGTTCGAGAGTTCGTAGCAAACTACGATTTTTTTTTTTATTATAAAGCTTGCAGAGACCTACATTTCTTTGAGAATAATCTTCAGATTTTCAGTTTCGATATTTACTCCAATAAAAAGATATTGTTAGTTAAGCTATTAAGTATAATTTTACTCGTCAAACATAACTTCCTTAAAACTGTGATTAGAGAATAAATTTATAAAGACTGCTTTGATAAAAATAATAACTTATTTTTAATTTTCGAATACTAGCCTATTTCGTAGAGATAAATAATCAACTTAATTATTTTTCATGTTTTAATAATAAAATTATTATGCCAATTGGGTGACCAAAAAGTAATATTTTGCTTCTGTATGAATATTTGAAAACATCATTATTCATGTTAAAAATATAGTTTTGTGCTTTAATATATTGAATAAAATTTGAGTATTTTTTTTTTTCAAATTCAATTTGAAACAATGTTAATATAAGTTTTAAATAAATATTAACGAGGAAGGATTTTTTCACTATTCAGTTACTCGCCGAATTCAATTTGCTGTTTAGTAAAAAAGTTTTTTTTTTTAATGTGTCTTTATTAATGTGGTTTATTATAAATAAACCCTAAGGAAGCTTGTACTATTTTTTAAGAAACACCGCCACAATATGATTTATGATTAAATAATTAAAAAAATGAAGATTAACTTGTTTTTTTGTTTTTGTTTTTTTAAAACCCATTAAAATCATCAAATGAAAGAGGGTTCACATTAAATTATAAAAGCAACAATTTTTATTTAAATCGAGTTTTTATTTATTACCCAAATTGCATTAAACTAAGCGATGAGCGCATTAAAAGTTGTTTATTTTCTCTGTATTTCAAATCAATACCTTGATATCAAACCTTCGCAACGTCATTGTACATACTTTTAGCACAACATAATTTATGAGTGTTCAATTAATATGCGTTCAAATTATTTTCGATTTTGAAGGAAAATTACGAGCTCGAATGAAAGAAATAGTCTTAATAATTCAATAAATAATGGTAAAAGAACTATTACGATAGTCATCGTTGCCACATTTTTAGTCTACATAAGAACTTAATAAACAAGAAAAAATTACTTATCTGTTATTCACTAGCACAAACCAACTAAAAGGAAGAAATGACATTTCCTATGTATTAAGTTTTTACATATTTTTTTTCTTAGAATCACCAGATATATTGGGTTCTGATAAGTGGCCTCAATTTTTTGATCTCTAAATATTCATCCAAGTCTTCAACTCTGTAATTTATAAAGGATGATTAACATATGAAAACCAGATACAGAGGCTGTAATGAAGACGCAAGTTGTACCGCCTGAAAAACACCGGGTTCCGAAGGTTCATTAGAATGTCAAGAGATCAAGCATGGGCTGAGAACTTGCAGAAAACATCTCGACGTGAGTGCTATCAAATTTTAACGCCATAATTACCAATAAAATTAACCCCTTTCGTTACAGTAAACAAAATCCAGACGACCGAGTAAGATATCCAAACGGCTTGGAACAACTTTCAAATTCAAGTTCGATACAGACTTAATCTTACCGGTTTTCTTTCCTCGTCAGCCAACTCAACTTTCATTTGAAAGTATTCAGGACTACATGTTTTTTTTCGATTTTTTTGACCTCACATTTAATATAATTTTGATAGTTTTCTATACAAAACCTGAAGTCTATTATTTATATATTTTACAAATATGAAACATCCAGAGATCCAAAATAACTGTGCACTATTATTTTGAAATAGTTCTTGTGCAGTGCCCAATAAGTGTGAGAAAACGTATATTTAAAATGTTCTAATAGGAACTTCTATTAGCAAAACATAGGTATATAAAAGTTTTAGCGACAAATTGCCAGAAATTTTATATTAAAACTTTAATCGTAAAAAGCCTTGTAAAACAGTTGAACTGAAACTTTTTGAAACAGTTCAATAATTTTTTGTATCTTGAAAATATCTATACGATATTAATTTCGATTCGGACCCACGAACACATCCTCGTTAAAATAAGGTGATAGGCCGTTTTGGGATAGGTTGCTCTTCCTGCTATAGTGAAATTGACAAGGGTGTTAAATCTAATCAGCAACGCAATCCCGATACCTTCAGATTGGCTAAATCTGTACTATTATATAAAGCTGAAAAGATTTTTTGTTAGAACGCACAAATTTCAAGAGCTACCAGTCTGATTTGAAAAATACTTTTAGCATTAGATAGACAGATGTTGAGGAAGGAGCTGAGGCCAAAAACGTGTGATTTGAAGGAAAGTTTTGGTCTTCTTAGCCGAAAGTACTCTCATAATAGACTATAAACATGAGCGTCTGCCACCCCAGATCGGTTGCAATCAAATTATGTAGGCAAACGAATTCCTCATTTTCGTCACTTTTTTCAGATTTTCCTCAGTAACTCGGTCAGAGTGCATTTACATTAAACATTTGCATGGCCGATTTTAAAGAACGTTAAATTTTTAACGTTTTATGTTTAGTACTTTTTTCAAATTCGGAACAGCTACTGAGAGACGGAGACAATTCTGCAAAATGTCAGAAAAACGCAAAAAGTTTAAAATTCAGTGGTTACGCTTTAATAACTATTTTTAGTGCAAAATGCATAATGATCAATCTTGTAGAAGATTAAATTTACTACAGTATAAAAATATTTGCAATTACACTCAACAGACGCCAAGAAATATTGAAATAACAATTTACCTTCTTCCAAAATTGTTATTTCAGTATTACTTGCGTTTATTGAGAGTAATCATAAATATTTTGAATGGATGTTGTAGGAAGTTTAATCCTCTAATCTATTGGTTATTATGCATTTTGTATTAAATTGCATTAATAAATAGTTATTAAGGCGAAACCACTGAATATCCAACTTTTTGAGTTTTCTTCACATTTTGCAGATATTTACGGTCTCTCAATAGCTGATCCGAATTTTTTTAAAAATACAGATAAAACTTATAGGAAATTGAACGTTCTTTAAAATTGGTTATGTAAAAAGTTTACCTAAAATGCAATGGAAACGAGTTACTGAGGAGAATCTGAAAAACGTCCACTTTCTCTAAAATTGTTTTTAATATTTTTTGGCGTCTGTTGGGAGTAATTACAAATATTTTGTATGAATCTTGTAGAAAATCTAATCCTCTATAAGATTAGCTGTCATGTATTTTACACTAAACTGCACTAAAAATTTGTTATTGAGGCGAAACCATTGAATATCAAGCTATTTGCGTTGTGTTTTTGACTCGTTTTGACCCTGTTTCTTAAAAGTTTCTGTAACAAATAAGATTGAAGAACATGCTGTAAGTTATTATTTTGAAGTTAATTTTGTATTTTTTTAGGAGTTAATCGAAATTTAACGAGGTTGAAACCGCGGGGTAGACCTAGTATAAACAAACAGAATTATAATATTTTTTTAAAAAATATTAAAAATGCATAAAAACAGGTAACAAGTAGAAATAGAAATCTGCCTAAAAAATATATTATTAAAAAACAAGGAAGAATGGAAACAAGAAAATAACCGTAATTCTTTGGAATTCAAATAATAAAATTGTTATTTGTTTTTAGAAAGTTCTCTTGCACATTAAAGACTTATCGAATGTCAGTCTTATTTTAATTTACATCTAAGAGTAATTTCTGTGAAGAAACAATTTTATGGTGATTAGAAATTCTAGTCAGAATTTCCATTAATTAGAAATAGAAAATAGGCAAATAAGCGTAGGCCTGTTTTGCTAATTTTCTTCAACTCTGATAATCATATGTTAAAAGATAATATTGACTTCTGGCAATGGAAAAGTCACGTACTTAGAGCTGCTGTCCTTCGACAGAAAGAATGCAGGCATAGCATTAACAGTTATGATTCGAAACTGATACAAACTAATCTTATTAAGTGGTAATTATAGAACTTGTACATAAAAGTTCTTGGCCTTTTATTATTAAAATACTTACGATAAAGTCCTCCAAAGAACTTTTATTATAAAAATTCTGACGGCAAACTTTTCGTAAGAACTGCATAATAAAAGCTTTAACAAAAACGTTTTTGCAAAAACGTTCCAAAGAAAAAGTGAAGAGCAACAACTGTTTTAATGTGTTAAATGAATGTACACAATTATTTTGGAACCCTGATTTTTCTAACTGAAACCGTCACTGGTTCCATTTCCGATGACATTAAAGCAAAAAACTTTTGTTTTAGTCCAAAAATAACATCTCATAGCGATAACATAAATAGCGATAACAGTCCTACTATTAGCACTCAAAATTAAATTAAATTTACATATTATTTTAATTTTACTAATGATAAATTTATATATTCGACCAGAAATTATTTTGATTAGAAGGATGTACTCCGGAATAATGCATATAATAATTTTGTAATTAAAACCTATATTTACTTTTACATACGTATATATAGTTATGCAAATACATAACATGGTTTCGACATGCTCTTGAAAATGGACCAAAAATGCCCTCCCTATCGTAAGTATGGCTTAGCTGCTTCTTCAATGTGAGCCTTCTACAACCACAAAGTACCGATTCTTCCACCACTGTCAGTTTTATTTTTTCTTTCCCTTAGTCTTCTTTTTAGTCCGCTAGACCATTAGTGCTGTCAGCAGGCATTGCCTGGTTTTACTGCTACCCATTCTTCAAGCACCCTCCACGCTGCTCTTCTCACTATTTCCTCCCGTCTCTGTTTGCAATTCTTTTCCTTTATATTTTTTTCCTTTTTTCGTGTTTTCCATATTCTCCTAATAGGTCTATTAACCTCCCGCTTATTTAGTATCCTCTTCATCAAACTTCTTATGAAAGGTTTCGTTTTTACTGGGGTTATAAAAAGAAACTCTTCCTGTTTCTTTCATAACAGCACAAAGCCACTGATGAAAACATGTGTCTATAAAACCATTTTAAAGATGGGTTCAAAATGAAGCTGACAAACAAAATAATCAATAGAATCAAAATTTTTGGTAATTTACTCATCTTCAATTTAGTATAAAATGAATATGCATAATTTTCAAATTAGAAACAAAAAAGGAAATTTTATACTTATTTTTTAGGGCAGTTTTTTATATTTCCTGGTAAAACTGGAGGTAACAAAAATGAAATTCGTAATCAGCACACTTAATAATATAAATGAGCAAATGTTTAAGAACTTTTCCTTAGGACCCATTAGACTAAAATCAGATGCTCCTAAACGATGCCCTGGACAAAATAAATTATAGAGTACAAAATGAAAGGAATTCACTCTTGTTTAATTTAGTATAGGTTGATGTGGTTTAAAAAAATTCACGGTGCTCATTATATGTGAGAAGAAATGAAACAACAATAATTTTTTGAGAGTTTTTGATACTTTTTTTTTTTATATTTCAGTGAAAAATCTGAGGTAACAGAACTGAAATTTTTAATCAACACCCCAAAAAATATAAATTTTTTCATCTTCAGCAAATTTTCAGATCTTCTCTATGACTTTCCACCAAGACCCCTTTCTGATCACTGGTTGACTTAACTATTATACAATTCATTCCAACGTTTGTAATTTACATCACCCACAATTATCGAACATCTGCTTAATATAAGAACTACACTCTCTTAGCTCATACCTCACCCTCTTGCAATGAGTAATATTTTCTATGCTGATTATAAACATTAATATTAATTTTAAACATTTTTAGACTGAATTAAAAATAGGATCCAATTTACAATTAGGCCCTCCAGGCGAGAGGCTAGGAAATGTTTATGATGAATTAAGAAAAAAGTCTTATAAAGTTATAAGTGTTTCAATGTGAAAAAATACAAATTGCCAGAAAGATTATTTTCTTGAGGCAAAATGCCGGACCAACTGCTCTCTCGTCCTTCCTCCTCCTCCCTCCGCTCCTATGATATAAAGTTATGGGGACGGCAAAATCTCGTGAGCCTAGGAGCGCTTAAATTTTGAATCCAGCCCGGATTATAAAAATATTTTTTCGAATTTTGGTGTCCTAGTAGTGCCCTTTTGAGTTTTTTTTTTTAAATAATATTCACAGCGAGAAATCTATTATTACACAGCGTGTAAGTGAAGTTTAGTGTAGTGTAAGGTATACTTTTTTCCTTTTAAATAGCCAAATCAATTTACGCAAAGCCACCCGTGGCTTACTAAAACAAAATTCAGGTCCGTGCTTCTTCTATCACAGAGATTTCAAAGGCGGTACCGCGGAAGGAAGCCCCGGGCGTAGTACATTTTATTATCTTCGCGAAGGCGAAAGAAATTTAAAAGTTCCTGACCATTCGACAAACAAAACAAAAAAGGTAGCTCCTATACAAGGTCTCGCTGTGAGAGGTGTCCTCACTGATTGTGAGAGGTGTCCTCACTGATATCTGACTTTTTTCAAAGATTCTCTTGTTCTTTACAACTGACAGTATCGGTTCTTCTTGTATTAATCTTATATTTAGGATTCGAGTTCTTTAAATGTTAAAAGTCACTCCAGTTCTGAACGTAAGAGGTTTTAGATCACCTCATCGTTTTACTGAGTACCAGTTGAGTAGGCTAATAAAAACTTAATGAGTTCTGCAATTTGTTACGATAATATATATCTCATGGTGAAGCCATTGAACTACGAATGTCTTCCTAACAAAGATGATCACGGGAACAATTTATTTTTTTAAGAAAGAAACAAATGGGGTAGGGAATCAAAGCAGTAAAAATCAAGAAAAACATTTTTTTTTATTATGAAATTGCTAGAATTTTTAATACTCCTGTATATTTAGTTACTAGGTAATTTCTGTTTTCTCAAAGGGACAATTATTCTCTTTTTAAATTAATATAAAAGAGCAAAAGTTGAAAATGAGGCATAAAATAATGGCCAGGGCATAAATGTAAAATGGCATAAAATTCCATATCTGACATAAAATTCCATATGTTCCATCAGGACAGACGATGTTTGGGTGTCTTGGGGGTGGATTGCCTTCTTTCGTTGGTGTCATTTGGGACTGTCGATGTGAGACGTGCCGCATTTTGATTTGTATACATATGTTTGTTTTATTTTATGATGCCTTAATTAGCTAATTATTGACAGATTAGTTGTTTTCTGTTATTTTTGAGACTCTAGGCTTCATGTTCGAAACTTTCCATTTATGTCCTGACATAAATTTTAGATGTCAATGCAAGTAGAGCTAGCCATACCATATTTAATATTATTTGCATTGCACCATTTACATTACTGCCTGTGTTATTCAGCTGCTGTGTAAGTATAGCGCAGCTCTGTTTTCCTTACAACTTTTGACCATAACGTCGATTACATACTAAGCACACCAAGCCGTTACAAGACTTTCACTTTGTGGTATGAGCTGAAAAGCCTTATAACCGATTTGCGGTGAGATAATCCCTCGAATGTATAAACGAAAAAATAAACAATGAATGAACGGACCATCGGAGGTTGTTTGAATTTATTGGACTTATACTTGCAAAATAATATTGTAATCAATCATGAAGTAGTGTTTATTCATTAATTTTTATATAATTATACGATATTTGGCGGAATGGCGCGACCCTAGAATTGAATTGAATAGCAGTTGAAATTGACAAGTAAAACGGTTATGTTGGTTAAAGTAAGATGGATTGCAAAACCAAAGGATAGGCTGAAACGTGTATGGGAGGACTCTTTAAGGGCTGATCTTTAAATCCTGAGAGCTATTAAACTTAAAGTAGTAAAAAAGCACTTATTGCTTGTTGTTACGTAATTTCTGCTGTAATTAAACGTCAAGAGTCCATGAGATAAACGTCCGTTACGCTTCCACAATACCTTCCTCTATTATTGAAACGACCAAAGTTGGATATTTATGCCCACACAACCCGCTAATCTATAATTCTCTTAGGCACCAGGGAAGAAAATAGTCCTATAATTTTCTTGTAATTAATAGTAAATGGAATGTCACCGATTGGCAGTTTCTTCATAATCCATTTCACATAATTTCAAGTCTATTGTCTTGAACGATTTAATCAAATTTAATCAAAAGAAAAATATAATTTTATTCAGTTGAAGAGAATATTTATGCAATAAGAAACAAATTATTATGATTTTAAACATAAAAGAAAGAAGGAAAGGTTGAATCTAACTGAGATATTTTTCAACAAATTATATTAACTAATTTTATGAGCTAAAAGGCATTTAATTAAGAGGGAGAAATGTAATTAGGATTACAACGCTACAATTTTATGTTCATATTTATGCTACGTTCTAAAACCTCATGGTCATATAAACCGTTACGAAACGAATTGCATAGACGATTTAAATGACCAGGCTGTAGATACTTCGATAAACTAGGATTGTACAAAAGGTGATTCCAATTCCATTAATTCACCGAATAGCAGCAGTTCTGTGGAAGCAAAGGACTTTTATTTCGCATTGTCTCCGGGATAGAGAATGCGAATAATCGCAGGAAGGAGTCCCTAAACCCTGTCGCCGAAGAAAGGATAATTGCTTTCCTAACGGTCTTGCTAAACTCCTATTGTCTTTACGATAGTGTTAACTTTTATTGTGCTAACTTGTTACCATTGCTTACTACCATCGCTTCTTCTCTGAAATCCTTAGAACACAATGTGGATAGCTTAGTAAAACTTGACTCTTCTTTTTTTTTTTCCACTTATTAAATTTTATAAATGATGATCAAAAGCTAAATACATTATACTATTATTATCTAAAAAAACGTTTACTATATACATATATTACAACCTACTATATATGTGAAATATGTAATCAGATTATATAACTAGATTATATTCTTACCCTATTTGTCCTGTCAATGGATGCTTAAAATGGGGTGTAGACGGGAATGACGGTAAAATTGACATCAGAACTTCGGGACTTCTTTAGAGGTAAACACACTAAATGTCCTGGGATCTAGGAGCAGAGGAAAAGTGAGGAGGGGGAGAGGGAGGAGAGAAGGATACGTTTTTCAGGTTTTTGTTTATTTCTCAAACTATTTTATGTGAAAAATTTAAGAACATAAAATTTTCTACAAGACTGTGATTTAAGTAGCAACTTACGTTAAACTTTAAGATGGTTCAAGCTATATTCTGATCTTTTGCATATGGCTTAATTTCACTAATAACAGAGGCAAATGAACATAATTTAGCAAAAGAAAATCTGTCAGACAGCAAACAGCAGCAATTAAAACGATATTCAAAAATTAAAAATTCCTAGAACCAACTTATATTAGGTTGTTGCAAAAGTCTTTGTGCATAGAATAAATTTTATTTAAATTTCCGTATAAAATCTACACATCAAAATTATTCTTCAAAATGTAGCCCGTCATTGCCAATTTAATAGTCCTGTTGTTTTTGAAGTGGCAGCCTTTCAATGTGCCATTGACCGTAAAAGACCACAGCCAAACAGTGCTGTAGGAAGGGTGGAATAAGATGCTAACACCCTCGATTTCTGTGAATCTTTCCTTGATTAAGAGTGAACGATGGGCAGGAATATAGTCTCGCTGAAACATCGCTTTAATATGATTGACCAAAGCAGGGGACTCCTCTTTTATAACTCTATATGCTCTTCCCAGCAGTTCACAGTAAAGCTAAACGTCAGTAGCCCTGCCATCTGGAACCAGATCAAAGTGCAAAATATCCTCATAACTTCACTAAACACAAAGCACTACCTTGAAGCCTGTTGTTCCCAGAATTGAACCACCTGACCAAAACGCTACTGCTTACGGTGCATCGTAAACCACATTTTCACCTTCACAAATTTTCACCACATTTCACCTACACAAATTTTCTCAGCAGCTGCCTTCGCACTTAATCCTTTTTCCCAGGAGTACCTCAAAAGAAGACAATTTTTTCTTCCAGCCGTATCAGTGAAATTTATAAAATGGAATGAAAGGTAGAGACAGTTGGTATACATAATTAAATAAATGATTAGTCAAACTAAACAACGATATAAGCATTGTTAAAGTAAGAATTCAAATGGAGACTTTAATGTCAGCAATTAATTAATGCACGAAGACTGTTGTAACAACATTTAGACTATAAAAACGATGACATTTTCTTGTTTATTTAATTTAATAATTGCAATTTACAACTGTTACACCTACAATCAGTAAATGGGATGTTTGCTCTATTTTTTTTTAAAGTTTATTTCAAACCTTCAATTTTCCCCTGTCAAATAGGTGTTAAATATAAACATTTTTAATAAATATTAGCCTTATCTCCATATGTTGCTCCCCTAATAACTTGTAATAATTTTCCAACGTGGATATATTGACTTTTGATATAAAACTCCTTAAATGTGTTGTTTAGCCAACTTATAATGGTGGAAACTATTGGAAACAACTGACGGTATGTTTCACAAACACGCCTGAATGTTTATCAAATAACTATCAATCAATAGGTGTCATTGGAAAGATATTCAACTCATCACTATGTGCTGCATTTAGTGTAATCTTTTTTTTTTTTAACATATATTTGTAACTTAGGATCTTTAATCTGATAGGACAGGCATTATAGAGTCAGAGACAAATTGCAGTAGGAATGCTGAAAAGGAATTTAACTAATATTCATAGCATTCCGCCGTGATTTAACAAAACCTTATACGGAAAATAACAGAAGGAGTTTAGTCATAAGTAGAAGTATTGAACTGCAGGCGACCTAATACAACCGAGGAAGACTTAAAGAAAAAATAAACATTCTCCGCACAAACTACATGCGAAAGAACAACAGTAAAAAAAAATCATGGTTTCTGATACTTCTGTTAAAGAAGTTTACGTACCTACTTTATGGTACTATAAGGAATTCATATTTCTTGATGATCAAATGGAAAAAGAATCGGGAATACACAGATCACGAGGTAAGCAGTTTATTAACTTTAGTCATGTATTATTTCAGAATTTCACACTCCTCAGTCTATACTTGGAATATTCACCTGCCCGGACTCAGTGAGAAAAGGACTAGGCTCGGCCGAGTCTAATGGTTTAGAAAATATTAAAAAAATTCTGATAATGCTGGCTGTCCAGCAACACATACTGCCAGGATATAATCAGCAAGTCCCAATTCTTTTCAGCTTGTAATTGTCTCCTCAGAGACCAATCCATTGCTGGAAATGAAGAAGAGCAACACTGTCTTTTTATTATTATGTATAGATAAAGTTTAATTTGATGTGAAAGACATTGTAGGAGTTAGTATACATAGTAATATAGTAAGATACGGTGAGTATACCGAAAAGGAATCCACAATGGTGGAAACTGAATTCCACAAATAACGACTAATTGTAAATATTCAAAAGGAAAGGGCTGATTTTAATAAAATAAATAAATATGTTATTATTTTTTCAAAAAATAGTATAAAAATAAAAATAAAAAAAAAAAGGGAAAGATTACAGGAAAAATAAATCAGTAACAAAAACAAATAATAAATTACATTTTTCTTTTTTATTAGAAATCAAATCCTTTTCTGAGTAGTATAAAGCAGAAAATGAGAAAATAAATCGAAAGTAAAATAAAAAACAAATTTTCTACAATTATTAGGTAAATTTTGAATCGGGCAAACGCAGAAGACAGAATGGGAAAAAAAATCCAACAAAAAACAACGTGCATAACAAATTTTTATCATGGCATGAGATTATCACATCATAATGAAACCGTTGTAATACTTTCCCACTTTTGTACCGACAATCGAGAATTTTCTTGAAGATATTTCGAAATAATTAAAGGTCTTTTTGATAAGGGTGTAAATGGGTTGCGGTACATTACACCGACTTATTGGCGGGTTGCATAAAACCTCCCTACCGTTGCTAAATGCAGATTTCACGGGTTGATTGGTGTCGTTGAGGCAACGTGGGTCTCATTAGGCTGCCGGTGATATGTGGCAAACATCAACATAATACAGACAATAAAAATGGGTCGAGGATTGTCTTTATTATTGCTAATATTTAATTGATTTTCATAAATGAAAGAAATGCTTGTGCGGGAAACGTTCAGAATGAATGAAAGAAATTAAGAGATTTCTGATCTCAAACATTCAACAAAATACATCAAGTGCTAACAACTTCTTTCACTAATTACTGCATCATTCATTAATTAAATTTGTATTAATTACTGTTTCAATTACACTGCCAAAGAAAAAAGCACAAGAATATTTTCTAAGGATTTTCTAAAGTAAAAGGGTGCACGGACGAATTATGAATGAATATACTCCTCATTTTTTGGAGACTTTTTTGGACATTGGAATTGCTACTTAGCTACTTCAAATGTTTTAGAAGAAATGATAAGTAAATAACACCCTAAATTGCGTTTCATTTTTTGTTTTTTAAGTATATTTTCAATAAGTAGGTACACAAATTTAGCACATGAAAACGTTTGTTATTGTGTTTATTTTCAACCCGAATTCGAATCTCTGTTCCAAATAAGATACGAGCTATGTGAACATAACTTCTTTTTTTAGGAAATTATAGCAAATACATAACAAAGAAAGTCAAAAACATACTTTTGTAATATAGTTTTAACAGTAAACTTGTTTTTCATTCATGCATGATATTAACGGCCTATAACTCCAAAACATAAATCTCAATTAGGCAAATACGACGAAGAATTCCCGCTGCTGATTTTCGGTTCCTTTTGGCACTTGAGTCAATAAAACGATTTTGATTGCGACTGAATTTTCGTGTCCTACCACTACGTATTTCAACCGAACAATAAATTATGCCCCGACCTCTGTTCGGCCGTTGAGCAATTTGATTTTTTGACAAACCTTTCTAACTCAAAACAAAGATTCGATGGTGTTTTCATGTTGATAATACATTCCTACTCATCATGAACAAGCTCAAAATAGTACAGGCTCACACTAAATCTCAAATGAAGATAAAAGCTGAATTTGCCGGTTATCACTTTTTTAAGGAATCGTCTTGTCTAATGAGGTGTTAATTTAGAAATTTCTCCATGTTTTTCATTCTCAAATGCTTTGCTAGTGGGGTAAAAAGCCGCCTTTCCTTTGGCACACGGTTATTTGGGAAAAAAGAGGTGAAGCAAAACTTTCTTTGATATGTGTGATTGAGCAAGAACGCATACCTTAATATGGTTCATTTATGCATAACTGCATGAGCTTCATTCTTATAATTAAAAAATGATTCCAAGAACTCCTTGTAGGAACTACTTTAATTAACATTTTTTCTGATTAGCATGAGAAATCACTTCTATCAAGCCAATATAATAACTCTATTCTTACGGTTTAACATATTTTTGAAAAAATATCCCAATATATCCCAACAGTAAATAGAATAGGGCTGACCTCAAATGTTTCTATAGCTCTTAATTACAACAAAGCTTCAGTCGCATTTAACTTTTCTTTTTAAATCATCTATTATATATATATATATATATATATATATATATATATATATATATATATATATATATATATATATATATATATATATACATTATATATATATATATATATATATATATATATATATATATATATATATATATATGTATATGTATATGTGTGTGTTAATGTGTGTGTGTGTGTGTGTGTGTGCGAGCATAATTTCCATCAAACTTCATTCATTATCCTAAATATGGTAATAGAAATGTTCAGTTGTCAAGGTAAACTGGGATGAGGGAATCATATATTTATTATTCTCTTGGATAATAACATTCGTGATAGTATGGCCTTCAAGAAACAAGAAACATGACAGCATAATGACAGTTCCATTATAAATATTTGAATCATAAAAGATATTTCCTTGTAAAACTATGGAATTCTCTATAAAAAGAAGTATACAATTCTCTGAGTCGTGTTTGTTTCATGGAAACAGCATTCTATTAATTCATTTCTCAAATTTTACAGCTACGATGAAGGAATTTAAGATTAGACGATTTAACTTTATTTCATGAATTAAGAAACATTAAAACTGAACGGGTCGACAAAATGTGTATTTTAAAATCTTTTTCAAAACTTCTTCTAACCGTAATGTATAGGACGGATAATTAATAAATTTATGAAAACACAGCTGTGAAATATTGTTTCTATAAAACTATGTGACAACAATATGAATGTTTCGTATTTCATAACAGATATTAAATGGCATTCCCAGTGGAATGAAATACATTCATCGAATAGAGTAAGATAAAAAAAAAAAATATGGTGCTGTCGCAAATCGCACAACTTTCACTTACCACCAAATAATAACAATCCATTTTAAAAAATAAATTTCGAAGAGTTTACATCAACACTATTAGAAATATTTTTCATCTGAATGCACTTCATCATGTATTTTCTCACAAAAGTGCAATCCAGCAGTTCGGTCGCATCCGTCTACTTACGACAACACTCGGCTTTCCATCGAGGATCCACTCTCGTAGGCCTTATAGGATATAATTTTTTTACTAATAATGGTCCGATAATTTTTTTTTTGTGTCTTTCAGAGTATTTAATTACCATTATCATAACCTTGTACACAATTTACCATAAAAATGCACACTTTTTGTTTTGTGAGCAAATAATTTTTTTTTTCGTCACTCCTTTTTTCTCTCCATTTTCTCGGTGATAAACTACATATATGAAAAGTTAAAGGGCCTAAAGGAAAATACTTTTGGTAAGTTAATTCAATATCGTTAGAATCAGTGGCCCAGGGAAAGCCAATTTTAGCAAAAAACTTGCTGTAGCATCCCAGACAATTACCTACTAAAAATTATTTCAGTTTCGTACAATTTTTCGTTTCTGAGCTAGACTATTCACATACAGACACACAAAACATTCTGCGAGACTTGGTTTTTGCGATTCAGAGGACCTCAAAACATGAATTCTCTTGAAAACTCTTATTCAGAAACTATTACGATCAAAATACTTTCCTTTACTAAATATTTCTTATGTAGGTAAGAGAAAGTAAATAATTAATAACATTCAATAAATTTTGTCATCATGATGCCAGTTGGGATACAGGCGTAGGTATTACAAAAAATGTTTAATTTAGATTTAATTCTACCAAGTTTAAATCCACAAACGAACCATCTTAAATCTTCATTCATGCATCTAATCAATACAATATGACTATTCATTAATCTATCGATATATTAAGTTCGCATTATACGGAATTATTTTCCCTCACCAATAATAAATAACTAAGGCGCTATAAATAACTCAGAATATACAGAATGGAAACAAAACAAAAAAAATACGAAATATGTAACCCTGCTTGACAGAGTACCTCATTATGCTCTCACATATCTTATTACCGATGGTACAACTGCACCATCCATCAACTCCCGATACACACGAGGGAAAGGATTGCACTGGGCATTTCAAATGCATATTTGTATAACAAATCAGCTGCAATGAGAGTGCTGTCTGCTTTTGTTTCTTACGGAGCCGCCTGGCAAAGTCTGAAGATAAATTTATTCCCTGCATGGAAAAAAAATTCTCCCTTCTGCTATTTCAAAACCGGTCGGTTGTTCTCATCGATTTGTCTCAACATCAGCTGTGTATCTATTATAGACTGCAGTTATTAATCCTCTGATGCTTGCGTATGTATGTGAAGCAAACTCGAATAATATATTGAGGCACAAATACTTCATGTCGTCCACATGTGATAATTCTCAGTCAGGAACTTTTTTTTTTAATCAGATAGAGAATAGAGAATTAATAAGTGTTTAATTATTGCAAACTAAAATTGTTTAAAAAAATTTTCATTAACATTAAAATGTTTACATATTTTTATATAGTCGACATACAAGCCTAAATGTTCCTTTGAGTAAATTCAATATATTTCGGAAAAAATATTGCAATTATTCGTCGTTGTCCTTCTTGATATGTGTGTAGAAAACTGAAAATCATTGCCGTTAAAGTTTTAATGATAAAGAATTTCTTATAATGTTAAGAATAAAGGATTGTTATAATAATTCAAAATTCTGAAGAAAAAAAAATGGTATATAAAGAATGAGAAAAATCGATATGAATAAAACGTTTTTTTTTTTAAAGGCTTTGGAATAATGAATATAGGTGAATGAAACCTTTAATCAATATTATTCTGGGATAATGAAAGATCATTAGTTATTAACATTCTGTCCTCGTGGGTATTTTAATTTTTAAATACTTTGATAAAATATGAAGAATATAGATGAAATGAAACTTGAGGAATAATTCAGACAACGATTTACATAGCTACGTTAAATAACAAGGAATTATAAGATGTGTCCAGATGAGTAGAGAGTACCTCGAAACATAGACAAGAATATGAAAACATCAATTGATAAAAATTGATAAAGGAAGATCTTTCATTAACATAGTATCTAATATACCTTCCTAATTATTTCCAAACAGTTGTACATAAAAAAAGAAAAACTTATTTATTTATTTTTCTTATAAAGGCTTTGTTATAATGATTCCACTTTTTATTTTTCATATATCTTTATAAATGACCGAGGAATAGGCGTATGAAACTTTTAATCGGCCGCCATTTCGAAATGAAATAGCAGATGGTAATATCGAGTTCCGAGTATCACCCTAGATAGGCTTGTTACATTGTTGACAAATTTCAAAAAAATTAGAAAAGTAGAAAAGCAGCGGATAGACGGATTTTTGTGTTCTACATATCTCGAAACGTAAAACATCAAATGTTGAGGAGGGAGTTAATTTTTTTTTTCGATTACAAAGGTTTATTATTGAAAATAATAAATAAAAAATTTGTGTACTAAGCAGTCACTCGAAAAAAATGGATGAAAACAATTATATTTAATAAGCATGCATTGTCTAATAATTTAAAACCACTAGACTAAAACATACTTTCTCTCAATGTGTGAATAATTTTTGGCCAGTCCAACAAAAGTGATTTAAATTTTAAGGTAGGCTAGAGGTCCGAACATACAGAAGCAACACCTCAGAGCATTTTCGACTTAGAAGCGGTGTCGGTTCGAATACGGCTTGAGGGAGTTCACTTCTATTTTGTGACGGAATCACGGTATAAATTTCGACTTTCTTACTCTAGTTAAAAAAGGTTGGTAACCTCTACGTTAACCAACCCTTCCTCCCCCAGTTGATTAATATAAGAACGTTAAATCCTAATAAAGAAACAGGCATACAGTGAGTTTATTTCTTGGATGTAATGTCTATGAGGATAAGGTATATATGTCTATAAAATAGAGCCCATGTCATGTAAAAGAATAAAGGAATGAAAGAAGAAAAGAATCAGGGGAAATTAGCGTGGGATCACCCCTGACAGAGCAACCAACAGTAGATTAAAACATCAAGACAAATTATAGCAATCATCAGTGAACACACCTTTATCTATTTATTTGTTTGATTTTTGTTATTAGTATTGTTAACTTCCGTAGAACATATGGTACTGCCAGGAGAGCAGAATAATAAGTCACCTGCATACCGTAAGGAACTCTAATTACACAGATCAACCAGTCGACACTAAAAGAAAATCCACACCAGAGAGATTGGAAAGACGAGACTTTTTTGCTGAAGAAATTCAAACAAATTACGTAATTTACAAAGGAAACCCATTTGAGTTGCCGAAGAGCGGTCATACTACGAGGAGGTTGAAGACAATCACAGGGACCATCTGGTCTTTTCATTCCCTTCAGTGTGGATTATTCTTGAGGGACCAGTCGTTGGTTGAAGGCCAATTTTTCGGGCTCACGGTATTTTTGAAATATATTAGATCGGTCAACACCACAGTTTTTATCACAATCCAGCTCACTGAAAAATGTCTGGTACTTAATATGGGGCAGAATGTTCTCAGATCGAGTCTGCAAATCCACGGTTCCTACCGTAACGATCATCTCTAGTTATTTTTATTAGTTCTTTAAACTTACCATCAGACATCAAATGAGAACTAATTAGTCCAGCGTAGAACTTAGGATATGTGGATAATGGATATGTGGAGTATATAGATCACATTACGCACATATATTAAAGGAAAGTATAATAAATCGCAATTACCTTGACATTCAGTGGAGGCAGGCAACCGGTGCGAAACTGCTCCACCATGTATTTATTTTCTGAAAACAAAATTAAATTATAGATTAGATAAATATACATGTCAAAAATAGACTAATAAATAAACATACATACTTTTAGTCGTTATTTATTTTCTTCTTTCCAATAAATTCAAAATTCTTTGAGAGAATAAAACAGTTTTTTTCAAGGACCAAAACTGTTGAGAAAGAGTTAGTATATGACTATTTTTTGTGTGTTTCTGTTGATAATGATGGCTTTAACTCACAGTGTATTGCCAACAAAACTTCAAATATTTGTCCACTGCATTATAATTCAGGCAATGAAGGCCGAAATC
The DNA here is from genome assembly GCA_948150685.1 of Rhaphigaster nebulosa. Lineage (NCBI taxonomy): Eukaryota > Metazoa > Arthropoda > Insecta > Hemiptera > Pentatomidae > Rhaphigaster > Rhaphigaster nebulosa. The sequence continues at coordinate 129,212,490 of OX411309.1, read as the reverse complement.
TACGATTAAAAAAATAAAGCAAATAGTTCAAGATTTTGACACAGTTATTCATTGGAGTGTCCTGTACAACGTAATAAAACTCTCCGCCAGTGGAGATTCAGTTTGAAGGTCCCTTTTTCAGATTTTCGCTTATGTCTCGGAAAATATCTGTCCTAGCGAGATGAACCTTCTCTGCAAAATTAAAGCTGACAAAATTTGGCATATGATTCATGCTATACATTTGTTTTCGTTATATTGTATAATATCCGAGTTATCCGCGCTCGAGATTCGCCAAAAAAAAATTGCCTCAGGTTTTTTGCCTTATTTGACTAGCTAACCTTTCAGCCCTTCACCTCGCGAAAAAGTAAAGCAAAAATAAGTCGTAGAGCACTAAATTTTCTTTGAGAATATATAGTAATTTACAGTTTTATCTTTAACCGTTCAAAAGTTCGAGCAATTTTAACTTTAAGTATTAATTCCGAAATTTTATAGAAAGATATATCTTTCATATTTTTCCTTATTCCACTTCTCAAACTCTATATATAAGCCAATATTTATCTATTCATATGTATAAACACTCAACTATAGATAATTGTATATTTTTAGCAGTTTAATTTTAAATTTTTTTTCAATAATCTGGAAAATGTGAATACGACAATAGACTGTAAACTACGACACTATCTTTGTTAAAAGCTTTCCCAAATACACAAGTTGAAAAAATAAAAAAAATTACATCTTATCTTACTTAATTACATAATATCTTACTCATCATTTTACTTAATTGTATAACCAGAAATCGTCATTCTAAAGTTTACGTTTTTGGTTAGTGTGTTCATACATTGAGGAGTTTTTGGTTTTGTTATTTTCAAGATGAAAGATAAAAAGAACTGAGCAAACCGAAACTGGCTTCCTGACAATGAAGTGATTAGTGGCTTGAGGTTACTGAACAAGAGGCTGTGATTGAAGTCCGTCTCTCACATCCTGTCTCTTCGGTACTTCTTTCTCCTCAGCGACCTTTTCGAGCCCAAATAATTTATCTGCGGCAAGTTGATATATGAAAATGTTTCACATATTTCACAGATAAAATATTGAAGCAAAAATAGAAATCTAAATTATTTGTTATTTTTTAATATTTGTTCATTACACTTTAGATAATTATTCTATAAGGATAATCAGAAAATTAAACTATTTTTTAAGCCAATAGGATAATCATCAACAATTGCAGGAAATAATATTTTTTTTTTCAAGAAAATCTTTCAAGGTCAGGGTTTGCCAGTTTCAAGAAATATTTGAATCTGGGTTATTAGAATCATTCAGAACATTTGGATTCGTTCTCAATCAGTAGCTCATAAGAATATTTTCAATCTGCAATAATTGGACAAGGTGTCTAATGTAAGATTTTGTTTGAAACTCTTTGAAAGGTAGCAAACCTTAAAGAATTTGTTTAAAAAAAGTTTCTACAAAATATAGAAAAAAGTTCATTATTTTATTTCTAAATGCGTTAATTAATAAAATATATATTAATATATGTTGTTCAAAGTAATCTGCTAGCAGAGCAGTTTCCTTTTTTTTCTTGTCTGGGGGTCCTACATGGCTAACCTATTAATGATGAAGTCATATATTACCATAATCATTTTTAAAAATTTACAAGCTTTAGGTATGTAAAGGACAATTTTGATTCAAACCAAAACAATGGAGCAACATAGAGTACATACTGCGCCCGTTGACTGCGATCCATGATTCTCAGGCATTTGAATTTTATCTTTTAGTAGATATTTTTTACTATGATAATCTGAGCGCATCTGCAGTAGACCATAATGGAATCTCATGAGTTATGAATGCATTAGGTCGGTAAGAAGGATATGAATGGACCAAGAGAGAATTGCAGGCTGCATAATGAAGACCATATCGATAGCTATCTCTGCTTCGTATGCAAATATCTATAGCAATTTATTTAATCTAGTGGCATAGTTTATGAGCATAACCACTTGTCGTTGCCTCTACAAACCCGCCGATCCGACGATATCTTGGCTGGAAATGATGGGGATTATTAACACTCCAATTAACTCAATTTGTGTATTTAAATACTTCAACATTAAGCCAATTACACACTGTACACACAAGCATTTTAATTTTTTTAATTAAAAAAATAAGGTGTGCTAAGGAGATGGATAAACGCAGTGTTAATAATTAGATGTGGGAAGGCATTTACTGGTTGGACCGTGTGGTCAGCAATGTATCCGAACTGTTGGCAGTTACAAATTAAGGGCTTCTCTGGTTCGAAAAGTGTCCGCCAAACCCAGGTGCTCACCTTGAAAAATCTCAATTATAAATAAACCGTGTTGAAATCAGGAGTCATGAGTGTTGTATGTACTAAAAATTATTGTGTGTGTTTTGATCTCTCTACTTTACTCATGTCTACAGAAAATTTACATGGTGGAAACCCTTCTTTGCCATGATGGATTAAACACTTTAATATCACTAAAATCTGCACACCTTCGCCTTATACATCTACCTATAAGATCTACTCCTCCTTCCCTCCCTCAGTAGTTTAATAATGTCATACTTTACCCTGAGCCACTACCTAGGATCTGATATGGCAAGCGAATCGCAAGCAATCATCATATATACAAAGCTGAAACGAATTAAATTTTTTTCAATCATTAAATTTTCAATTACAGTCCGTTTACATAGAGAATGCCGGCGAAATTTGCCTAAATATAAATCTAACTCGGCCCTATTGCTGTTTAGCTTAAATTTATATAAATTAAATTAACTTGACATTTAGTCTTGATAGTTCGAGACTTGACATTCTCGAATAAAATTTTAGTGCGCTTTATCTTGTTCATTCGTGTCGTAACCTACTATTACTAAGCGGCATTCTCTTGGCGAACGGACAATAGGCGCAATCACCTAATTTTGTTGAATGTTTACATGTATCTTCCGTAGGGTAGAAATCGCATTTCTTCATAAAATCAAAGGAAACTGAGTAGGCGAGAATATTCCAACTGATCTTTACAGTTTTACCCTTATCAGTTTAATTGAGAGGCAAGAAGAACAAAAAAAGTCATAAAATAACAGAACACTTGAATATTAAATGAATACAAAGGGCATTTAACTATTAATATAGATACGTAACATAACGAATTAAGAGCGAAATCTAAATATCCTTCCTAAAGTTATAAGCAGCTCCGTTCATTGTGTTCCTGATTTCGTTTAATAAAGAAACGAATTGTCTGATACACTTTCAGATATCTCATGAATTATAAGACCACGTTCTACGTAACCCCCTCCACATGGCACGTGTTCATCAGGATTAAGTGAGAAGGACAAGGCAACAGGACACATCAGGAGTAATAAGCCTCAGATGCCCAGGGCGTGTTCGATGCTTGTCAGCCGGGTGTTGGCTAAAAGTGGACACACCGCTTGGAAAAAAGAAAAGAAAAAAAAAGAGCCCAACGCCTTATGACCTTTTGATTTCAAGCCACAAAGTAGCTTTCTCGTATGTTTCAAAGACAATTGAACTTCAGCGTTACACATAATTTTCTATGATTTTGTATAATTATTAGTAACTCATTAAACTTTTTTCAATCAGTCTTTGGTTTTTAAAATTTTTAATTAATTATTATTGGGATTACAATTTTTAATGACTTTGTTTTTTGTTTGTATAATATAGAACTAACTGAAATAATAGGTATTATGTGGATCTCAGCAGCTCATTACAATTGATCAATAAGATGAGTAAAATCGACAAACAGTTTTGTTTAGTTTTTCATATTTATAGAATTAAGTACTACAAATAAGAATTAAAATAAAATCATATTTTTTATGTGATAAAAGAAAAAGTATGTATAGAAACGTATACCTTAACAATCGACTAAGAGTTCTGTCTTTACTTTTCTTGTGCAATTTTAAAAATTAGACAAAGAATAAACACTTACATTTATTTACTAAAACCCAGTTCCACCTACATCCCACGAAATTTTAAAAACACTTTGATTTTAAAATATCAGATTTAATTGTTTATCAAATTCAGGTTATATAATCCAACCTACTTTCAAATTCTTTTAATTGATATGTTCTATATCAAGAAAGATTTGGAAGTATTGTGAGTTATATTTATTCAAGATTCGTTAACCAATTAAAACAAAATTAACCTGTCAGTTAGAAAAGTGATAATTAAAAAAATACACATATTCCAATCAGAAAGATTATGACTCATCACACTCTTACACCCTTTCAATCTAATGATACGTCAGATATGAAATAATTACATAGAGCTATACGTAACCCTGATATAAGATCACATTCAGATTTCATACCTATAGGAGGTTTTATGACCAACGTAACGAACATACCAAAAACTTATAAAAAGCATAGCCACGATCTACATATACTAGAAAATACCCGAAGATGGCTGAAAAGGAGTTTTTAACACTTCTCTTAGAATAAACTCTTTTCATAATTAAAATTGAGAGTAGGCATGCCAATTAAATAATCTAGGGTCTCATCTGCTTATTGTTAAATGGATATAAAATTATAGATTAAAATATATATATATATATATATATATATATATATATATATATATATATATATATATATATATATATATATATATGGATGTTAAAACGAAATACCTACTTCCAGGAGTGAATTTCTCCAAACTTTGGTACCAATAAAATTACTATATAATAAACTAAAAGTCTGAAAATGCATTATAGTTTATACCTTCCGATATTCTATAACGCATACTAAAATAAAAATAATAATTATACAAATTGTTTGTGTTTATTTTAAAAATAAACTTTGGAATTTCTATAAAAAATAGTAAAATAACTCCTAAAACTGAAATCTAGAGTATGATACCTGTCGCTCTGGACTAGCCTTGAGAGCGAGTTGGGTTAGCGACCTCTCCCATCAACTTACATCTACAAGCAGTAGGTCTGCCTGGGAACCTCTCAAGAAGTCTTGGAACTAGAACAGTAAAACTTCAAAAATCTCGGCAAAGTATTATATCTATTTAACAATGTATCGTTTCGTTTCTCACTGGTTGATCCGTATGTAGTAGACACATTTTTAAATATTTGTTTGTATGCATAAATTTTGTTTTTAAACATTATATTGTACCATTTTTATTCAAATAGCAATAATAATTCGATAATTTTTAAAAGCGTAAAACTGAAAACAGAACACTATACTAAGAGTTTTTAATGACTTATTAAAAAAACTAATTGATTTTCTTGATTAATTATTTATAATCCAATTCTCTATTTTCATTTTCACTATACAAACTATAGTGAACTGATTCCCTACTGGTACAATTTTATATTCTAGAACAACTGGAAGCTCCTTTCTTTATCTTATGTATAAAAAAATTATCCTTAAAGAAGAAATAGACTATTTATAATCTGAGAAAAAAAGGTAAAAGTGAGGACAACCACTCATTCAAGTTCTTTAGTTGTCATCCATGGGCGCATGAGATTAATCCAGTGGTTCTCAAACTTTTTTGTCTTGAGGCATCCTGAAATAATTAATGAAAATTCACGACTCAAAAACAAAAATTAATAATCACTATTAATTTTAATGAAGAAAAACCATAGAAGTCAGGTAAGTTGTGGTAAATTCATACTCGGGTTTATCAGCATACTCGGGACAAGTACATTTATGTGGATTTATTTCAAATCTATTTTGTTTGGAGAGCTGCCTGCCATAAGGATTTTACTATTTACTTCAAATTCCCATAGAAGCCAGCTCTTCCAACAAAATAGACTATAAATAAATTCCTACAAATGATTTTATCTTATATAAAATAGAAACATATTTATATGTTTTATTAAATTTTTAGGCGCCGTGATCAACAGCATAGATCAAAGACATCTTATTAGGGTTTACATTACATATGTCTATATAGATTGTTCTGCTTCAAAAACAGGAACAAATTCTTCTAATTAGAAGTTCTTGCGATATCTTCACAGACATATCGAAGTTCTTGAAGAATGCAACCACTACCAGTGCTCTAGGATGTACTCTGTTGTAGACCAAATGATTCTCTTTGAGAAGGCGCCCGTGGGTCAGCCTGGTGTGTCCGATCCTGAGGCGATTCATGATACTTTGGTGGAAGCAGTTTCCTACTATTTGTGGTAAAGGTCGAGTATCTTTATATATAATCTTCATTTCGTTAATGTTCAGGTACTTTCACCAAACGTAACATCAGGCTTCTTTGCATTGGTTAAGTATAGGTTAAAAGAGCTTAATGGAGAAAACGGAATACATTGGAGGAAGACAACCCAGCAGGTAGCACTACCGAACAGCTAGCATATTGCTGTTGTTTTGACCCACCCGTGTAAACGCAAAAAACATAAGGTGTTTGTTATAAAATAACAAAACAATATAATTTGTTTTATAACTGTTTAATTATTTATTCAATTTAATTTAATTTTTAAATTTTTAATTTAATTTCTTTATTTAAAAATTTCGTGGCGTACACACTAAGGTGACGCGACACCTACATTGAGAAACACAGCATTGATCTATTACAATACTCAAGATTGGCTGACTAGGTTTGTTCTTGTTTTTGATCAAACCTAACAACCATCGATTATATCCCATATATAGATGTGAGGTAATTGAGAATCAATGGACGAGGCATTAGATGAACTAATTAATGTAATAAGTATAAATCTATATATATATTTATTTAACACCCCGTGTTTTGCGACCGGCTGAGTGGTATGATTACGTCGTAGCTGCTTGACAACATTGCTAGATAAAAACATGTTTTTACAGTATCGATTTCCTGGTATTAATTAATTAATTTCAAAGTAAACAAAGAAAAATGTATTACCAGTAGTAGATTTCAATATTCTAATCTAAATTTTAAAAAAATGTTATAAATACCTTTCAAAGCTGTATTCTTAATCAATATTTATAATACGAAGTATGTAAATGATGTTACACATCTACTGCTAGCATAAAAAAAAAATACATACTTGAGCTTTCTCATCAGCATAAAAAAAAATATTCAATTGATATTGTTTTTCAGTTGATTGATAATGTATTATTAATAAATAAGGTTTATCCTAAGACGATCATGATAGTTAATTAATAAAACGACTAGCCATAGCTAATTAATAAAGGAACTTCTTTTCTAACAATTTTAAAGTAAAACAGATAAAATACCAACATCAGGTGGAGTCTCCGCATACAACTATTTCTTACGTAGTTAAGCTAAGAAATTAATTAGCTTTGTTTTGTTTTTTCTGTGAACACGCTCTTTAGGAAAGAAAATAAATAAATATCTATATGCATCTACTTTGATAAAAACAATTTCAATTATGCAAGTATTATCATAAACTCTCACGGAAATGTTGACATTTTAAGGAGTCAGTCGTATCTACGGATATAATTTTAAATTCATTAAAAAAGGTTTAAAATGTAAAGGTTTTCTTTCCAGTTCAATGTTTAAAGTCAAACTCAAAACGAACCTTAGAATAGTAAGCGGAATTCATGTACTTCCTTTGGAAAGTTTATGATTACAAAAAGTCCATAAGAAAGAAATCTAGACGGCCGTGTTCGGATTGTCCTCATTGAGAACTTCTGGTTTCCATAATAATAGTCCGCTTCAATGGACATCGGCTCATATCTTCCGGTTGTTTCAACTTGTCTTTTTGTCCCGCTGCTTTCTCTCGGCATTTAGTTGGTGATCGAAATTTCCATCATAACTTTCCGAATCCCGAAACAATTTCTAGAGTTTTCACCTTGTCAAAAGTTATACAGGATGGTTGATGTAATGGCCTGTAACAACGTTTTTACTTCCTTGTACGAAGTAAAGGAAGAAGTGTAATCGCGAAAATTTTCGGTTTACAGATTTCAACGGAAATATCCATTTTGACCAGCCCAGAATCCATTTTGACCAGTTTCATCATGGCGTCAGTACGTATATACGTACTTTCGTATCTCGCATAACTCAAAAACGGTTAGCTGAAGAAAGTTGAAATTTTCTATTTAGGATTGCAGTAAAATCTAGTTGCGAGCCTCCCTTTTTGGTCACTGATTAGTCACCGGAAGTGGTACTTTACTTGTTTTAAGGTCATAATTGATTTCCATAAAAAATTATATTGAAATAGTATGCAAAACTTTTCAAATTTAGTATTTATAACTTGTATATTGATTAAAATAATGTAGTACATTTTGGTCTAAATTGGAAAACCGGAAGTTGTACTTTACTTGATGGTCATAATAAACATTCATCAAAAATTATATTAAAACATATTGTAAATTATCTAAAATTTGGTAAATAGGACTTTTATATCAATACGAATGTATTTACTAGATTTTGGTTAAAATTGGTGTGCCGAAAAGGGTACGTTATTTGAAGGTCATAGTATGCTGACATCAAAAATTGTATTTAAATTAAATACAGAAATCATATGTTTCGGTAATAAAGGTTACAAACGCAATTTGGTTTTCAATCCAATTAAGCATTTTTTTACTTGTTTTAAGTGTTAAAATTGAATGTAAAATACTGACTGGTTTTCCTCCCCATTAGTGAGATCTATAAGTCTGCAGCAGGAGAATAAGGTATTAGTTAAGTGGGTTTTTCCACTTAAAATGTCGAAACGGTCGATTTCCAATGCTTTATCTAGTGATATTGGCATTTTTAATGTTGTCACGGAACATGAAGAAATCTCTTGGAAACTAGTTGCCTACTGAAGGAAAACGACATATAATAACGGAATGAACCTCCAGAAACAAGAGTGTGTCTGTTAGTGTGTTTTTTTTGGGGGGAGGAGGGTGTGTATGTGTGTGTGAGTATGAGTGTGTGTGTGTGTGTGTGTGTGTGTGTGTGTCTCAATAGATGGATGTCGCGATGCCGAGCGTCGTTTTTGAGATACTGCAATCTTCGGAAACTAGTAACCAAATTCAGGATCACTTTTTGAGTCACCGATTTATAGTTTAATAGGCGTACAAGGAAGTCATGTGTTATCCACATCAGATTTTTTTATTCTATTAGAGTAAGATCATTTCTTGCGAGATCGTGTCTAGTTTTAAGTAAGAAAAAAAATAAACAAACAATTTTAAATTCAAATAATAATAATTCAAATAATTATTACAGCACAACCTTACCGCTAGCCGCTAGCCAAGAGTTCTACCAGAACTTAATTTTTTTTTTCATGCAACTGTTAATTTAATTCAAGAAATGTCCTTAAGGCACATCTTCCTCTGTTCAAAAAGCATTTATCTAAAACTGAAGATTAGCATAAATGTTCGGTGCATTTAAAAAAAAAACAATTCATATTGATGCTTTTAAAATTACACCGAAATGAATAGCTGAATCCACCAATCTTAGGATCGATCAGGTATTTATCAAATATATGACGGCTCTAAAAATATTGTTGTAAAAGAAAATTTGTTTATTTTAACTTAGATTAAGTTATATTAGGTAATTTCGTATTTTAAACAAACCTCGATCAATGTACAATTGCGTATTAAACATTAATCTAGTTTTAAAGTCTTTAGCATAGGACGAAAATTTACCATGAAAAATTTAATTAATTAATTTAATAAAAGTAAAATATCGCTAATAGCTAATATATAAATTCATAAAGTTTAAGCAGGTATTCAAATATCAGACATTGCCCTAACCGAAGAAAAATGAAAAAAGTAAGCCAGAAAGATGAACAACCTTATTAATATTTCCATATTTTTGATTCATTCATATAATTTTATATTTAATATTCATTCTAATTTTATATCGTATTAATTTTATATTTATTCTTTACAAACTACTTGTTAGGAAAATTAATTTTTAGCACCTTTCTATTCTAAAATTAGGTAATCATTTAAAATCTCAAACCTAGTACGTAGATGAAAAAATGCAGCCATTGCAGAGTCTGTATGCAATATGTATAGCAATTATGTGAAGATGTTGTCTGTTAATGAAGTCCCTCTTCCAAGTTCATTTCAGCATTCTAACGGTGGAATCGTGCCTATCTTGAATGAGCGTATCGAAGTTTCCGAGTAATTTGTCGTCCAATGTAAATTATTCTGTATACCGCTGTCCCAGTTCAACAATGCAAAATCTCAACGAAGGTTAGATATGGTTGTATTATAAGCATATAAAGTCAACATTGCAAAGTCCATGAAAGTATGTCAAATAATCAGGGTAAACCATTTCAGGATAATACATAGTTGAACTTCATAAATCATGCTCTTATTGCTAAGAATATAAACATATCTCAAAATTAATCTTTTTTTAAGAATTTATATTGATGAACTGGGACAGCGGTATGTCACCAAGGTGCTTCAGTGGTGTATCATTTGTAAGTGGTGTAATGGCCCCGAAGCGTGCTGACCTGCTAGCTATATGTTATTAAATATTATTAATAGGGATGATGCAAGTATTGTTTCTTGGCTAGAACCTAAGGAGCAAGAGTAATTTTCGAGATTCGAACCATGCTGAATCGAAAAAAAAATTTAGAGAGATTGAACAGGTGGGCAAAGCAAGAAAATATATAGATCAAGTCTGCAAGTAGAGCTGAAGCTTTAAAAGCTTTTTGTTTAACTTGTCGAACAGCATAATGTCTAAGAAACTTCTAATAAAAGTTATATCCGCAGTTATATCTAATATCCGCGTCGTTTTTTGAAGAAGGCGTATGCACCATTTAGCAAACTTTGCAGGAAACACATAAAACAATTTTTTTCAAAAAGCAATATATTTTTTAAAAATTTTATTCTTTATTGTAAACAAATATATTTTCAAGGCTTCTTGTACTGGTTTAGGCCAAAATGACGACTGAGAGTCGTTAGTAATTGGCCCTTACGTCATGAATAGCAGATTTTCAGGCCATTTCCAATTTTTTTTTCGATATATCGTAAGCGGGAATCCAGGTGATGTTTACTTCCCAAAATAAAATGAAACCTAAATTTCGATTTTTTGGCTGTTAAGCCTTTTTCAAAAAACGACATCGATATATAAATATATATATATGTATATTATTATGTAATATATTATATATATATATATATATATATATATATATATATATATATATATATATAAAATTGATAATTATTAAATCTACGCACTCTGTAAAGGTCTTAAGAAGCCGGGAGCAGGTCAGATACCCCGAACACAAGCTAAGATCTAATTAGACGATAGCTAAGAGACTCCATTGTCCGCCTATTATGTCCCAGGGGCACTATGTACCGACCCCCATTTTACACATATTATAACTATATAATAGCATATAAAGCTCTATTATTAAAATAAGTCAACATCAAAGGTCCCAAAGATTGCTCCCCATAAGATTTTTTTAACATTTTGCAATTTTCAGATTGAGTTGAAAATTAAGCCGGCGCTTCTAGGAAATATTATCAAGATTCTCGAAAAGTTTCGGTGTTTTTATAGAAAATAATAATTTAAATAGAAAATATTTTTAAGATGTAAGTGTTAAAGTGTAAGCCGTAGCACAAGCCAAATACACCATCACTAATTTTTAGAGACTAATATTATTCCAAAAATAATCAACATCAATACCCAAATGTTAACATGAATTAAAAGGACTGTAATTAAGAATAAAATAATCAATAGTTCATGTACATTGACAACAAAAGGAGCTATGCAAATATAAATAAATAATTATTCAAATTAATTTTAAAAATAATAATGATATGGTTATTTCATAATTTTTAAAATCCTCATTAACTAATCATATTTTCTGTATATTATTTACTTTTTATGAAGGAAGTTGCATTCAGGAATTAACCTTGGAACGGAGCAGTTATAACGCTACGGATAATGACCATCGTATGTGGGCAACAGGTTATGGTAAAACAGGAATTCAATTAATTAATAACTGTATACAGTTTCTCTATTCAATTGCTATAATTATCCAATCAAACAGATATTTGTCCCAACATATCACCATTAAAAAATGTAAACTATGGCATTTTCTAAAGCGCAAAGAAGAAAACGTACAGAAACCATGGTACTTTCTTAGATAGGTGTTTATTTTTTTAACATTTCTGAATTTTATTTTAAAATTTCTTGGAAAATAGTCGTACCAGAAGGTGGATGCTCAAACGCCACGATTCTCCCCCGTCCTAATTAAGAGTATCCCCTTCTTCTTACTATAAAGGCTAAGTGTGCTCCAGAAAGGGAGAAGGATCTTCCGACCCCAGAGTCTATCCACGGCAGTCTATCCAGAGCCGGACTCGAACCCAGACCCGGGAGTCCAATGTCTTGCCCACTGAGCTGCCTCCTACTTTCATATAGTACGTAGAGGATACTTTTAATTAAAAAAGAAAAAAAAGAATGAGTAATACGCATTTAGAACATTTTATTTTTTCGTTCTACATGTGATTTCGTCATGAACTATATGAGCTGTATTGATGAGCTTGAGTACTGACAGATTTCCTAAAACTGAGTAATGATAGTAGCAGATTCTATCATCGGATTGTGAAGTTTTCAAGTTCAAATGTTGGTCTAGAGACACATAAAATAAACAGATAACTTTCTCTGCTAAAGACGAATGAATGCAGACAAGCTAGGATAATATTAATAATACATAAAGGGTACCTAGCTACTTTGGCCGACAGTCAGTCCGCTACAATCAGTCATCTGCCCAGTCAACAACTTTCTCTTGGTCTTCCTTGAAGCTCGCTACATCTTGTCATCAAGTCGTCCCAGGGTCGTGACTGCCCCTTCAAGTAAATTTTCCATCGTCTTCTCGAGCGTATAATAAAACGCATAAGGAATTATATCAGTCTTTCAGTAAATATACACGATACATTGCACTAGCTGTCCTTAGTTACCAAATAAACCAAGTACACTTATCGTATAGATAGATATATGAGCTCCTGGGTTTATAGTTCGAGTCTAGTTGCGGTAAATTTGTTTTCAATAAAATTAGCGATAGATATATCAAATAATCTGGGTAACAAGCCCTTCATTGGGTAGAGGAAAAACGTAGAAATTGATCGTAGAAACATGAAGTTGCACATATCTTCTTAAATTGTCCTTTATTTTCACTCACAACAGATAAATAGTATTTCTGTGGCATTATGGCAGATTTTGAAATGTGATTTGTTTATGTTTTTGCCAAAGTAATTTTTTTTATGAAATATAAAATACCTCAATTAAGTTTTTCAATACAATTCTTTTCTATGGTTAATACTACTCATAAATTGGACTTATAAAAAAATTGGATAGAAAAACTAGATTGTGCTAGTTTATACTTAAAAAAAATTTTACTTTGTCTAAAAAATAAAAAAAATCACACATCAACATCTACCATAACGCCACACATTTAGACGTGACAGAAAGTGGCTACAGTTTTAGTAAATATCCACATTAAGAATCAATTGTAATGAAAGTACAAATATAATTTAAATATCTTACTCAGTGATATTTCATTGTCTAGACACCCTTCAATACAAATTATGCTAATGAACAATCAAATAACAATATTTTGCCAACTTAAATACAATAAGCATTTACATAGTGTTCTGTATTTTGGGAACATATACAATTTCAAAAAATATATTATATGATTATTAAATACTAGTATTCCCGGGCGAGAACTCTCGCATTAGATATCAATGCTTATTCTTATCCCTGATACATTCGAGGTGTAAGCGATATTAGGGAAACAATATAATATTACTAAAAATTTTTATTTAACACACACATTTGGCGAAGCTACATAGTTTGTAATGACTATGTTGAAGTTACAGCTCATACTTAATAAATAATTAGCTTACCCCACTGGAAATCATCTATTCAATTTAGCAGTTAGGCAATGAGATCTAGCTATAACATTTTCTATATGTAATATTCATATTTAACAGTGTCCTTTAGGGTTGGACATGGGAAACAATATATTAAACTCATTGAAAGATTTCGCAAAGACTCAAATTGATATAAAGTTGCCATGACAACGACACGTACACAACATGGCACGAGCCCCGTGCGGACCTTTATCGTGCGTTATCTCAAAAACGGTAGGTTTTAGAGCTTTAAAACGTTGGACCAATACGCTCCAGCGGAGCGTACATGATTTTGATGCCCGCGTCAAAATCTCTAAAACCCAACTTATCCCGTCTCGATCCGCCGACTCTCAGTCGTAAAAGTTTTGAAACCTTCCAGTTTTTTCATCACTTTTATTTAAGTCCTAGTAAGAATTTAAGAAACAAAATCGGGATTCGTCACTTCTCTGTGAAATTCCCTTTCTTTTGATACCTCATTCATCAAAATCCATCGCTCCTGAGAGCCGGAAAAGGGATCTATACTACCGTAATAATATATAGTAGTGATTACGGTAGTATAGATCCCTTTTCCGGCTCTCAGGAGCGATGGATTTTGATGAATGAGGTATCAAAAGAAAGGGAATTTCATGGAGATGTGACGAATTACAATTTTGGTTCCTGAATTCTTACTAGGGCTTAAATAAAAGCGATGAAAAAACTGGAAGGTTTCAAAACTTTGATAACTGAAAGACGGCTGATAGAGATGGGATAAGTTGGGTTTTAATGATTTTGACGCGGGCATCAAGATCATGTACGCTCCGCTGGAGCGTATTGGTCCAACGTTTTAAAGCTCTAAAACCTACCGTTTTTGAGATAACGCACGATAAAGGTCCGCACGGGGCTCGTGCCATGTTGTGTACGTGTCGTTGTCATGGCAACTTTATACATTAAAAACAAGTTGAGTCTGTGTATAAAAATTTTTTAATAAGTTTTAAATTAATCTGTTAAATTGTTATTTTTAGGTTTCTATGAATGATTGAGGAGGTTATGTATTCTTTTCCGCGTCTATCCGTGAAACACTGTTAAATATGAATACACATATAAAATGGTATAGCTGAGTCATCTTGATTAGCTGTTAAACTGAAGGGATTACTAATTACCTATTAAGTAAACTGTTACTTCAACATGATCATTATAAACTATGCTGCTTTACCAAATGTTTTTGTTAAATAAACCTTCATGCTAATATTATACGAAGAAAAATGGTTCTCCAATATAATTAGCTTATACTTGGAATGCATTAGATAGATAGATGTCTAATGCGAGAATTCTCGCTCGGTTATACTAGTAATATATAGTAGTGATAATTTTTTATCAAACCTACATTTTCAACTAGAAATAATGATTCATACTAGTTTTGTTTTACTTATGAGGTAAACTGAAAATTATGCCCAATAATAGAGAGTTGAATTAGTTAAAAATTTTCGTTGCAGGTATATTTCTTTGTTGGAGGTTTATAAAGAATAGTAACAACGAAAAACGTTATAAGTTAAATAAATATCTAATAAATTAAGTAATTTTATGATAATAATTAAAATAAATCTTTTTCTTAGGTGCTGAGAATATAAGTATTACAGGGAGTATGCGGAGAAGGTAGAAATGGGGAATTTCCAACGGGTTTCCTATTTATATTTAATTTAAAACATTGCTTCAACGTTTGCTATTACATTATATATATCTGACAGCACTCTGGTATAACAGAGAAATGAGAAGCCTGCTACTAGATGTTCAAACCTGCATCTGCTAAGCTGAGAATGGTAGTGAAAAATTAAAAAAGTATGTGACTTCATAAAATATTAAAAGATAAAAATATTCACTATGGCATAACTAATATATGGCATAACATAAACATGTTTTTAAAATTAGGAAAAGATCTTAAATTATTTGTATTTAAAATGGTAGAGTATGAGTACAAAATTTATTGATTTCTTATTAGTTTTTTATGAGCAAAACAACATTTTACTTTGTTCTTATTTTTTTAATTTCTATAAGTTTAACTAGATTTATATTAATCTTTTATTATTTGATTATAAACGTACAATAATTCGGTATAAAAAGTCCAACTCGAAATTTAATTGCTCTGTAATAATATGGAAAATAGCTATGATCGGTTAACAGCTACAATTTTCTGGTAAATATGGAAATTATATATAATTTTATATAGAGCTAATTATATTTTGCTTATCCACTTGATAACAGTAGTCCGAGCTTTGAAACTGGAATATCAAAGAGATGTTTTGATGAGCGTAAATCACCTTACCGAACACTGATTAATACCGCATTTATGCTAATTAATACTGCATCTGGCATTTATGCTGAAAAAGTGGCCATATTTCCACGATACTATGTTTAATGTGGCAAGATCCTGTGATGAGGCACTATCGAACACATATGGAATATGTTGAAAAGACGAATAAAGAAATCTCCAATTTTACTAGAATTGCTTCGATGATTTAGGGCTATTATGACTATAAATGGCATTGCAAATGGACTTAAAGGGAATTGAACTTAGGCAATAGGAAAGTTTATTTGTATAAAGGCGTTTTGAGGATGGATAGTGCCTCTCCGAAACGCTAACGTTTATTCTTTTCTCAATAATCAATTATTAATTATCAATTAATTGGAAGCGAGGACAAATCATATTGGGTGTTCATTTATTTGATATTTTAGTCATTATTTCCATACCCCTCTGTCTCCTAACCACTATCTATTTCAATCTGGTAAATTAACTGATATTCAGAGCATAGAAATTCCAGTAGAAAAATTAAATATATTTTGCTAAAGACTAGAATTCTATCTAAAAGGAAAAAAAAAATCTAAAAGTTGAAAAACTATCCGTTTTGTCAAGATGCTTTTTATTTAAAGAATTTTTTAAATTTATAATTGCGAAGTACCACCGAAGAAACAATAAGGAAAAGATAATACGTAAAGTGAAAGCCATCGACTCCTTCACTACTCCGAAGGAGTATTACCAAATAGCTTCAAATCTCGCTACCAGAGGGAGAGCTGCTATTACCTGGCGACAAAAAGGCTTTTACTGGATAGTGCTAATACAGTATGGCCATAGAATGGAGGCCCTCCGATAGGCTTAAAAGAGAAAACGCTTCTGTACTACGCGAATGTTTTTTTCATCAATAGACTAACTCGACGAGGAAGTTGATGGACGAAAAAATAGAATCATGCTGTTACATTTAAATCCATAATATGACTACAATAATATGACTAAAAATCATAGTGACCGGATATTATAACAAATACTAATAGACGATTCCATAAAAATAAAAAAATATTCAACGTGAAAAATAAATTTTGTCTTTAATAAAACATTCCAATCGAATAATTGAATTGTTTTATTGAACTTATTTATAAAAGTAAATTTTTTATTTATAAAATAAACGAATTACTGTTCTATTCAGTGTCTATTATTTTGCAGAAATAGTTAAAGAGGAAAAAACAAATCTTTACGTCAAGTAACAAAGTAGAAAATATAAAATAATAAAAAGAAAGAAACAAGAATTTTGAGAGCGGTAAAATAAAAATTGTAATTGTTACTTAAGTACAAATAAAAATAAAAATAACTTTTTTAATAATAATCGTAGTTTCACTTTTACAAACTTATTTAAGAGGATTATACTAAGCTAAGTTAAAACCAAATTGTAACTTAGTTATTCCATTTTAATATTAAATATTTATGCGTTCATCATAAATCAACTCTCTAAAAGCACAAATGATGAAAATGTATATAAAGTAATATATATTTCAAGTTCTTTAAAATATATGAACGGTTAGTATGTTTCTCTTCAATACTTGGACTTTTAACACAGGAGTTCTCAACCTGGGGGGAGTATTAGACTTAGAAAGGGGCGGGAGTATATCGAGAAAAAATGAGAAAAAACATATCAACAAAAAATATTTATTTTACCAAAAACATTCTGACATAATAAAAAATAAAATACACTTTACACTGATACAATACACTTATAAATATATATTGCACAATGTATTTAATAATTAACTTATCATAATTAAATTAAAAACAAGATTAATATTTATTAGTGACTACCTTTGGGCCTGTCTTGAAGAACAAAGTTTTTCAAATAAAGATTGAATATTAGAAATAGCCACTCTAAATTTTTTTTCTATATCTAACTGAGATCTATATTTTTTTTTAAAGCTGCCACCGCAGAAAATCCAGTTAGGTTGTTGATTATGGTAATAAAAAAATGTATACAAAGTGCAGAAAACTCATCATCCAAACCTGCTCAAAATTCAAAGAGTTATTTATTACTAAATTGTTGTTTGATTTCGCCACTTGCCGTGAAGTCCATATATATTTCTTCTTCGGCAGTTGAGAGACCTGCCGGAGTATTTTGAAATGGGTCCCTAACCCATTCGTAACTTGCCATCAAGTTGAGTCAGCCAGAAAATACTTTTTAAAATTCTTTGCCAGCCTGATTAAATGATTTTCAATGCTTACGAAAACAACTTCCACATGTTGTTCTTCAGTCTGGAAGTTTTAACACATGCATCCACATTTACAAACATTTCTAGGTTTTTTGTTTTATATTTGTGCTTCACAATTCAATTTTTCTAGATAAAACATTAACTTTATCACTCGTATCGAACAAATGTGTATTTGTTCCTTGGAGTTGAAGATTCAAGGTATTTAATTTCTTGAATATGTCGACCAAGTAACTCAATTTCTTCAGAAATAAACCATCTCGAAACATATTGGCTTCCAATCGGTTTTCCTCTTCTAGAAAAGTGGCCATTTCATCTCCTAATTCATAAACATGTTGTAAAAATCTCCCATGTGATAACCATCTTGCCTTGCAATAAAATAATAACGCTGAATGTGCTGCAACCATATCATTACAAAATGCAGAAAACATTCTGTACTTGATATTAGGGGTCTCATTTTTATATAATTAACTACGGTAATCACCATCGTTAGCATAGTATTCAGACCAGAACTTATTTCTTTGGATACCAGAGCTTCTATATGAATCAGGCAATGTGTCCAGATAAACCCTGGAGATTTTTGTTTCACAAGTGCTTGTACACTTAGGAATCTTCCAGACATTTCACGAGCACCATCGGTGCATTTCCGACGCAATTTTTCGACTCTATATTTGCCTCGTTTAGAAAATCATTTAAGATACCTAATAATGCAAGTGCTGTTGCTTTGAGTCTATTGGTTTATAGAATAGTAGTTCTTCTACTGCTGAGATACCATAACAAAAACGAACATAGGTAATTAAATGAGCATATTTATTGCTATCTGTTGCCTCATCAAGCTGAATAGAAAATAAATTGCTACGCAACTTTCCGAAAAGCTGAAACAGCAGTACCAGCTATTCCACCAATTCGAGCTAACAGTATTATTTGATTGAGGTATGTACTGCAATTGTTTGGAAAAATAATCTCCAATAGTTTCCACAATCTCAATTGCAGCTGGCAGAATAAGCTATTCACCGTTGTTGTGAGGCTTTTTACATCTGGCTATTTGATATGAAACTTTGTAAAAGATAAGTTTAGCTTTTCCATTCATAGACAAAGTTTTTTGAAATGTGATTTTTGCTTTTCATATGATTTTAATTTTAATTCGAAGAATTCTCGGAGTTCGCTAACGCACTGACTAGGAAGCGTTTCTAAATGTTGTCTGCTTCCAACATTTTTGAGAAAATGACACACAAAGGCCTTTTTTCTCCATTTACTTCAGTTCTGGTAAACCTAAAATTTAAATATTCTTCAAAATATTTTCTTGATTTTATCTTCGGAACCACTGTCGTCGGTGCACTTTTTGATGCTTCACTATAGTTTAATGCTCGCTTACGTCCCCTTAAAAATGTATGCATGATTCTGTATAAATACATTGTATAATTTTACTGCTACATCGTTAATTGAAGATAACACGCAAATTACAATGCAGACGTTCTAGAATATTTGAGACAAATCTATGCATTCACATTTTAAATATTGAATAGATAAATGATATATTTGAAAATTAGAATATATGCATTATGTGATTACGTATATAAATTAAATAGAAACTAATATTACGATTACAGCACGATTTCAGTGAAAATTATTGTATAGGGGGAGGGAGGGGCGCGATGAAAATTATGATTGAAAATTGGGTCGCAAATACTAAAAGACTGAGAAACACTGGTTTAACCATATTATTATATATGTATTTCCTCCATACCTTGCCTATCGGAAATACGGATTTGCAATTGTGGATTTTGTTAAACCACTAGAAGATTTTTTTTTTAATTTTTAAGAAAACTCATTTTCTTATTATTAAATTAATTTTATATCAAGGGTTTTAAGGAAAACGGCATAACCATCATTTTTAAAACTGCATTTTTGCATCACCCTACTCTTTTGCAGTCATTCAACCGCATATTTTCAATCATCCGACCCTCAGAAATGTATTTAAAATGTTTTCTAATGGCTGGATAACTGAAAAATTGCAGTTAAATGATTTGAAAAGAGTCAAATGGTGTAGAAATCCAATTTTTAAAAATTGAAGATTACGTAGTTTTACTCTGATTGCTACTCTTATGTCGTTTTAATCTTACTCATGCAATTACATCCTCGATATCATATATAATTTTATCACTTCCGGGAAATCTTAAAAAAGAACAAGGATGATATCTAACTATATAATAGTTTAAAAATTGAAATCTGACTTAAGAGTTCAGAAAAATATGACAAAATAAGGAAAAAAAAAATTAAAATTACTGTTTTTTGTAATTATAGATCGTTTCCGATTTACTCGCATATTTCTGTGGTGTTTGGGTAAAGGGTTATAAGTCAATGATTTGGATCATTGGTTTGTTATATTTTTTCCTTTATAACGAACTTTATATTTGAGAAAAAGGATATAAGTCAATGAAACTCCAGGAAAATACAGTTACCTTGACTTATATCCTTTTTCCAAATATAAAGTTCATTATAAAGGACAAAATATAACAAACCAATTGTTCCAAATAATTGACTTTTACCCCTTTACCCAAACACCACAGAATAATTAGACTAGATTGTATTTTAATTCCAAAATTTTCACTTCTGACGTTTCCAAAAACTCTTTGCATTCTTCACTATTCTGACAACTACTAATCACTAAGGATTCATTCAAAAAATATTTAGTTATTTTGAACGAGAACTTATAATAAACAGCTCACGATGACATCACGTTTTTAATAAAATACTTTTTTCGAATCGAGTTATCCCTAAAAAGGGTAAATTAAGTATGAGCGATTTTTAACTAATCATTGTTCTTCCTACCTCTTCCTTAATTGACATTGTAATTTATTAATATCTCATTAGACACTAATTTATTAGTATCTACCCCTAACTAATTTACTATTTACTACTACCTAATTTAGAAACACTCTGAATAAAATTAATTAGCATTTATAATTATTACATTTTTCCGAGTAATATTATTTTATAAACCATGATTTTTTTTTTGATGCTTCGCCATAAAAATGACATAATGCAACGATCGAGTTATAAATAATGCCTGGGCCCTTTCTGCAAAAAAATACTGTTTTATGCTGAACACGTTCAGACGATATACACGCAAGCCATCAAGACCACTCAAGGCTACCTAAGGCGAAATAGTGTATCAAACGGAAAAGAAGGATCTGTAAAATATATCGTGCCATAACAATTTAAAAAAAAAAGGTTACAGCGAGACATTTATTTGCAGCAAAGTGATCTAAGGGTGTTCAAAGGTATTCAATAAAAAAAAAAAAGTTACAAAAACTTTCTTGTAGTTACTATAAATAATTGATTACAAAGAAAATTGACATGAGCCTCTGCATAGACTATTGTACAAAGAAGGATTTACGATACCAAAGTACATAAATTAAACTTAATAACAGTGTGATTAATAGCATTGGCATTAAGAAAACCGCTGCTTGTCCTTAATTATCTCTTCTTACGGATTTCTATGGCTTATAACTACATCCCGCTAGTAGATGTACTGTTTCCTTACTCAGAAAGAAATAACTGAGGACGATAAGTTACCTTAGCTTAATACAGACATTTCTGACAAAAAAAAATAATAAAGCAGTAGACCTAACATGAAATCAATAATTGTTTTTTCCAATACTCCTGAAATAATCATTATTTTTTATCAATAAATTAAAAAAATCATACCTGATTTGTGCATAAAAATCAATCTTTGAGTTTTAATTATTCCATTAGAAATAATCTCAGAGTGATACTTTTTAAATTAAAAATTAAAATCAGACCGAATAAAAAATTCGTTTATTTCTCTCTATTTCCTAGGTTGACTAGAAATTGTTGAATATTAAATAGCACTAAATAAAACAAAAACTAATTTTTATATGGGCCTCTTCGTTATCACAAAAGAGCCTTTTAGTGATTTTCGCTCTCGAAAGACACCAGAGCACATGATAAAGGTACTGAACTTGGAGCTAAACTTTTCCAGTTCCAAATAAAATGAACGAATATTATTGATACTTTTATCAGATTTTTTTTGTTAATACATAAAGGCAATCCCTCATATGGCCTATATTTATCTAGAGTGAAAAGGAAAGTTTAAAAAATAAAATAAAAAATTGGCCTAGGCCGATTGGTACAATAGCTTTGTGTGACGCGGCAAACATAGTTTCCGATTTATATATTACTAAGATAAGATTTAGGAAAATATTGCTCTCAAATGATCGTTATTATTGAATGAAAAGATTTTTCTCATAAATAATGATAAAGATATGAGTTTTTCAGCTTTTGATCACAAATTTTAATTATAGATTTCAAATTCTGCTTATAAATATAGGAAAAAAACATTTTTTTTGTTTATTTATTTTTTTAATTTTGTTATTGCATTCGACCCTGGTGGTTATGAAACCATTAAAAAACAATGTTAGGCATGGCTTTGAGAGCTGAAGTAGCACTCGGGCGAGGTCAGATTAAAAGTTGCAAATGCTCTCATGGAATGATATTTCGTGACGTTCAGAACTAAACACTGCACGTTTATACACGTTTAGAAAAGGTTGGTAATCTATACATAAACGGAATTCAAATACGTTAAATGGGTTAAGGTTATTAACTATCTTTTTTCAACCACATAATGGTTTCATATTATTATTAATTATAAGTATACTAGATTTTTCTCAAGTTGCAATGCTAAAAACTTCCCGTTGATGAAACTGCACTAACATACATATATATATATATATATATATATATATATATATATATATATATATATATATATATATATATATATAAAGAAAGAGGATGTTCAGATAACTGTTTATTACTTCAATTACTAAAAACGAAGGAGATAAGGATAACAACGTGATTAATAAAAAATGGCGCCGATCATTGATATTTCTGAGGATAGCTGAGGGACCACCATAACTTTCCATTCCCTAAAAAAACATTCTTGGGGATGAGACCAAAAAAATGTAATTGATTCATCTAACGACATAGTTGCAACACGTCCTTTAAAAGACTTTTATAAAAAATTAATAAGTAAAAAGTAAATGACTCAATAAAGCGTCAAAAAGGATAAAATCTTTTCTTAAATGATCTATGTTTTTTAATGGATATTTACGTCACGCCAAACTGCAATGGCCATCTTCTCAGTTTTAATCTCCGGAGTAAAATTTACATTTAATTAATTAATTTTAAATGGGAAGGAAGGAAAGGGGAAAGGGGAATAATTATAAAAAATATAATTATAAAATATAGTTAAACGGGAAGGAAAGGGGACATTCCCCCGGGCGACAAAATTCAGAGGACGACAAATTTCAAACGAAATATTATTTTTAGTAGGTTAAATAAAAAAAAAAATACTTCTGCTTTTTTGTCTTGTTGGCCAATCCTGGTCTCCACGGTAAAACAATAATTTGTAAGTTTAAATAAAACATATTTGGTAGGAAACACACGAAAATCTGTAGATTCGAGGGCAGCGCTTTTCAGACGTTTCCTCAAGTATAAATCAAAGGCGGTTTAATGAACTTTTGTCTAAAAATGTCTACTGTTTACTCGCTTTTTTCTATCAATGGTATGTGAGAATGGTATGTGCCATTTTTTAGATGGTACAATCTTGGTACACAAGAGTAGTACCATTTGGAATGTCACATAATTTATTACCATTGCAAATATACAAATTTATAAAAGTAAATATTGTAATATTGAGATTTTATTGTAACTCCAATAGTAATGTAGTTCACCCTGAATGAATAAGATTTAAGAATAAGAGAATACAACAGTAAATCCAGATTAAACTATGATTCTTGACTATAAAGAATAAAGATACGGATTAAAACAATTTATTTTAATCTGATTCATTTTAAAATGTAATGATAATAAGGAAGGAATAAAGTAAATTAATACGATTACAATTTCAACATGCTAAAGAATTCGAAAGTTCACTGGCTCGTTTATTAAGCAACAGTACCATCCATATTAAATCGATAAGATCTTATGATAATTTAATAACATATGAATTAGAGGTTACGTCTTCCGCATTATCTGATGGAGTTAGTTAAGAAAATATTTTTTAGAAAGGCCTTCATGACCGCGTTCATTGATGATAATAAAAGCGTATATATAAATTAAAACTCATTAATATTCCCATGTCAATATATTTTTAATCAATGAAATTAATGAAAATGAGGCAAAGAGAGTGGCGGAGGGATAGGTCATGTTTTTCGGTTTTTCATTTATATCTCGAAAACAATTGATTCTAAATTAAAACATTATATGTAAAATATTGAAGAGCATATAATTTCCAACAAGAATGCATTTATTAATATTTTTTGTATCTGTTATAGTTTGAGAAATAAGTTTGAAAAAAAAATGGTGGCTCCATACTATACTATTCAATGCGCTTCAGTTTTTTACATCAATTTTATTAAGCTAGGACCAACCGTTTTCATGATATAAACGAAAAACCTAAGAAGATTATCTTTTCCGACCTCCTCTCATTACCTCTGCTCCTAGATCCCAGGATTTTCAGTATGTTTACCTCCTAACTAACCAAACCAAAGCCAAGACGTCAATTTTGGTCGTTCCGACATTTCCGTCTACATACCCCTTTTGATCATTCAATGTCTGGCTTAGTTTTATTTTATTTCCAATTGGCCGTATTATACATAATATAGATACAAATTAAATCCATTGGTATCGGAAACCCTTAAGCGCAAGGCTGGGATAAGTAAAATAAAAAATATATACTACTCACAGTTTGAAAATTTCGTTAGTCATGCAATAATTGTATAATAAAAGCATGAGAAGTCATATTCCTCAACGATTAACAAAATTAAAAAGAAATGATACTGATGATATTGCGAGCTTATTCAGAACACCAAAGATTAGGTATAGATGGTGCCTCCAATTTTATATTAAGCTTCACTACTGGAAACAATTAAACTTATATTTCACCACTAATGCACTCCGGAAATCGTCTACACAGGTTCACTTTCGGCTCATGATGAACTCAAACTGCCATTTCGTAATGAATACGATGTCTGATCACAATCGTGACTGGGGACAAATTGAGAGACAAATGAATGAGATTTGAGAGTGAAGCCAAGAGTGAAATTGGGTTGTCCTCGGCTGGGAACTAGGTTATTACCACCGGTGACACAACAGACCCGCATAGTGAGAAACTTACCTCATTACGCACGTCAATTTCCCTAATTCCGGGAAATCGTATCTTAAATCGATACTGGGTCGATTTATTTGCATGATTTCATCATGTTTTGAAATCGATAATTAAAAATAAATAAATACAAATTAAAATCGATCGAAATTTGTATCTGGTCATTCTATGATTTTTACCGAGAATGATTTTTATTGATCAACAGCAAAAAAAAAAAAATCATATCTTTATCATTATTTCTGAGCAATATCCATATCAATCCATATCGGTCAATTATAATGATCATTAGAGAACAATATTTTTCTAAATCTTATCATAATAATAAATAAATATGAAACTATATTTGTTTGCTTCTTGCCGCATCACACAAAACCTGTCAAGCCAATCGGCCTAAACCATTTTTTTTTTTTTTTCCTGTTGCTTCTGAAAAACAAAAAACAAAATTGTTTTTGAAGAAGCACCAATCAAGTAATAAAGCGCATTAATATTCATCCATATTAGTTGGAACTGGAACTGGGAATTCAGCTTCAAAATCAGTACCAGGTGCTCTGCTGTCATCCGAGAGCGCAAATCAGAAGAAAAGGGTCTTCAGTTATAATTCCCAGAGTGGCATAAATATATATTTAAATTCATTGACAAAAATGGCGATTATTTTGTTATTATTCGAAAATAACTCAGAAATGTAAATATAATTATTAATCTATGCACAGTAAGCGTTTCTCAACTTCTGCTTGTTTGAAAAATTCACGTCATTCCGCGAAATACCAAAAAAAAAAATAAAATAACTTTGATGATTCGTAGAAATTAACTAGAGCGAAATTTCAACAATCAAGCCCCGGAAACCTAAGGATATCCATCTCCAACAGCAAAAAAAACATCTATTGCTTTAATCAGAATTTCAATACAACAAGTGGCTTATGGTGTTCAATGCTACAAATGGACCAAACACTATATCTATGGTAACAAATTATTTATTAACAAAACCGATATGATTAGTACAATGTCTGTAAATAATGCCTGTATCGACTTTTCCGATTTCGTAGAAATTTTTTCACATACAAATAATGAGAAAACATAATGAAACAGTGTTTCATTTCTGGAAGTAACACTGTTAATTTCAAACTGTCAAAGTAAAAACCGATTCTAAGGAGTATAGTGCCGAAGTAAGATTGGAGGGGGCTGTTCGCCCCAGCCACCATAGAAGGAGGGGAACATATAAGTTGGGAATTAAAAAAAAATGCACTACTGATATTGGAAGTTTTTATCAGACATTATTTTCGTGATTTTTGAATAACATTTTATGATCCGGATATGATCTCATAATGATTGATTAGAAGAATAATCATCAGCCATCGGCTCCATTAATGAAGCCTAGGCTTATTGTAGGTGCAACTTTTTTATTCTGGTAATTCAAAATACGAATTAACATTTCATTATTTTCATAGGTAGTTATAAAAGGTTGATTTCCTAATTTCTTTGAATAATTTTGATTTTCAAGTTTTGGTTATGCTATCTACATTATTTTCAAATCTTGTCAATTGTACTATGTTTTTTTGTCATAATTAGAAAGTCGAAATATGAATAATGAATTTATTTTCTAAGTTGTAGGTAGCTTTTATGTAGAAAGGCTTAACTGTGTAATAATTATTATATTTATTTATATTTTTTATTTCATTTTTTTATTATTTTATTTATATTTTTTATTTATATTTTATTTATATTTATATTTATATATATTTATTTATTATATTATATTATATTATTATATTTGTATAATTTTACGAGGAGCTCCTCTTATTTTGTAATGTAATATTTAATACAATTTTTTTTAAAAATTAAAATGTAATGTGAAAATATTAATTTATCATAAATCCATTGTTATCAGAGGTTAAAAAAAAAATATTCAATTCCCATTTTTAGTTAGGGCTGGAATATTCTATACCCCAAAAATGAAGCACTGGCCTGAACAAGTCGACATCAACACTGGAAAGTGGAGCAATGAAACTACTGAAGCAAGCAACTTTAGCAACATCAGCCTATTAGAAATTAAACTAATATTTGATCTTGGATTACACCTGTATCCCGGGTAGTATCCCAGAGCTAATAAAACCAAAATCCGAACTCTCTTGACATAAAGACCTTTTAAAAAAAAAAATAGTGCTCCGATGCCAGAAATGTAATCCTGAATTGGTCAACGACCAGTTTTACGATATTAGCAGTTTTATGACCGTTTATTAGCACATCAGCATTTTTATAGGCATTGGAAATTTTCAGTAATGAATGATTTACAAAAGCTTTAAAAGATTAGGTAAAAGTGAATAGAATTAAAATATTAAAAAGTAATAAACTACTGGTTCAAGACAGGTAACCACTGGGTGAGAACTTACAATTAGTTAAATGTCAACTTATACAATTGGGGCTTAATTGATGCCATTTCGAAGAACTGCTACACCCGCCATAAAAAGCTGCAATAAAGGATTTAGCTGAACGTTTTAAATTATTTTAAAGCTACCTATTACGTAAAAAGTTTCTCAAGTAACAAGGGATAATAACAGAGGATAAAAGAGGAAATGTTAAGAGTTCAGGAGGCCATCCGAAGCTATTCGTGTTTGGCTTGTCATGGATCTTTTACATCACGAAGTAATGATCTTCATACGTTTGGTGTATCATACGACAGGACTATCTTCCTTTCAGGAGGAAGATTATCCCTTAACAATGGAATTACAGTGCCAGAGAGGTTTGTCCTCGATGCTAAGTTCTATGCAGCAACAAGTGAGGTTTACACTATCTTAAGACTTATAATCGTCACGTTTTACAATTTTTTTTTTATTATCTTTCAATTTTTCCAAAAACACATTGTGGAAATCTGGAAACAATTTTCTATGTAATCAAATAATGTTGTTTTAAATTATTTTAATATATGTCTAATTTACGAATACATTATAGAAAAGAAGAAAACGATATGTAATAAATAAAGTTGGCTAATTTAATCCCGCTCATTGCAAATTATAAATTATAAAAAGTGAAAGGAAATCTACTTCATGTGACAAGCATGAATTATACAAGAACGATAGAACAACTAGAAAGTAAAAAATACACAAATTTAAAATCCAATAGATGGTGAAAGTATTTTTAACACATTTACAAATACTTATATTTCAACAAAATATAATTTAAAAATAGATCTTGAATTTTATTTTAATCATAAATACAAAATTTTAAGTTAAAAATGAATTAGTTTTTGTTTTTTGATGTAGGTAGTTGATGTATATAATTCGTAATTTCGGCCAAGAGGCAGTAGATCATCTAGCCCATCTTTTGCCATGTTGAATTCAACCTCTGGTGCATTACCACGGGATTCGAATCCACAATGGAGGTATATTATGGAACATTGCGGTCCTGATTTTTTGCAGCTGCATTTGGTTACCTCAAGCCTTATTGCATTGTTACAAAATCATCCAGTTGAAGGCATATTTTTTATAAACCATGCACGTTTGACCATGCAGATAAGAAAATTGCATGTAGGAAAATTGGAACAGGCCGAGATCTGGAAAAATGTTTTTTGTGTAAGACCACGCACAAATAATATATAGAATACATAGAACTTCCAGATAAGTTCTATTTGTACATGGAAAATGAGCACACATGAACATATCTATGTGCATGGTGTATAAAAACCATTTTTCCAGATCTTGGCCTGTTCCAAATTTTCCTATATGTCATCAATAAACTTGCAGACAATTTAACGCTCTTTAAATTTATTAACGACAACTTTTACTTTAATTGTTCTGGAAACGAGTTAGCGAGGAAAAACTGAAAAAAAAATGCGTTTTTTCTTTCAATTTTTCAAGATGGCGGAAGGTGCACAAAAGGTGGGAGGTCGAAAAGGAAAGTAGAGGGGCGATATATTTAACATAAGATGATGTAAGGTAAGTATGTTTTCGGGGTAGTTTCGAAATTGTCTTGTTAAATCCAAAACCTGGGTTGTAACACCTGCCCTTTACTTAACATGGAGCTTATTCACTGAAATATCAGAAAAGTTTGCTTAGGTAATCTAACGAGTTGTAAAAATATTAATTCTAACCTGTTGACAAAGCTGTGTCTTTCGACTTTTGCAGTACAGCTGTATCGGTGTTCATCTTCCAATAGGCCGTGAGCGAAACCTACAGAAGCTGTTAAAATACTTTGTGATTTACACTTCTCCTTCATAGTTTTCTACTTTTTAAGCGTTTGTCCGCAGTCACCTCTCTTGTTTGACGAGTGTGCGTGGTGTACACCTTATCAACGAAAAACATCAAAGCTTGTCTGAGATTCACACACCTTACTATCATGTTTTGTCCAAACTTCGGAATGGCTAATAAAAACGAAAATTATTTTTTTCATTACATTTATTCGGTTATATTCCACATCCTATTTTCATATTTCAATGAAAATTGTAAAATGTGAATCTCAGACAAGCTTTGATGTTTTTCGTTGATTACACCAGTACTACAATCGAAAACTGAACAATTTAGCACTTGCCCCAAAACCGCTCTTGCTTGAATAATGAGTCTTCCAGATACCTTGTACGCACTTACCTTATAAGTCAGGGGCAAGTGCGTACTAAGTACTATTCAATTAAATCATCATTCGTATCAAAATTGTCGTGGTTGAACGTTGACTTGAATCCTTTATATAAACATAATCGCCTAAGAAAGTGTTTTATAAAAGGAGGAAAAATCTAGCTTCAAAAATAAAAATGTTACAGACCTCTAGAATTTAGTGCGCGCTTGCCCCACATCACCCTGCCTCAAAATCAAAATTTCTTCAAGCTTTGCAACCCAATCCCTTTTTTTGCACCCAATCTCTACTGGGCTACTAATCCGTCTAGGTAAGAGTATATCATATTATAATGTCTAGATAGATGGATTAGATGTGACTGGAGTTGACTTGACGGACTGCTATGTTTGGTGACCCTTAAGCAGCATAGTCTGCCTCAGTTTACATTTATGTTTCTATATTTTTCCAAAGTTAAATTAATTAAATTTAACAGACAAAAAACATGATAGTTTTCAAAAAAATAATGAAATGGTTAGTGGTCAAAACAAATATATAAGAAGTATCCGTCCGATTTTAATTTATTAAATACGGTTAGTAGTCGTAAATGTGGTTATTCGACATTCCACTAAATAAGTATAATTCATAGACATTAGATTTTTACTAATGAAAAAATTTGAAGCAAATATTTGGTTAATTAATTCTCAAACTAGATCAGGTTCTCCTCGAGTCTATGACAGAGGGCTACGAACGTCTGGAAAGTAGACCGCTTCCTGCTTCAGAAGGTGTAGCGCCACCCCTGAAGTCGTCAAGTCCGGATAAGCACCAACATATCACGAGATCGCCCACAGAAACGAATTCAAATTTATTATTGAGGAAGCTAGGTCCATAGAGGTACAGACCTGTGCAAGTTGGAGTGGGCGAACAGAGTAGGCCCTCATGACTGAGTCATCTGCCAACGACTAGTCAAGCACTCTGCAAATGTTCAAGTGCTAAGTCTAAATATGGTTTCATAATAAATTATTCCAATAAACTGCATTATTTCTTTTTTACTACCCATGTATTGAAATTTACCCATGTTTCACACAAAGGATTACCATTCATCTTATTGCTAGTTGGATGTTTTATACAGTCGAACCTCTGTATATCGAACTTCCATAAATCGAAAATCTTTATATATCGAATTTTTTTCAGGAACCTTGAATTTTTTTAAAAAAAAATACTCTATATATCGAATAAAATTTCTATATATCGAACAACAATTCCAATTACAAAAAAAATTAAAATACGATTATCATTAAAAAGAGCCATTACTTTAAGTTCATAAAAATAGGCAATAATTAGATGAGAAAAACAATTCCGCTGGTTTGCAAAGCAATCCTACATGAGCAGGGAAGATCTTGTTTGAGAAGGACAGGAGTACCTAAAGTCTCTGAATCTCTTTCCTAACACAGAATAAAATTTTCATTTTAAATTCAGTTTAACTCTGCCTTTCTTATTGTGAACATTGTTTCTAAACATAACTTTGGTGATGAATTATACATAAGTAAACATTAGAAGCTATCTTGCGCGAAAAAAAAATTTATTAATTTTTATATAAGTTTGCATACTTTTAATACATATCCTTATTAAATTATAAATGTACATTTGTAAAAAATCTGTAATCACAGATGTATTTTATAAAAAATTTCAAATAAGTGTTTTTGTTCGTTCAGATTTGTTTTTCTTTAACCATATAAAAATGCCTATGTAACATCATTAACCCCAAAAAATTGTCTTAGGTATTTGTTAAACCCTAAAGAATAGCTGTACTTACTATTAACTCATACATGGACCACCACACATCAAGAATTAATAGCTTTATGATTGTATCCATATATATGCAATAATAGAAATCTTTAACGCTGAAGATTCCTGATATTAACAAAAATTTAAGATGTTTTTATACATTTTAACTTAAGACTTGTGATTTGGAATTTACAATGTACATTATGATTATTAAATTTTGTATCTTTTTAGTGATTCATTCCTATTTTATTCAAATAAGCATAAGTTATATATAATTATAGCTATAAACTACGTTAACTGCATAAA
Organism: Rhaphigaster nebulosa; assembly: GCA_948150685.1. NCBI lineage: Eukaryota > Metazoa > Arthropoda > Insecta > Hemiptera > Pentatomidae > Rhaphigaster > Rhaphigaster nebulosa. The sequence continues at coordinate 129,180,416 of OX411309.1, read as the reverse complement.
GCAATGCTCCAATTATTAATTGCATATAATTGTGAAATTTTGTTTAGAGATAGTACATATCATCTAGATTCGTCAAAAAATTAACATGTTTTTTTTTAGCACTAACCCATAAATATTATTTAAAAAAAACAAAAACTGTGTTGTTTTTGATGAATCCCAGACATTGTATCCCAAGCCTATGTATGAAAAAAAAAGAAATCAATTATGTAACCCACTGAATATTTTTACATTTAAATTGATTTTTTTATATGCCGATTTACAGTTGAACGGAATCGCATCAGGAATAGTGGACAAATTTCTTCACGCGATGAAAAATGCTTCTTGAGCGGTAGGAAGAAAGCGCATAACGGATGAACATCTATTGTGGGAGCAGGACCGTTTGAATAGAAAAAAAAATGAATAGTTTACCGGATAAACTATTCAAAGTTCTATTGCTACCGATACGTGACAGGAAATGCAAGGAACAATAGATAAAATATTTTTGTATAAGATGTCAAGGCGCATAACAGCGACCACGATCAGTCAATGATATTGCGCCGAGATAGTTTTGGTCAGGATGAATACATAGGTAATATGAGGCGTTGAGAACCAAAATGGGCCAACCTCACCATCTGCGATTTTGAGAAAACCCTTTAAAAGATTTTAAAATTTTTTGTCAAAGTGGTTTTAACCAGTTTTGAAACCGTGTCCTTGCATTTCTGCCAGTTTAGGTCTAATAAGGGACAGATTTTAAAAATGTATTAGTTTCATTTGACCCCACTCTTTCACTGCCAACTTGATATCAAAGAAACAGTGGCCTATCTGTTAAACTGGTTTTATCTCTTAAATGGTTTGGAAATTAATAAAATTATTTATATAGCCAGCCGTGCAGTGTCATGGCATAGAATGGTTTGAAACATGAAACTCAATTTTCACAAAAGTTGATGCAGATGGATAGAAGTCCCAGTTCAACTGTAAAACTATAATGAAAATTTCCAGCAATATAAAATTATTAAAATAAATTAAAAACAGGATAGATATATAAATAAAAAATGTATACATGATTAAATAATCCGCAGTATCAAATATTAATTAAAATGAAAAAAAATGTTTATAACTGCAATATCAAACCAGTATCTCTTCTAAATAAGACAAAATTTTATTTAATTTTTTTTCTATTAAATTTTGTGAAAAATGAAATCTTGAAAGTTTTAATTAAAAACGCTGCAAATTATTACATAATGGTTAATAATTTCTTAATAGTTATACATCGCCAATATCTGGTTTGTTCATTCACACGGATTTCCTTACTACTTTGGGTTCAATATAAGAATTGTTTGTGATATATTCGCTTGCATTGATCCTATTAAGATTTTTTTTTTCGTTCAGCTTTGCAGACAGTTAAATTATCCCTCAAATGGGAATCTGGAATGATCCGGGAGATGAATAGTTTTCGAATTACCAAAATACTAAACGAAGGTGAGCGGGTTTCTTTGGGAATATGTGTAGAATGCTCAACACTCCATATCTTTGCTAATACTGGTTCGATTCCAATGATTTTTTTTTTTGTAGAGAATTTAATCACCTTTCAATTATACCATAAATCCGAAACACTACGAAACAAAAAAAAAAAAAAGAATGCAATCGGTTCACTTGTTCAAAAGATCTAGAAGTTATTAAACAAATTTGACTTTAAAACCTCAAATTTTTAGGAAGGTTTAATTTTTTTTTTCTTGGTCAAATTTAAATATTCATTATTGGAAATAATAAATAAATAAAAAAAATGTCATAAAACCAAAGTCACAGAATTACCCAAGCCTTGACCATTGTTAATAAAAACACATTAAAGAATTATGTTAGCCTCAACAGATAAATATTATATACTGCTTATTTTTCAATTAATGGTTAATTCAATTCCTCAAACAAGATATGTACACAAAACAAAAAATTGAAAATATGTTTTGTTTTTGCAATCTCAATATTCCCTCCCTATACATGCATGCTAATTTTATATTTATACACAAAAATATTGACTACCCACTAAAATGCCTTTTTAAAGAATACTTTTTTTTAAGAAGACTCTAAGAATTTAGTGAAGAAAGAAAAAGGATATTATTCATTTGTAAGCGAAGAATAAACAGGAGTAACCGGTGAAATAATTCTAGATGAGATTATTCTATTTATATAGAAATATTGCATATTTAAAAATTTTACAAACATTAATTTTCCTAATGAACGGTTCTAAAAAAAAGGATGATAAAAAAAAAGGAAAAAGGATATAAATGACGACAGTGATGTCCGATCTATATCCACTTTCAAATCCAATGTCAAATCAAGGAACTCGATTCGGTCGATTATTGTCCAAAGGAAGTCATTAGGCACTGAAACAGGATACAGTAGCTACTCTTCAGAGAGCTTAAGGATGTACAGGAAGTACCTGTCAGAAGAAACCAAGAGTGTCTTTTAAAAGACCTAATGAACAGAAAAAACAATGACTACTCCTGGGTAATCTTCATAATGATTCTAAGACTAAGAAATTAGTTATTATAGTTCGTTAAATCCAAATTTAATTTATGTTACTTACCGAACATTAATCACGACATCCAAGTAATAGAAGCAAGCCATTTTGCTTATGTAATCATGGTAGATTCATAGGTAGTATGTAATTTTTCATTTATGTATGTAATAATAATAATAATATATATATATATATATATATATATATATATATATATATATATATATATATATATATATATATATATATATATATATATATATTATTATTATTATATCACTTTTGCCCTTATTATGGACAGAGTTCGAGCTTAAATATCTCATGATGACAAAATTCTCACTTCTTTTCCTTCTTCCTGTTCTCTTCCCAAAATCTCTTCATATATATATATATGTATATATATATATATATACATATATATATACACACACATATATATATATATATATATATGTGTGTGTGTGTGTGTGTGTGTGTGTGCGTGTGTGATGTGTGTTGTGTGTGTATGTGTAAATATCATCATGAGATATTTAAGTTTTCGACTTAATGCACTGTTTAGGAATTATAGGCAAAAAAACTTCCAAAAGTTTCATGGTTTATTGTCTGCTAAAAGTTCTCCCGAGATCACCCGTGTCAGCATTTTTGTTTTTTACATGTTTGCATCCATTTATACAAGTTAAAAAAAAAGATTTAGTATGATAGAACGCTTCTACAGACTGGCCTATAAATGCCATTGCCATAAATTTTGTCTGCAGATAATAATAGAATAACAGACATTATAGATTCCATAAGGATAAGGATAATTCAAATCTAATCCTCATTTTGAAATTATAAAAGTCATAAAATATTTATGGCAGAATATTTAGAATAATTCAACAAATAGTACACTAAAAAATATAAAAATCACGTTCGATGTTTGATGCCACATAAGATATTTTCTGGTGACAACGATAAAATGTAATTGTGCCATAGTGGCAGAAGCCAAACTACCCTTTGTAAGCCAAAGGGACTGTGTCGAGCAGAGGTGGCAGATAACATTGCATTAACCGCTACAGTAGTCATGGTTATCCAGCGTGTCATGGGAATGGTCAGGGTGAGACAACAGGAAGCGGCGACGAATAGAGTGTGTAAACAAAAGAGAAGAATGGAAGGAGGAAAAAAGGAAATTAGGGAGAACAGGAGAATTAAATGGGTCCTACCACGGTGGTTTCCTCTTTTTTTTCTTCCACTTCATCGCTTCGGGACAAAAATTTCGTCGGCACCCCAGTGGCTCATGGAGCAGAGAAAACTCTGTTTTTCTGAGGAAGTTATTCATTGTTATTCAAAGCAGATAAGAGTCTGAAAAGTAAAATGCTAAAACACTTGTTAAAAAAAACACATTCGAAGCACTCAAATAACAGTTCAATTTGAGATGTCTTTTAAGGAACCACAGAAGATAATCAGAAGTCGATTAGGAAGAATGGACAGAAGCTAGTCCATTTTTTTGGACATGAAGAACAGGTTATTCTTTCAGGACAAATATAATATAAATATGTGGTGTCAAGGTCTTGACGAATAGTATTTATTTTTATATTTTATTAATATTTATATATATTATATTTATATATATATATATATATATATATATATATATATATATATATATATATATTATATGCTTTTTGAACTGAATTAATAATTTATAGAATAAACTATAAATTAATCAAACAATACAGTAGCTATTCAAGTTTCAGTTTAATATGAAAACTTCATATTTGTCGCCATTGAAAATAAAGTAGTAGGTAGTGTACTTTGACATGGGTAAGCAGAACATTACTAAAGAATAGGAGGTGGCATGCAGGATGCCATAGGCTTGCGACGAGGGTTCTTTTTTAAAACATTTAATAATGAATTCATTATTGTTATCAGAAACACTGATCCATTCCGTAGCTTTAAAAAAAATTAATATGCTAATTAATCGGAAAAGAACTACTTTTTTTTTTTTAACTTTTTGTCTTAAATTTCGTATTGTGAATTTGATACTCTGGACGCATCCCTATAGCAAATTTACTCCCAAAATTGTTTTGGTTACAACGTCAAACTTAACTGCGTTGTTGGTCCAATATGAGATAAACATTTATAAAGATTACTAGGATATAAATGGAATATTCCAAACACTACTAAACCAGTCAACGTTTTGCCAATTCAGGCATCATCAAGACAGAAAAAAATATAAGATCACATATATGCAGACAAAATACAACACATCTCACATTAGCAATATAAAAGGCACATCAATAAGAGACACTACTTCACTCCAAGACATCTACACACATACTGAAAGAAAAGGTACAGTAAAGATCTTGCATATTCTTTAGTACTAAATAGTGAAAACGATTATGGAAATAGTATGTCCTTTTCTTATAATTATAGTAACTATATTTCTGAGCAAGATATACATTAGTGAAACATCCCAAACTTTCGGTTGTAAGGCTTTACTGTTCTGCCTTCAACCAAATTTCCTATCATGCTACCTAAAACTGTTGAATTTGATTAAATCGATAAACAATCCATTATACCACAATAAAAGTGGTTCATTGAAACGATCCTGGGCGAATTATAATATTTTTTTCTTTGTAGCCAACATTATGGAGCCGATTTCTAACAGTTTGGGGAGTAATATCTTCACCACAATGTGAAGCGATGTGTTCTGCAGGTTCACTAGCACTTATTTGGAGATTTTTGGCTGCTTGAAACGAGCACTGTGAGAAAACGTTTTCTGCATGCATGTTTCTTATTGTCCACAGAGCCAGTTTTTAAGGTTTTAATTATAAATCGTATAGTCGAGACAGACAATGCAAACGTTCTTCCAAAATATCCATTAACTCAATCCTAGCCAAAAAAATTGAACAATTCATATTTGCAGGTAGAACATAATTAATTATATTTACGATACTTTTTGATGGAACTATTTGTCAATTGTGATCATTTGGGCCATTTTGGGTTTATATTTGAAAAAGGGATTATGTATTAGGTGAAAACTATGAGCTGATAACAAACTAACAAGTTACTATCACAACAGGCCATACGAATACTTTTTTGCATGATAAATTTTCAAATTTGTTCTTAATTAGTTTGTACGGGTTTTTAATTTCTTTCACTTTTAAAAATTAATGCGGAATGTTGTTTTTTCCAGCTGTTAATTCATGTTCAATAAATTATTAAACATATGTTTTCGCGAAAAACTGAATGTACGAATATCTATTTTCCCTAGTTGTTATGTAACATTCCTTTTCTGTCAGTGTGTGTGGGGCACTGTCTCTTATTGATGTGTCTTTTAAATCTATTGATGTGGGATGTACTGCATATGTGCGATCTTATATTTTTCTGTCCTGATGATGCCAAAATTGGTGAAACGTTGACTGATTAGCAATTTACTGCTATTTTAAAGACGCAACGCTTTTTGTGTGAAATTTTCCATTTATATATTAATGTTTATTTTATGTCTCTTGTTGAACTTTTGCTCTTCTGTATTAATAAAAAGATTACATATGATAATTCAGCTTAATGATCTGCACCGTAAAATACATTAAACTAAGTAATATTACATCATGAAATATAGTATGAAATAAATAAATATAAAAGTGCATATCATTAAAAACTCGAATTGCGGGCATACAAATGTTTCATAACTAGAAGAAAGTATTGATTAATATATAACGAGTTATATTGATTTACTGATGACCGATTTTTTGTCTAACGAAACAAAACGACCAATCAACTATCCGAAAGTTATATTTGTAGTAAATATCTCGAGTATCAAAATGTTTATTAATTAGAAATAAAAACAGATGAAAATATCTTTGAATTCACCTAGTTGTACTATTATTATGAAAGTTAACACACGAATGGAACCCTTTTACTTGTTGCCTGAAGCACATAAATCCAGTGGGTCCGTAGAACGAAAGCAGGAAATGCAACTTAAACCAAGCGAAAGTCGATACCCACAATCGAAACTGCTAGCGACGCAGCCTCTTTGATAATGGTGATTTAGAGCTGAGTGCATGGCCGATTACAAAGGCACTGCAAGCGTTCAAGCCACTTACCTTCCACAAGTCCATTAACAACGCGACGATTGTATTTACAGTAATAGAGAAGGCGGATTGCTAATTTATGGAGAAAGGCACTATATATGTTTATATGATGGTATATTTTTCGAGTTTACATTACATCTCTGTCCATTTAAGAATCATTGGCTTCCCATAATTTAGTAGTAGTAGGGCTCATCCAGAGAATGAGGGATAAGTTTCTATGTTAGAACTGAGAGCTCGAAATTTGGATAACATTACTTAACCATTGAAAAGTACCAGAAACAAATATCATTTAAAAATTACAATTGCTGGTTTATTATTATTCTTTTGTGTTATAAAACTTACACCGGGAACAAAAAAATACTTTTAGGTATTTCTCATCAGGCTCTAAATAAACAAATAAGAACCGTTTTAATAATTCTGCCTAAAAAAAAAAAAATGGTCGATTTTATTTTAATATCAGAGCATCTATGGCATTTATTTCACAAAATGGTGTCCATTCCGCAAATCTGATATTTTTCTCGTATCTAGAAGATTCTGGAATCATCCAGAATCAACTCTGAAATCCGGCGCCGCAAAATCACTGTTGCACTGTGTTTTATAATAAAGCGAAATCGATGTCTGAATCTAATTTACTAATAAGCATAAAACACAACTTAAATATCAATCCTAACATAATTAGGCACCCAAACCTAAATATTGAAATTAAAATACATCATGAAGAATCTTAGCATTCGTTTAGTATTCTTTCAATCCTGTTACGAATAGTGAACTCTATAGAACGAAAGCACTGTAATAAACCTGTCTGTCCAACGATATTGGACACTAGAGCCTTTTGTTCTGCATCCTTAAAAGCAGAATCGAGAATTCGAAAGGAAATTTCTCCACTATAACCGGTGCAACCTATTATCTATACCTAAAGAAAATGGCGGAAGAAGAATCACATGAAGAGTGCTTTGGACTGATTGGAGTAACTTAATACCAAAGAGTTAGTAATGCAGCATTATAACCTAACGCGCCTGTTAAAGTCAAGATAAAACTTCCAAATTTTTCGTTAGAATTCGAACTCGCAAAATGGGAAAGTTGAGCAAATGTTAAATCTTTTCCAAACCATTTTGACACCAGCACGATCTTGGCCTTAAGATATACCATTACGCATAAAATGATATCCGAAATTCAAGTTATACCGTTATACCAAAATTCAAGTTAGACTATAGTTAGCCAGATTCTCACAACATAAAAGAAGTTAAATTGGGCGGTATGTGCACCTCGAAGTAACCCATCGGGTGCTGACAAAACTACTAATACTAAAGTGATAAAAAGACCATTCTATCTAATTTCATAGATCTATATTTCAGTATGATTTTATTTTATATATTATATTTAGTTTTGTTAGTTTGTATATGTAATACATAGATATCTTGATGATTTTGATTATTAAAAAAATTAATTAAGCTATTAACACACACAAGCCTGTCGATGATTAAATTTATAATGATGGATTGTTTGCTGTCATTAATAAGCGCAATGTTAATAAAGTTACGATGGTAAGTGCATTCCTGGGGCAATTGCGTTCATTCAGCCTCTAAATGGTATTCCATTAGTCCAATAGTGCTTAAATGCTCAACAAATACTGTTTATTTATCATATGTTAAGATTATATATATATATTCACAGTATCGGCCTAATATAATACCGTTTAGAGCCGGTGTATGCACTTACCTCACCTTACCATATAAAAATGATCAATAAGTTCTAAATCTACAAATAATAATGTAAAACAGTAACTAAAATGTAAATGAAGATCTGAGCTCAAGAGCTTCATTAATTAAATTTAACGAAACACGAGATATTCCTCTTTGAAATCATGTTTGTGGTGATATGAATCATAAGGTGATAAAAAAAATAAAATGATGGTCATTTCTGGTCAAAATTCAGAGTTTAAGATAGAGCATAGCTAAGAAAGGCTAAATTAAGGGAAAAGAGATCATAATATAGATTGAAAAAAAAAACAAGTAATGTTTGCAAAATAAAAAACCATTTATCAGTGAATGCAATAAAATTAAAATATAGTTCTCCAAAATCCTTTGGAATTTTATAAATTATATTTTTTCTATGCCTATTAGTTATATATAAGGTGCCGCCGCTATAGCATACAAATTCCAGAGACAGTTAAAATAACTATAAAGATTTTATAAGAGTCGTGATCCAATTCGAGTTTTTCAGTGGCCCACTTTCGAGTTCTTAATATACCACGTTTAACATTTCTTAAATGCTCTTACTAAAGCACGCTCGCACAAACTCATCTTTTAAATGGGCCATGCACAGTTACACTATAGCAATTTGTTCAGCTAGGAAAGTAATTTGATAAAATGAGGTTAATATATATTTTAAAAATGTAGTCCAAAGTTCAGGGTTTGGACAACATATCTCCTCTTAGGGAATAGTACTGGTATTTAGTTATGTGAGTTTCTAATTATTTAAAGCACGTTTCGTTGAAAAATGGAAATAATAAATCGTAGATGTTAACATTTTATTTTTCTATTTCATCAGCAAAATGATATTTGTAACTTACCAAACACTTTCGCAGAGACAATGACTAGTACTTGTTAAATTTTTTTTACTATATTTGTTTTCAAGATCTCGCCTATATTTGTTTTCAAGATCTAATTAACAAGTTATTATGCCACTAACCCCTCTCCGCTCAGTAAAGTAATTTATAAATACCTCCAGTAAAACAAAACCGATTAGAACCTAATCGTGCAGTTTTGTTTCATTCGATAGATATAATATTTATAAGCGTTTTGTTGGTTTTAGGTTACAGAAAAAAAAAATAGGAATTTTTGAATTCTTATTGATAAAGCTATGTTTAAACTACTACGCTCAGCTCAAATATTTCCCAGGACCAGGTTTAGAGTAGAATGAATAAATTATATATATATATATATATATATATATATATATATATATATATATATATATATATATATATATATATATGAGACTATCATCATTTTTATCATATGATAAAAAATATTACTCCACAATTTTCATGGTTTGACCGCAAGACATTGTTTTTGTTTTATTTTTTCAATAATGAACCTTGGTAATCAGTCGACCAAAGAAATAAAAATGTTAACAACCCTCCTCAAAATTTGATGTTTTACGTTTCAAGATATGAAGAACCCTATCCTATCTGTCCATCCACTGTCTGAGGATTTTCTACGAGACTAATGGACCGATTTTTTTTAGATTTGGCACCAAAGTCACAGGTCACCCCAGAATAATCTTCGGAACTCGACATTACCATCCGCCTTTTCGCTTCAAAATGGCGGTCTATTAAAAATTTTATAAGTCCATAACTCGGCCATGTATAAAGATAAAGGAAAAATTTATAGTGTTTTGGAAACAGTTACCAAGAAAAAAAACTCTGCATAAACGCTTATGGTTTATTTTTTCAATAAAAATTTAAAATAATTTTTTAAAATAAAATGAACATATATTAAAAAATCTGATAAGAAATTAATTTAAAAATCTTTAATCATTGTAATTAAAAAATGTGGAGGACGCCCACACGCAGCACGGACCAAAGTTTCCGTTGTTTTATTGCATTGATTAATATTTCTATTATTTGTACTTCTCATTACTCATTCCGTACCAATCAAAGTATCGACTTGACAAACAGAGCAGGCTGACCGAGTGAAGAAGAGGATGAACTGCTGACGGCAGGACTCGTCTTTTTGTCAGCTGACAGCCATTAGTGGCCGATCCCAAGTTAAATGAAGGATCAGTCATCCATCAAAGGAGGCCTTTGGGGCTGCAGATGTTGGGCGGCACTCCATCACAGGAGTCTTCGGGGTTCGTGGACCTCTGGGCGTCGTTAGGATCTGTTGGATCTTCGGGAGCAAGAGAGGAAGAAGACTAGATCTCTTGGGAGGGAAGTCCTTTATACAATCGAAGACAGGCGAAAAAGCAAATTATTTTATTTTTAGTGCCGAATTTTGGATATTTATATGTTAAAACAAATTTATTGCAATGAAAGAAAAAAAAATACAAAAACATAATATGCCTAAAATCTTCTTTTTTTTGGTATCTTCGAGCATTAAGTTCATGATGTTTTCATACAGTAACTTTGGAAGCCTAAAAATCTACTACATATCTTCCTTAAAATATATTAATTTGCATTGACAATACACACAAACATATATTTATATATATAAACTTTTTGTAAGGTATATATATATATATATATATATATATATATATATATATATATATGTATGTATGTATATATACCACTTTACAAAAAGTTTTAGCAGCAAATAAACCTCAATTGCAAAAACCTTTATCCTGTTTTAAGAATTTTTAAAAAATCAGCCAAGATTGACATTCAGGAAGAAGCCTAAAAGTGCCTTGCATATAAATGCATGCTCATATGCAAGTTTCATATAAATAATATAATAAAATATACTATCTTTAAAATATTGTTTCCTACAATGCATAATTCAATCGCGGAATGCCTATTCATCAAAAGAAACTGGCCACGAAGACTTGTACCGCCGTCCCACGCTCCATTAGGAGTTCGCCAATCTGGTGGGAGTGGGATATAACATAGATAATATAAGTGCATATATTATTTAATTAAATGTACTATGCGAGAGAGTCGTATAGTCTACCAAGGTGAATAAAACGGACACTACAGATCTATAAATGGATGAATACATAGCTACACATGAGATCAAGTCTTATGGAGTGTTTGTCGACGATGATAAAGTCATGCAGAATGAAAATCTTTCTTTGATACTTGAGTCGAATAGCTGATACAGAGGGAAAAGGCTTTCATCACTATGAGGAAGTACCAGAAACTCAAACATACCTTAAAAAGATATTAAGGATTTCTATAACATTTATATTTATTTACAATGCACAAAAGCTGAGAATTTTAACTTTAACTCCATATATTTAGTTTCGAATCAAAATACAGTTTCAAATAAGTCGGTAAATAATGAACCAAACACGAAAAAGGAGATTACGAGGATAAGAAAATAAAAAAAAGGAAAGCCAAAGATATCTGCATATAAAAAGTAAGTACACGTAAGTGACAGCCGATAAATTAAAACCAGTGAAGTAAAGAAATTAAACCGAATCAAAGTTTAGTAAATTAAATAGAGAAGATAGAAGACTGTAGTCCTTCAAATAGTATATTAACTATGGTAATAGTGAAAAATATTTCGGAACTCGACTTTATTACCTTGCCGTTATATCTTGACTCTCAAATTAATTTATTCCACAGCATGCATAACCTGGCGTGTCAGCAGAAGGAAAGAATAATCAAGCATTTTCAGGCGCCATATCGATTTTACGCATTTATTAAAATAACCAATATTGCCGGGATTTACTTTTGATTTTCGAAGTAAAATTTTAGTTTTGAAGAAGACATTTTTTTTAATTCTAGTAGGTATACTATGCGCCACCGCACATAGTCTAAGACTCAATTTACACCGAACACACTATAATTGCCGCTAAAAAAACTTCATTTAAAACAATCGGCATTTTTCATATATATAGCTACTACCACCATTAAGTGTCTCATTCTCTTAACAAAGTCTCGTAGGTTAAGCTACATGATCGAGTAAAATCTTTTCTGGAATTTTAATATTACAAATAAAGTTTATCTTCTATTTAGGTTGGGAGTAATAATAATGACCTGCCCTTATCGTTTCATTAATGGATACAACTCTATGATACTAATAATATTCAATATACATATGATAATCTGTCAAACTAACTGTGGCAATAAGTAAGTAGATATGAATATAAGATAATACATAAGACATATACAATATATATACATTAGATATGAAATATGATATAAATGAGCGTGTCTTGGATTTTGGACATGAGGGAGGCAAGAGAACCTATAACAATGTGGAATATGAAACCTCTTGCTGTTCTAAATCGTCCTTCAGCAGGGTTTTTTTAGCTCTCTTCAGGCGTTTTAAAGTTTATGATCTTGAAAAACGTTTAATAAATTAAGAAATCTTTACCATTATGACCGAACTATGGGAAGGAAAATCCGGGAAGGAAGCTGAAAATCAAATTCATATATATTTATTAATGATTTATATATGGTACTACCTTGAACCTGTCTATTAACACACGATTTCTGTCGGGATTATATGACTATCACGAATAAAACGATCAATTCCCCTTGGAAAACACTAAAATAAAAAATATCACAACTCATCGGAAAGCCAAAGGCAGCAATGAACAAACTTCCCCAGACATACTGGTGTATTATATGTTGCCCGTGTTCCCTTCAGGCACAACTCACGTTCTGTTTCGTCGGGCTGTTAACGACTCCACACACGATCATCGTTAAGAAAATGTTTCTATTACTTGCTCGTGCGATGGTTCTATGCAAATTCGGCTCTCTCGGTGAAGGGAGGATCACGGCTGTGGAGTTCATCAGCGGTAAGACTTGCCCAGAAAGTTGTACTTAACAGGACGGATCCGCTAACAAACACATGCGGAGAATGTAACAAGTGGTGGAGCTCTAGAAGTCGTGAAAAGGTTCCAATATTATACACACCGAGTATGAAACCATTTTTATACTCCTTATAATACTCAATGATCTAGAACATAATTTTACTATGAAAATTAAAAATTGTAGTAGAATAAATAAAATTATCTTACCACATAGATCCAAAATTGCTAAGCAACGTGTAATCAGAACAATATGGAAGAGAAACTCACCTAGAACAAAAATATATATTGGAACATGACGTATCAAATTACAAAAGAAAGAAATGAAATGATTATTCAAAGAATCAGGAATAACATAAATAAATACAAGTTATAGAAGTAAATTAGAACAATAGAACAGAACAGTTTTGTATGCGTTCCAATATTGAGTAAATACCGAGAAAAAAATATTACACAAATTTAATCGTACCTACTTGAGGATAGAGTGTATATCAAATATACCTACAAATAAATTCTAAGTTAGTTAAATTTTCTGTCAGATAAAATTCTTTTCCAAGATCTGGATTAATATGAGTATTTTTTTATTTTAATATTCGACGCCCCAATGATAAAGACAAGAGCTGCCAAATCGTTTTTCTCATTGTTATTGAAGAGCTGTATATTGTGATTTCATTTTCTTAGTCTTGTTGCTGTTTATTAAGTTTAAAATGAAGTTTTAACTTAAACTTAAGTATGTTTACCAACGAAGGCAGGAAGGGAGGATTATCATAAAAGTTACCAATATATTCTACCATGAGTGTGAGGTTATAAATTTCATACATGCGTAATCCTTTATCAAATAAAATTCAAGGCGGAAAACAAGATATACAAATCATATTAAACCGCAAACGTTGTCCAAACTATACATTGTTATTGGCTGGTCATCAAGTGACGCTAAATGGCACAAACCAGCTCTGCAATATCTGCAATAGAAGCCTAGAATAAATCGTTCACCACGTTTTTGTTTTCTGTCCGTATTATAAGCTGAATAAAAGATATCAGTTGTTAAAAATCTTAACGCTATCAGATGACAGTTTTATGAGCAGCTGAAAACCTTATATTTACCAATAGAAAGAGTATACAAAGAGGCGCTTAAATTTATTATTTTCGATTGGCATAGCTTAGTTTCGACGATGTTCTGTATATAAGTAATATACATGTCAATAGTTATATTTTCTTTTCATTTTTTATAGTTTGCTTTTGAATTATCGTTTATTCAAATAATTTTTTCAAAGAAAATAATTTATTATTTCCCTTACTCCCTAGGTAAGGAAGGGACTATTATCAGATCAAAATTTTGATGAGCAGTTTACAACGGATCTATGCGTTTTAGAGTCCCCTGAATTCAAAAAACCCATTTTAGGCCATTGGTCCTGTATGTGTCTGTGCCTCGATTATCTCATGAACGGATGGATCGATTTTGTTATTTTTTGTTTATGTTTTTGTAGGATTTCGACCTATGATGCCGGTCTACCAAATCGGACATTTTATGTGGAATAGCCGAAAAACATGTTTTTCTATAAACTGGCTCTAACGATTTTGATGGATCTTGCTTTATGTCTTCTCCTCAAAGCACTTTAACTACCCAAATAGGACCAGTAATAGCTAATATACAGCGTATTGGAATTTGAAGTCATGTTTTTAAAGTATTAAGTGCATGATCCCATGGAAACAAATTTACATTTTTTCAGTTGTTCGAATAATTCGAACTTTCCATATGTTCATTTGAAAGAAAATTTAATTGTCTACTAAGCTAAGCAAATATGACCAACATTAGCGCAATTTTTATATTCGACTTTGCACCTAGAGCGGTAAGAAGCGTAAGAAAAGTCGTGAGAGTGGAAATACCAGGTATATTTTATTACTATATATTTTGAAAAAAACCTATATATATATATATATATATATATATATATATATATATATATATATATATATAATATATATATATATTATATATATGCATTATGGAATGGTAACGTCTAGTGTAGGATAATCCAGTGTTGACATTTAATAAAAATAAAAAAAGAGCTATTCTAAAGAAAATAACATTGGATATGAAATAATACGTATATTCACATTACTACTTATTCGACATCGTGTGGTAATAACTTGTTTTTTTTTTCAACAACACCTATGAAATTTGTTTTCATGATCAATGATATAGGATTGTGGGTTGTAAAATTACTTTCACAAACATTATTGCTAGGAACTATTCAGTAAAGTTATTAGGTTATACGGAAACTAAGTTTAGTAATTCAAATAACACAGTAGGAAGTTATGTTAACGAATTGCAAGTTCCCATACCGACAAAACCAACAAGCGCGAATTCCTTCTCTTTAATGCTTTAGCTTTATCAATCCTTCTCTGCAATGCTTTCAGCCTCTGTTTCTTTTTTCTTTTCTTTTTTTGTATTTTACTCAATCCCTTTTGATATCTTTAGGCCGCCTTCATTTTCTACAGCTACCTATAACAAGCATCATTATCTCATGGCATTCCGTTTTTAACGAGTTCAATAAAAAAAATCGTTTGTAGCAACTACCAGATAAAAATCCATAATTAGTAAGTATCCTGGGCACCTCATGTGTCAATCGATGGGATTATTCCTTATACTTTAAATTTTCTAAAATTTGGAAAAAGAGTAGAAAATCAATGACAGTTAAATTAATGTCGAATGATAGTTCCGAAATATAATTATTATTAATATTATAAGAACAAAATTGTAAACAAAATTAATATTAAGACAATATATAATAGGAAATAAACTATAATATAAGTGTGTATAGTGTTCATTCAAGAATATTGGTCCTCATCGTTTTTCATTTTTATGTGATATGAATAACTGAAATAAAAAAAATACATATTTTGTTTGTAAAATTAAAATAAAAAATACAAAATACTATGATAAAATAAATGTATACATTAGTCCTTTAGCCCAAGAAAGGTGATTTTTTTTCTGTTTTTGAACTTTTTTTGAAGTTTTCTTGGGGCAATTATATTTTTTATTATTATTTAGTGTTTACTTTTAACATTATAATATTTCAGTTTACTTATTAGTTAATTGTAAACTTTAAATTCAGATATTTTTATTAAAAAATTGTAAACTTATCATTTTATAAACTTGTAAATTATTATTTTATTCTTTGTTATTATTATTATTATTATTTTATATCTATTGTGATTTATTATTAATATCTATTGTTATTTATTGGTAGTTTTTCAACTTAAAAACAATGGAAGAAATCCTTCAGAATGTTGAAGATGAAATAAGAAAACTTTAATATCTTAGAAAATCAAAATTCTTTGGTACAATCTAATAATTATAACTTAATACGCCAAATACCCTTAAGACTAAAGATAGAATAAAGAATAAATTGCTATATATCAATCTTATTTTTATTTATTATTTTTTAATTATTATTTGTAAACTTTTAAAATGATTATTACTTATTTATTGGTTATTATTTAGTAAACTTTAAACTTACAATTTATTAGAAAATCTACTAAGCAAAGCTCCTGATAGATCCAACGAAGATTGGAAGTAATTTAAAATAAGAATTAAATATAAGTATAGAAAAAAATTATTACATATCGCCAAGGTGGCCTATCTGAAAATTTATGGAACTTAGAACGATGGGATTGAATTATCGTTGCAGAAGTATGGTAGCTAATTTCTTAATTAAATTGGTCTTATTTTGTATTCTTAATTAATGACATAACATATTCAGTTGAGTATTTGCCATTGCGAAGGGAATAGAAAACCGCAAGTTAAAATGCAATGTAACCCCAAAATAGCAAAATTTGTAAATACACCACTTTGGTGTGAAACTTATTCCGTTTAAAGTTGTTTTTTAGCATTTTTAAAGCGAAAGTTTTACTGTCGGTATTTTTATAATAAAAATATGAAAGCACCTGCACTATGCTGTCAAAAGTTTGAAGTGTCTCCAACCATAAAGGGTTCGGTAATACGGTCACATAGAACAAATTGCTCCTTTTTTCAACTGACTGGATAATTCTTTAGAAAATCTGCAATTTGTTATAGGTTCATACCCACTGTTGCGTAAAAACGAGACATCTTAAGTATTCCGAAATGGTTGCACAACCAGTGTTGTTTATCTTGATGTATTGGTGAGGAAGGAATAATTCTGAAGGATGTCGTTTATATTCTGAAACGAAACCGCAAAAAGACAAGCATAATAAATCAATCACTCTTTGGAGACTTTAGATTCAGATTCACTGGAAAACTAGGGCTGTCGTTCAGAATGATTCATATTCATGAAATTTCATTATTTCAGCATATTTTTTTTTTTTTTTTAAGGCATAGCTTGCAATAAGATTTCATTTATTCCAGTTATCATTATACAACGAAGTCTTTAACTAAGTAACTAGGGTTCTTCATTACATTGAACTAATGCACACCACCGAAGATTCATCAGAAACAGTTCAATAATTATGGAGGAGGGGGTGAAGACAATAGAACATCATATTTAAAAAATTAAAATTATACGTGCTTCTATAAATAATTGTCAATTCCAGATTTGATGTTTTTTAATTTTGAATTTTTTTGTTGCAAATATAACTTCAACATTCAAAACAGCAATAAACTCAACTAAAATTTTCTGAAAATTCTTATTGTAACGTTTTAAATAAAAAAATTTTATTCAAATTTTTAAATATCAAGTAGGTATTACTTTTTTTTTAACATTTCTTGATTTTTAATGTGACGATTTTTTACCCAATAAAATTGTATTAATAAGTATAGTTTTCTTAATTTCTATCCATCAGTACAAAATGAATCTTAACATATTTCAACATGATTAAAACATTTTTCCAACAAAAATCTGAGAGTATAAAGAAGCTGGTTACGACACAACGGAAAAAAAACACATTATTTATGTAAATTGAATTTTTTAATATTTTTAATTTCCTATATATATATATATATATATATATATATATATATATATATATATATATATATATATATATTTTGTGACAGAATTATCATTATTCCTTTTCGTATTTTTTTAGACATTTACATTTTTCTTCTTATAATTATTATTTTGTTTTTCTTTATTTAGTTATTTTCTATCATGTTTGTCTTATATCTTTGTCGTAGCCATGACGATGGCCTTATATTGGCAAAAGAGTCGGCTGTCGTAATAATAGAAGCATAAACAAATTTTCGTTTTCTTATTTTCTTTTATTTTGATAAAATAATCATTATTTGATACTATCATCGAGCAGTTTACGAATCGCCATCTTCCTATATCTTCTACTTAATAAGGTAGTTAAAAAACTAATAAATGAAATTTCATTCAATTTTAATAACTGAATTTCGGTAGATATTATACACTAATATACTTTTTTTTTTTTTTTTTTTTAATCTAAATGCTCATAACATAAATATGAGTTACCTATATGAATATTTTGTATTTACAGTTCCTATATTCAATGCTAAGAAAATCAGTAATTTGTAAGATCCATTCCCATTTTTTAATTATTCCTCACATTATTATTCTGTTAGATAATAATACTTGAGCCTGTCCAGTCTAATTTCCATCCTAAATCACAATAATTCATTTTATGGCTTTGAATACTGAAATCTAATCTCGGTTATAGCAAGGGGTCCGGAGTGGTGTGTAATTAAACCTCCCACACGAGGCCAGTGTTTAACGGTGTTCTATAACCGCAGTGAGGCTATAATAGTAATAATATTAGCATAGAAATATAATACACAAATAAATAAACGTTAATTAAAACATAATAGATATTGATATGTTCTTTTCTTCAATTTTCTAGAAAGTCCACATCAGTTCGGTAAATAAAGGAAAACACAAGGCTTCCAGTATAATATTCACATTATTAAATTTTTGTAAACGTTTTTCATTCATATTTTACCCGAAAATAATAGACTTATGCACTTTATCTAAGGTAATCGGGGATGTATTTAGGTATACTAAGGTAGTACCTTAGGTACTAAGGTAGTAGGGGATGTATTTTAAATCCGTTTCTTAACACCTAGTACGCGGTTTGGGGAGTTGAGGGGATGTGTGATATATATATATATATATATATATATATATATATATATATATATATATATATATATATATATATATATTCCCTGCTTCATTTGGGCACTTTGGATCGAATGAGCTGGAATGTGGCATTGTTTTCCAGGCAGAACAAAACCATAGAAGAGGGAGTAAGCAAATTTCAGTTAAAATTTCGGCCATTATTACATTAACCGGATTTTAAGGTTTTTCACATCTCTAAAGCCTTCACTTCCCTCCCCCCCCCCAAATTGAAGATTCGTATCTCAATAAATTGGTGTTAGAGAATTTCCTTATGATGGTCTCCACTTTTTCTCCTACTCCCACCATTTTGAAATTTTCAATTTTGTGTTTTAGTGAAAATGCGACCTTTGTGCGGAGCTCAGTTGCTCATTTTTTTTTTCTTGCAAACCACTGGGCTGAATTCAGTGAAAATTTAAATTGGAATTATCTTTAACAAAACTGGTAAAGATCAAAATCACAAATAATTTTTAGAAAAATAATAGTCGATAAAAAAAAAAAAAAAAATTTAATCATTGTCTTTTGAATCGTATTTATTTCATATTTTTAGTCTTATTCATTGATATTTTTTAACACTTTAATACATTTATTTTAATAAAAAATAGTTTAAAAATCTGGTGCGAAGCGCGCATAACACAGCTTTCAATTGCCACGCTACTTTAAATAAATTAAAAAAAATTTAATTTAATTTCTAAGGAAACATTTATTTTTTATTAAATGATATAAAAGTAGAAATTATCTACAACAATCACTTAAATTCATGTGTTTTTCGTCATTCTCCTTTACCTTCTACGGCTTTATGTGTTAGATATTATTTCCAAAATCTTTATTTTTCTAACGGTATACAGGTATTGTACATTTCTTATTTTTGGAAATTTGTTTTCAACGTGGAGAAATATTTCTTCTTTTTTCTCCGTTCGTTAATTATTAAATTCCTTCATAGTTTATATTTTTATTACATTAAACAATGAGGTATGGGTAGTTATTTCAAAGAATCAAAATTAAAGGTACGTTAGAAGAAGCCATTTTGAAAATGCGACATTTAAGTCCTGTCAGACTTTTTCAATGGAGATAAGACCTAGGTGGTATTGAAAAATATTTAATTGTATAATTATATAACGAATTTGATCAAAATTGTAAGAGTCGTATTCGAGAAAATGGTAAAAAAGAACCGATAATATAAAGTTGAACTTCCGGGAGGTCGATTTTGGTGAAAAAGTTACTGTAACATCCCAGGCATACGTGTGAAGCGAAAACCAACAAAGAATCTTTTTTGAAAATTATTATCACTTTAATTTTTAAATAAATTAGATTGATTTCCAATCACATCGATTCGCCCATTGCTCCAACAGCGAGCCCAACACCTACTATCTCAGTAGAGCTTCCATATTATAGGCTAACATCACACCTGACCAAAGCAAGATGATGCCATGTTATTAACAGACCAATTACACATGTGGATAGGTGA
Organism: Rhaphigaster nebulosa; assembly: GCA_948150685.1. NCBI lineage: Eukaryota > Metazoa > Arthropoda > Insecta > Hemiptera > Pentatomidae > Rhaphigaster > Rhaphigaster nebulosa. The sequence continues at coordinate 129,159,779 of OX411309.1, read as the reverse complement.
TTTAGTAATCTTTGCGAAATTACCGGTTCCATTCCCAACACAAGATCAAAAGCGTTCTCTTATCATGATCTGAATCCTTGAACTTGATCGATACAAATTATTATCTGCATTAATAGAGTTCATACGAAAGAAAAGAAAACAACGAAACATATATCTTTAAAGGGTGTTGAGAAACAAGGTCAAATCAAGAGCGGAGTCCTACGAGTTAGATATGTTTTTAATGGTAAAGAATTTAGTGAGTTGTTGATATGAAGTTAATACATTAAATTAATTTATTTTAAATATATACATAATATATAATATAAATACATAATATATGTACATATTAAAAACATTGACTGAGTACTATGATTTGATAACGAGAATATTCTAATAATTCGAACCATAATCAAATTAAAAAAAAAAAGTGAGAATAAGGGAAGGTATGGATGGCAAGCTAGTTCTCAGAGTGAAGATCGTGCAGTAAAAATTAAAAATATATATTTTTTAAATTAAAAAATTGCGCGATATAAAGAACTTTGGATTGGTACTATCATTATTTGGTTTAGTGTGATAAAAATTTTATTTAAAAAAAATATTTATGAATTTCTGCTTCATAAATAAGGAAGGATTTTATCAAAGGGCTCCTAGAATTCCAATAGCAAGTATTTGATCAAATCAAAACGAGATTAAGAAATATTTTAGAAATTTTTCCCAGAATAATGTTCAATTTTTCAACAAAATAATGAATGATTACTAAAAATCAATAATTTTATTAAAATGCCGTAACATCGAAATTGAATAATATATATGCATTTGAAAATAGACGACCACAAGCAAATAATACTTTTATTTGCATTCATCAGATTTAAGAAAATTTAGCATAAACGTGTTCTGAACGTTAAAACACATTGCTCTAAAGAAACAAATCTACGCTAATAACCGGATAATGTGATGACAAAACGGCGATTGGCTGAACAAATCGGGATGCAGAACAATAAGAAGCAGGCAGCAAGAGGAAGTAAGCCAACGCCTGATTGGCTCATTATCAGTCCATTGAGACGAATCAGCAGCTGACTGCGAGTGTAATCCCAGTTGGCTTACAATGGAAGAGTTACGTTTCGCAGCGTAATCTTTTACAATCGGCTGCTCGTCATCAATATTTGAGTCGTTTCTAATCAAGATTTCCCAAATGCCAACGTTATATTAAAGTTAGATATTTTTTTTAATTACGCGTAAATCTATTTGTAAACATTTTCCCAATGAAAAAAATTCAATAACATATTAAGAAATAAATGTAAAATGTGTATACATAAATGTTTTATCCACTAAGGATTGATCAGTACGCTGTGTATTATAGCAACCTAATGTATTTGGGCAGCACTGATTTTCAATAAATCATTTCTCTCTTGTAAAATTATTTTATGTTCCAAAATCATTTCATAAATTATTTAATGATTTGTAAATATTGAAATTTATAAAGAACTGTTAACAGAAATTATTTTAGTAAACAGAAAAAATCGAGTATGTTACCTTCCCATGAGGTAGTTCTATTTAAAAATTTGAAGATGGTAAATAAAATATAGATAATAATTGTGTGGATTATTACTACCGCAATGCGACCACAATTTTACATCGACAGAATAAAATATCGTCACTGTAAAATCAACTTGGCATATCTAAATTTTGTCAAATTTTCTGAAGAGTAACAAACCTCTATTTTCCTTATGTTTTCTTTTAAACATAAAAAAAAAGTATCGTTTTTATTTTTATTAGTTTGCTTCGAGCGAAATTTCTTTAAACTAGTAATGTCAGGGAGATTCAGAGGGAAATTTTGAAATAATGGCGTGGGTATCTCAATTTCGTTCAAAATTGAGACACATTACGGAGCAAATATAAAAAAGAATCTTATTACTGAAATATAAATAATATCTGTAATAATAAACCAACGTCACTCGAAACTCGTTTTGGAAATAATTAATACAAATTTTAATTGCCATGTTTCAATATAAATTATTATTGATCATGTCAAGCAATTAATCATTATTTCACATTTATGAGATAATTCAATCAATCAGAATTTATTAATTAATAGGTGATACGAAATTTTCAGGTTTAAGAACTTTCACTTTTTCTCAAATTTACAGACAAATCATTTATTGCATAATATTATTGCACATAAAATATTATTCGTATAATTATGGCATTTACTTAATATTATTTTAACAGTGGTGTGTTCGAAAATCTCATTTGACTAATTGAAAAAAATTTTCAGACACACATGTGTGTTAATCGAAAGTAATACAAAGGTTGGTTATCTTACGAGTAGAATCGTAGATTTGTCATGACACAGCTCGTATAAGTCATCAAATAATTTATTTAAATGCATATTCCACATCTAATTTAAAGGAAAGGGGCTGGGTATTTTTTTTTTGTTGTATATTATAATTTTATTAGACCACTTTTGAATGTTGATGACGTCACGGCTTCTAGCTCACTTAAACTAATGAATCTATTTTTATCTGATGATTTTGATGATAGTTATTATTTACTCGATGAGTTATTTTTAATTTAATTTTAATTACTTTCAATTTAATTTAACCGTATACACTTCGAATTCAACTATCAATGAATAAAATTTATTTCAAAAGTAACAAGTCTTTAGAAGACCGCGGGTGTGTGGTAGACATGTCCTCAGTCCGATTTCTTTGAATATCATTTCTGGTATTGCATGTTGTTGCCTACTGTTAGCTGCTATTAAGTAATAAAAATTTCAATTTTATCTAATAATTTATTTTCACAAAACACTTTTTCTAATAAATTTAATTATAGAAGAGGCAAACAAAATCCGTCGGAGTCAGACAGAGAAAAACTGAGAAAATTAAAACCTGATAATACGAAATCATCTTTCAGTTTCATCTCAATAGATTTTTCTGATCTCTATCTATACATATGTTTTTTGTTTTATTTTAATCAAGTATTGGAGTTGTGTACTACTTACTACGAATATTGAAGTAGCAATGTTACATTCACGACTGCCTATTATCAATAATATATTATGCTATATATATTATCAAACCGTTATATTAATAAAGACATCTGACAGGGCACACTTTATAAACCAGTTCGGGGTGTGACTGGCTAGAGCGGGTCAGGAGAAAGTTTGCGAATACAGAAGCAGTCCGTCCATCCAGGCTGCATCATTAATGTCCGCAGCGGTATCTCAGATCTAGAAGGTCCTAATCCTTTATTTCTAGTGATTGTCGCCTTCGAGGAAGAAAAGATTTTGATGAGGAATCCTCTTATACAATTGTCTAGTCAGAAGGAATCCTGTTCACATCCAAAATGACAAAATCGATATCAAATTATATTCCATTTTCTACAAATGTGTGAATTAATATTTTAAAATAAAATAATGAATATTCCTGTGTCTCAATACAACAATCAACAATGTCTTATCAATAAAACCACTAATTAAGAACAAAATTCACAAAATAATAAGTAATTATCCTCTTTTCTTCAATATTGTTTCGTTTTCGAAGAATAATATTTAACTTTATTATGAGTAATTTTTAAAAAAATGGGTAATTAATTTTTAAAAAAGACACGAAAAATCTAATTTGCCATTGCGTGGATATAATAAACAGGCTAAATAGAAGATGAATCTGATATAATAAATGATATGCGAAATAACTTTTAATTGATAAAAGTAATCAAAGTTAAAATATATCGGTTTGTGTATTACAGAGAGGCATATAGAAGAGGGGATCAAATAGATAAATAATGATTTTAAAAAAATCTAATTTTTAGCAAGAAGATATACTGTGACATTGAAACTGATGTAAGAATGTGGTATATTAAAGAATTTAATGAAATAATAAGGTTTTAACAGTATACAAATTATGACGAAATGATTGAATATCTGGATATTATCATGAGTAAGAAAGTGAATAATAATAATATTGTAAAATTCTACTTCAAGATACAGATATAATGTACATTAATTGTTAAATAAGTTATTATGAATACTAATAATTATTACAGTTCTGTATTACAGGAGTGTGTCCAGAAGATGGGGAAAAACTCAGAAATGTAGGCAAAGACAATATAAGGGACTTAATAATAAAAATAATAGGAATACTGCAAGAAAGTTCTTCACAAAATGACACATAATGAAGTATTTATTCTCAACCTCGCAAAGTTTCCTTGATTAACTTTGAATTGTTTCTTATCAAATGTAAAATTTTTGACACAGATCGTTTTGCATTAAGCTACGAAATGAATATGAACAAATCATAAATGTGTTTTGAAACTGAAATTCCACTTAAATTCAATTCATAGCAAGATGTAGGAATTTTTTTATTTTAATTACATGTATAACTTTTACCGCAATCCAATTCTTTGCAAAGAAAAATAATAGACTGAAAAAGGAAATGTCGCATATTCCAAAGACAGAAACAACCAAAGGAGGAATTGGAAAACGTTAAGGAAAATTGTCCTCTGAGAGCGGCGAGCGGTGAAGCCGGCCACACCTTGGGCAACACTTCCTCATGCGATACCGTTCCTGTCTGGCAGGTTCTGATCAGAGGTCACCGCGAAATTTCGAATCTCCAACCGAAAACCGACTCGAAATGTCAGTCAAATATCAGCATAACTTGACAGCACGGGTTGGCAAAAGAAAATACAAGATTTTTTTTTCCAACTTAAAATTAAATGAGCACGTGTCAAGATAGATCCAGTTTGAAAACAAACATTAGTCATTTCACATGGCTCCAACGATATAAGTAAAATATAATAGATATAAAATAAAACTTATTAGTGACTACACTTACCAAATTACCATAATAAAAAAAATATCAAATTAATAAAATCGTAATAATAAAAAAATCAAATTAAAGTTTTTTTGAGATACCAAAAAAAAAAAAAATATATATATATATATATATATATATATATATATATATATATATATATATATATAAAATATATAATAAAATTTCATTACTAAAATTTATTAGATTAAATTTATGTAGTGGCGTTTAAAAACCGTATTCATTGGGATTATTAAAATTTGATCACAACCGCTCGCTAAAATTATACAAACTCCCTCCTCCCCTCCCTCCCATCCCCTCTCACAGATCCTTTTCAGTTGTGGTCGGGGCCTTACGGTAATATAAATGCTACTATTTATGCAATGAAAATATCACGCCCATTTCTCGCAGACTTTCTTCGATGGAATGATCCCGAAAATTAGAACATACTTCACTGCATTTTCTTCCGTAGAAGGTAATTTCCAAATTTATATCATTTTCGTAAAAAAAAAAAAAAAAAAAAAAGGAGAAAATACCACAAAACACATAACTTCTAAATATATAAATTATATTAATTAACGAAACACAGAATTGATAACAAAAGCTACATTTTAGATTATACCCGAATACAATAGAACATATCGTCGGTCCCATGTTAAACATACGAATGTGATAAATTCTATTTTTTGATATTTTTCAATAGTATTTCAGTTGATACAGCCTGTAGTAAAGCTGCAAAATGTGCAGTTGCATTTTTACAAAAAATGTCTGAAATTCTGAAGCTTCACTGTTAAAGTAACGAATATGCGTATTATTATAAAGGTAAAATAATAAATGCACGTGAAACTCTGAGAAAATAAAAAAACAACATCAACAAACAAAATTAAAATAATCGAAATTGGCCCTTATACACAGAAAAGTGTAACAATTTTTTTGCCCTTCCGAAAAGTAGTGATTTTCACATTCGTACGTTTACCGTGGGAAAGACGATATAGTCGTCTGCTTAATGCCTAAGTACCAGTTTTTATATATGTATAATAAATATACAAATTTTAATGGAAAATTTTCTTTTTCGATTTTTTATATTCCATAGTTCAAAATTGGATTCCGATGTGAAAGTAAAAGATAAGAAAAGTAGGTCATTCTAATTAAATTGAAAATTTTCCAATTTTTATTATGCATTAATATTAAATGTACAATTCCTCGTTTAAAAAGAATACAAATTTAGTTTGTTGTGCTGCTTGATTCAAGAATTCTGTGAGATATACTTGAAGTCAAATCTTAATGCTAATGGGAATGATTAAATATTTAAAAGATTAAATTTAAAGAAGCACAACTAATATTTTTTCTTTTAATTTAAAAAATAAATATAAGCAGATTATTTAAAATAATTTTGCTTTCTTCACATATTTAAATTATATATTTATATTTATAATTATTCATATCTTCAAAAATTACCAAGTTTTCCTAGATAGAGAATTAAGATTCTATTACGATAGATGTATTATATGGTGTTCACCTTTATTATTTTTGGCGGCCGGTTTTACCGCCGAATCTTTTTAGACCGTTATATATATCAAATATTATTACTAAATCTGCCGATTTAACTGACCAATAAATCTCAATAATGACTGATAAATACCGGTAATCGAATCTATTACCAATCCGCTCTAAAGTCCAAGACGAACCCCACTATAAATTGTTTCATACTAATTATTAGTAAACGATTTAGCCCATATTAAAGTAGAGTGTTTGAAGAAAAATAAAAAAATACTTATGTAGGCCACTACGAGTGCACCAAACCAAATGTTTTCAAGAATCGTAATACAATACCATTTATCTTGCTTATTGACAAGTGTTAGACTGTATCTTCAGATTATATGAATCCATAACCATTTTGGTAGTAGGGTGGATCTATAATAAATAAATAATAATGATATAATAAAATAAGATATAATTTGAGACAAAATTGTCTACTGACACACAAACAGTGGCCTATAAGAGGGAACAGGATGAGTACAGACAGTGAGAGAGAAGATGCGCCAAGTTCCCTTTCACTGAGGCTAAAGGTCGCTGTAGCCACGAACTATCTGCATCCCGGTTCGTCCGAGTCACTTGTTCTCTGAGCAGCTATAGTTGTCGAGGAAGTTGTGAGAAAGGGAAGCAATGGAAAACTAAATTAAATGAATATGCATTCATATATATATTTATTTTTATCGGAATTGTTTTCCTCAAGAAAATATCTGTGCAGTACATTATGTTATAGCTGTTGACCGCGGCTTCGATCACGAATATTTCATTTCAGCCACTTCGCTTAAATTCGTATAATTATATGGAAAGGATGCCTAACTATAATAATTTTGTTAAACATTGTCCGTGCGTGAGGCAAGCCCCACTTCTGCTACTCCACAGTATTCATGCAGCACATAATTAGATCGAAAATGGAACCTTTAGTCAAAACATGGATCATATTTTTAACTTTCAAATGAAACACTCAAACTATTAAAGAGATATTCGTCCATCTTTCAAGGCATCCCCAGTTTCAGATCATTTCGTGCTCCATGTCAATGTGATAAATACATGACTTGACGACTTGTTTTTAAACAATTATTTTAAACAAAACTTGGTGTAAAAGATTTAGCAAGATGTAATACTAATGTTTTAGCTTCTAAACATTAACCGTTGAACACCGTCGTAACACGTTTGCAACATGAATGCCATTTTTCTCCATTCATGGGTAAAACCTTTCGCATGTAAAAAGTGAAACCCTCTTGTTTTTTAGATTGTAGAAAGAATTTTTTCTAACCATTTAGACTACAATTTGTTTTTGAATAATTGCACATCTACGACATAATGAGAGCCACCATTAAAAAATTCAGCTTCATTGGCATTGTCGTCTTTGAGATATAGTAATTACTACATCAGTGAGTGAGTGAGAAGTATGTTTCTATTATACTGTAGACAATACAATCACCTTTCAAATGAGCATCTTTTGTTTGTGTATGTGTGTGTGTGTGTATGTGAAATGTATAGTTTTCGAATGAGTTAAAAAACAAATAAAATTTGAACGGGTTTACATGAGAACCTGCGCAGAAAACATGTAGATATCTAATATCTTAGCTAACACTGGTTCGGTTCAGATGATTTCAATTTTATTTTGTAGAGACTTTTATTATCTTTTAAATGAGTGCCTGCAATGTTTCAGGAGATTCAAAGGATCTATGCATTTATAGTCTCCTGAGTAAAAAAAAAAAACATTTTCGGCCATTGGTCTGCGTGTGTATGTGTGGATCTGTTTCAGGATTATCTATTGATCGGGTGGATCGATTTCACTGCTTATTTTTATTTTATAGAGTGTCAGTCCTCGTTTTGGTCAAAGACATCGGAAATTTCTTTTTTTAGTTTTAGAATTTTGTTTTCAACCATTTAGAATAAGATTTTTTTCAAACCCAGTTCTATTGCACATCTACAACATAATCTAAACTCCGATCTTATCTGAAGTTTCAATCTATCATTACGAAGGCTGTGTTGTTAAAAGACCAAGTATGAGATGATATATCGTCAATCACAAAATTGATTAGGTTTTTTAAGAACGATAAAGATAATTTTTGAGAAAATCTCGTATATATAAAATACATGTAAAACTGGCGCGATCCGAAAAAAAGAGGAACAATAAAAGGTTATCTGCTATTTCCTCTCATCTACGGTCACGAACATTGCACCAACGCACACGAAGTGGCGTACGTTACTTCCACGGGATTCCGACACATCGCCAGAGGCCCAGTTGCAACACACAACGTATCTTCCCCGAAATTATTCTCGATAGCATCTCCATGAGATCGAACGTGATGACCGACACCTGGCGACTAGAGCTAAAGGTCCAGCCCCTGTTGGTTCCAGAGATAATTACCAGAGGGCCATTATCGACAGGATTGCAGTCCTTGAAATGAGTTCCATCAGATAGTGCAACGAACGTAATGGAGTGCAATTGAGAACTGAATGAAAACGCCTACGGTATGCAATTTTCTCGTTTCCAGGTTAAGGTGAGGCGGCTGATATATAGGCAACAGGGACCCTGCGTTATCGTAAACACAACTCTATTATTGCCGGTGCAATGAAACTATTTTTAAAAACCACACACACAATACTCTGCTTTTTAAGCAACTATTTCCAATACTAATATTCAATTGAAATATATATGTATACATATATACATATATATATATATATATATATATATATATATATATATATATATATATATATATATATATATATATATATATATATACTCTCAAAATTCTATTCAATTTCATTCTTTATATATATTTTTAATTTTACACATTTTAATATTTGTTGTTATTTTATTAAAGCAGTGTCACGAATAGAAATTTAAAATAATTAAAGTAGAGTTAAGGGAATTAATGCTGCAATAATGAAACAAGCTAACAGAGAAAACACCAGATAAAAGACAACGGCATTAACATTAAAATGCATAAACATAAAAAAAAAAAAATCAATAGTAGAAAATTCAAAAATTATTACAGCATAGAAAATTGGTTGGTTGTTTTGATGTTTTTAGGCGCAAAAATCGAGATCATTAGCGCTCGATACATATTATCATATTACTGCAGGAAATAAGGAAGTTAAAAAAACCAGAACATATATATATATATATATATATATATATATATATATATATATATATATATATATATACACATACACATATATACATGTGAATAAAATTATTAAAGGCTAGAGAGATCATTATTGGTATTAACACGTTAATTTATTAATTATTTTATTATATTTGCTTCAATAAATTTACTTTAACGAGAAAAGATATTACTTTGTAAAACGGCTCTACTTTCTACGGCTCTACTACATTCGTTTCCAAAGGCTATTGAAATATTTGGCGGTATTTCAATTTAATTTAATTTATGCCTTCCTTGATGAATTAATTTATGCCTTGATCTTTTTTACAGCATAGAAAATTAAAATATGAATGTTGAGGAGTTGTTGATGATTCCTACTAGGGATTTCGTTTTCAAAACTAAAATAAATATTACAATAATTCTCTACGTCATGGATAAACTGTAGTAACATTTTAAAAGTTTTACAAGAAAGGAGCTCGCACTGTATTGCATATTGTGGACCGTGATTAATCTTCGTATTCACAAGTGTTCCACTTTTTACTACTCTTTTAGTTTATTTACGATACTTAATCTATAAGAAAATACGGCCAAAATAATGCAAATACGATAATTAAATCCAAATCAGCGAAATTGGGCACACGACAGTTTACCTCTGACGTACAGCATTAATGAGGAAAAAATCCTCAAAATAAAGAGGCAAAAAATTTGTCATTATTGGAAAAGAGAGCTTTGTGCCTCTCAAACAGCAATAAATAATCAGTCAATATTTCGCCAATTTTGACATCATCAAAACTGAACATCACAAAATCACGTTAGTACTCAACATACCTAAATCTCGCCAGAAAACAACAGTTAAACGTATAATGTATATATTAAATATTTAGTTTATGTGGAACTGTTCAGGAGTTATTTAAAATTTCTACTTGGTTATTCGTTTTAAACTGTTGATGTAAGATGCGCTAAATACCTCTGGTCGGCATTTTACTTTATTATTTTTTTTTTCTAAGCCCCATACAATTTGGAGTTAATATGTAAGTGTATAATGGATGTGGATGGGATGGGACCTCTTCTACTGGATAGGATGGATTGTAAGGGAAGAGTGGAACATTTTTTGAGATTTTAAATAAAAAAATTTATATTTTTTAAATTAAGTAATAATGTTATACGATGACAATGGGAAGGGACACTGAGATTTCCTCTTTTGACAAGGCCCAGTCACGCAACATGACAAGGGCATCAAGCTTAGTGCCCATGGCCATGCGTCGAGGAAGCCTGCCATTACTAGCCTCAACATGGAAACACAAGGATCCGTAGTCGATTTTCCGCCTTACACAGCAATTGACAATATATCAGTAGAAAAGTGAAAAATATTTCATTATAATTCAAGCTATCCTTACTACATGAATTCTTAGCACGTTCGTAAAAAAAAAAAAAAAAAAAAAAGATTGAATAGAGTATAATACAAACCATTTATTTTTTTTTATTATTAACATAGTTAATATGTAAACAACTATTTATAATACTAATATTCCTTTTGGGGATGCAAGATAGGCTAGAGCATAGGTGGGGAACCTTGTTGCTATTGGAGCCCGCATTTAAACCATGCGAAAGGAGGCCGATATGATTTCAAATATTTCACTGTTGGTATTTATTTTTATTGGTTTAAACACACATGCATACATAAATATAAATACATTTATTTTTTAGTTGGCACTACAATTTTCAAATTTTTTGACTTTCCTATTTCAAACGATTTTCTACTATTTAAAGAAAGATTAATAGGAGAAATGAATTTAAAAATTTCCGACTTTCCATTCGCTTTTCCTCTCATATCTCGTGAATGGATGAATGGAACGCTGCTCAAACGATTTTCCGACTATTTAAAGGTAGATAGAAGGAAGAATGAGTTTAAATTTTCGGGAGAATGGATTTTTGCCATTTAAACCACTTTCCGACTATTTCATTTCACTTTAAGGCTAAAAGTAATTTTCCGACTTTTCCTCTTATATCTTCTGAACGGAAGAATGGATTTTCGTAGTTCAAACAATTTTCCGACTATTTGGAGATGGATATAAAAGAAAATGCGGATGAAAAAGCAGAAAAAATTTCACATTCGTTTCCCTTCTACCCTATCTCTAAATCGGAAAATCGTTGAAACCGCGAAAATTCATTCACCCGTTAACGAGATATAATAGAAAACGCGAATGAAAAGTCAAAAAATCGTTTAAACAGCAAAAATTCGCATGCGGCCTTCGAGGACAGAACAGTTTTCGGTGGCCACTTGTAGGCCTTAGTACCCCACCTACGGGCTAGAGGGTTGTTATTTGGTGGTAGAGTTAACTTTATTTGAGAATGACTTAATAAAAACTTTTATTCAATTGTGTCGCTTTTTGATTGCACTTGTTTAACAGATATTATTATATCATCACATCATTGTACTTGATTATTATTATTATTAAAATCGAGAAAAACCCCGTAGTTTTTACCTTACCTAAAAATTAAATCTCACTCAAAATTTGCCACCCCCTAAATTCTACCACCCGGAGCAAGTGTCACCAATGTCCAGCCAGTTTCTGTCATGCCACACTAGCTCAAGAGGTTGGAGGTCAGGCACGTGCACTTCATGGGTTATTGCGATACAGATATTAAATCTCTTAAATACTTAAAATTTCCAAATTTACAGTTTAAAAGTTTTACGAGAGTAAAGCATGTGAGCACACATATAAAATGCGAGGCTGTGCACATACTCTCTTAAATTTAAAGTGTAAATTAAAATTATCTCATACCTAAAAATAAATCTTACAGCTTCAAATACTTAGTCTCACATACGAAACATGATACTGATAAAAGTGTATTACTTAGATGTTTTATGAAACTTAATATAAGCTAGTCCATCTGTGTATCAGTTATCAAGATAATTGCTGACACCATTAAGTTATTTTGTGGCTTGGATATTACTGACTAGGATAATTAACCACAATTTCCTGGTTAAATTTACTTTTAAAAAGTTTTCTTCAATTTAAGTCTTAAAAGATGAAAATTATTCTAATAAACTAAATTGTTTCCAACTATAAACTTGAGAACTTTTGTGCTTGATTTTATATTTTTGGAAATAAGATATTAATGTCACACAGATCAAAATATATTTAAAAAACTTAAAAACTGAACAATTTTTTTTTTAGCTTATGTTATGTTGTTTAATTGACCATTACTAATTTGCTTAATTATAAATTGTCCTTATAGTTTAATTCTTGTTTAATTAACTGCTCACGTATTTGCTTTAGCAATTCATATACTAATTTAGGGGTTTTCAAAAATATACTCACATAAGTAAAATTATTTTGTCAAACAGAACAGAACTGTACTACATTGCAAAGCTTTGCCAACAAAGATTCTGTAGATCTACCTCAATCCGTTATACATTTTACCTTCTTTTTTTAAACACAAACTCATTAAAATTTATAGTTGTTTTATATACTAGCATTCATTAAAATGGTAAAACAAATTAAAATCGATCACTAATATCAATAACAAATATCATACATGTTGTATGAGATATTATTGATAAAAATAGACGAGTACAAGAACCTCATTTTACCCATAGAATTCATCATATTCCAACAACAAATAGATAACGATAACATAATCATGCAGGTAAATGTGTATTTATGCTTGAAAATATAAATTAAATTATATTGTCTAATTATTATTAATAATCTAATTACCTTTTATAGCAGTATATCACAATTTTGGTACCTATTGATTTGTGATACCATAGCAAAACATTAAGCAATAAAATACCAGATTCTCAGAAGATATATAAGTAATAATATTGAGATACATATTATGAAAATTAATAAACTTTTCAGTAAAATTGAAAAAATTTAGACTCGATAATAGAACTATTTGATAATTAAACTCTATTAATCCACGTTAAGAAACAACGAAAAAGAACTATAAGAAAAACAACTATTTCTTAACACAAACAAAATCAAGTAGTCGACACAAGAAAGGGTGAGAGTCGCATTTTTTCTAAAATGGGGTTATACACATTAGTATATTTATATTGTTGACTAGAATAAGGGCAATAAGAAACAGCCGGAAATGTGGATGGTCAATTTGTTAGAAGCATTTGAAGAATATTCATTAACAGAAGAAAGGAGAGCTCCAAACTTTAAAACTTAATTTTCTCGAAATGCATTTCGGAGGACTCTCTCCCTTTCTCAAGTAGTCTTCAATTGCTTTATAAAACTAAATACATATATTGTTTATATCCAAAGTGTCCTGATAAAGTTAGTACACGAGGAGATTCTATTAGTTTCATTCTAAACTAAATAATTTTTAAGGATTGCCAAACTAGCATCTCATTTCTTTGCTATTTGTGGACCTGCACCATTTTCATTCTAAATAACATATTTTTTTATGTTACCCAATAAATCAAAATAAGCATAATTATATCCCTTTAATTTAAATCTCTTCCTTGTCAAATCTTTTTCTATTGCATTGAAGTAACAATTATTGAACAATATGTAAATTATAATAAGTAAAATTATAAATTTATGAAATGTTTTCTTAAATAGACTTGCTGGCTCCATTTATTATAAATAATATTTTTCCACATTGTTCGCTGATTATTACAGTTGGCAATTAGCAGCAGTAAACTGATATATAAATAGTACCCAAAATTCCAAAAAAAACTTTTAAAAATAGAATGATGAATGTACATATTACAATAACAATGTAATGATCCTCAAAATGAGATTTAGAGGACTAGATATTCTAGTGGAAAAGGTATGACCAACAAAGAAAGAAGAAAAAAAATTCAAATAAGAGAATTTTCTATTTATAAAAAATAATGTTGAAGAGATATAAGAAAGTACATTGAAGATTGTGACAACTCATTTATTAATGGACTTTGATCATTTTACTAACAGAGAGAAATAAAGTTTTATTGTTTAATTGAATCATTTATAATCTGTTTTCCATGCTATTAGGGACACTAAATGTAAAAATATATATTTAGACTATTTCTAGGTTATTAGTTAAAATAACCTTGATAGTATTTATTAAAATGTGGTAGAAAAAAAATTATCAAAGAAACAGTACTCTGGAATACTTTTACATTCTAAAATTGATTGGAAGGGTAAAGAAATTATCATTACTAAAACTAATTGCATATAGCTAACATTTTTATAGTTATTATCAGCTCATTAGTTTTTCCACTAAAAGTGCCATCGCAATATTGTTATTTATTTATTTTCCTTGTATACATCTGTAACTAACTAATTAATGACAAATTTATTTATCAAAAACATGAAATAAAAGACAAAAATTATTATTAGGATATCATTGGAATTTTTAACAAAAAAAGCCTTAGTCTCCCAAATACAGCCAAATAAGCCAAAATTCTCCCAAATACCAGTGCGTTTTGCAAATTCAGCCATCATCAGTACAAAAAAAGATAAAATCAAATTAATGCAGACCTGAGATAGTAGGTACATCTTACATCAACAATCTATAAAGACAAGCCAAATATATATAGTACATCACACCAAGACAGTTCAGCTTGCGCATATGTGATAGCTCATTATTTTATTTATTTACAATGATAAATAAAACAGTATTGTAAACAATATATTATTATTATAACAATATTTAAATTGTGAAATGCCACTTTTGCAATACAAATGCATGATATTCTTTTTTTGGAAGAACAGTTCATATAGGTACATACTTGTCAGTTTTGGTAAAGACATTTTAAATATTTCATTCTACTTGATCAAGATTTTTATGAAAAAAAATCAATAAATATTTATATATATCCATCAGAAATATCAACCTTAATAAACTAAATATTAGATCAAAATGTTTAACTTTGTGTAATTACAATCGATATACTTTTTGTAACTGCATTGCCAAAGATATAAATAAATCATACATAACAAATAAATTATTTTAAATATTAGAACAAAAATAGACAATTAAAAGTTGATATAGTTATTTCTAAAAGTCCATACCTGGGTATTAAAAATAAAGTAGAGGTGAGAATCCATTTTACACTTAAAAGTACAGATTTAAACAACAATGTAACTTAAACAGTAAAATAATTTTTTCCGTGAGTTATTACATACTTTACGTTACACTAAAACTAAGAAGACCAGACAGAATTTAAAGCTCATTAATTGAATTACCTAACTAGAACTGAGGATTTTCATCTGAAAAAAAGGCTCCTTATATTCCGCTCTCCTTTAATATTGTAAGTACCAACTGCAGAATAAGAAAAATACAAATAAAATTGCAAATCATATTCATAAAGATTAGAAAATTAATGTTACAGACAAAATTAATTAATTAATAATAAATAAATAAATCATTTAAAAAATTCATAAAGGAATATTTCTAGTAAGAATAAGACATATAAAGAATTAATATGTTCTAATGTATATATAATACATTAATTAGGATTCACAGAGAGTTGGTTAAATATTTTTATATTCGATAAAAATAATTCAATTAATCTATAGCTAATTGCCGTATACACATCAATCAAATAAATTTTAATATATTTGTAACTTTTTTTTCTGACAAAGAAAAATTTCATTTTAAAATCAAAGATTCAGCCTTAATATGAATTTGTCAGTGAGCTATTCTTCAACTGTACCCAGTATATTCTTCGTTGAGTACTTTAGAACGACTTGGCGGATTTTTATTAGACTAAATATAAAGTTTCCGATAGACCCACTGACGGGTTCTAAGCGGTAGATTAGCTGATCTCTGAGGAGAGGTGAGGGGATAAGGGAGAGGAGCATTCATCACCATTCCAGAACAAATCGGCCGATTACGAAAAAACTTGTGATCATATTCCTATTTGTTAATCAGCAGAATGAAAACAAGTGTGGCAAGAACACTCCAAGCGGGACAATTATTGTATGGTGGCCTGGAAGACCTCGTGGGAGACATATTTAAACAATACTTTTCGAACGAACTCGGAAACTAATATTTTAAAAGAAATATTAAGAGTTCGATACACGTCGTAAATTATAAATACATTGATGGTAGCACTAGAGCCAGTATTAACATGGCCTATCATTCCTTTAATCATTAGACATATTTTTTTTTCCGACAAAAATGTGGCTATCTCAAGAGCAAACCTAATTTCGCCATCAATATCATATTAACTTTCACATAAAAAGCCTTAATTTCGAGCCAAATTGCACCAATTGAGCCAAATGGGGTATATTACGCGTAGCTTCACCTTCAAAATTGTTTCAATCTCAGTATTACTAAAAGCGAATACCCTTACAAACCTTGAGAGAGTGATTCAAACGAGATTTGTATTCATTAATACTTATTGTACAATCTAACCTATGACATAATAAATAATAAAATACAAAAGTGAAATGTCACTTTTACATAAGATGTATGTAAAACTTAAGGAATAATTTAAAGCAAATAATACTCAGATTAGATAATTCAATAATAACATGCTACTTGTAAACATTGAGAAGACATATAATGAATGCGCACATTATGAGCTTTTTACTATAAACGTGTATATAAATACAATATATATATATATATATATATATATATATATATATATATATATATATATATGTATATGTGTGTGTGTGTGTGTGTGTGTATATATTTATTTTTTAAGATCTTAGAAGATCCAGAAGTTGACCTGACCCAGGTATAGGCATTCAAACAACCAGGAATCAAACAAGTGATACCATTTCTTTTTCTAAGAGTGTTTTCCCACAAATTTAATTGTAATTCATGACGTAAACACGTCTTTATCATTTATAAGTATGAGAGAATAATATCTCACTTATAGAGGTTGGAAAAAAAAATCATTTTAACAAAAATGAAAAGTATTGGATTTTTGGGGATATTTATGAATGAATGAATGAAAAAACAATTTTATTCTGGGACAAAGTCCCGAAAGAATAGTTACATGTGCGTTTATTTTATTATTATTATTTATTTAATTATGTGCGTTAGTCTGGCTTATACTTACAATAACAGGGCAGTTGCTGAATTATCTAGCTGTAATTGTTATCATAGAAATACACACATTTTACATCAATGCGGTGGTATGATTATGAAATAGGTGAAGTAATAAGTTTTATTTAAAGCAAAGTGTGGAAGATAATTGGCGAACAGAGACGGGTAAAGAATTCCAGAAGGAGTTAGCTAATGATGAAGGATTTGCTGAAGAAAGTAGTTTTATATGAGGGAATATATAAATAAATGAGATGAGATCTTGTATTTAGACAGATTTTTTGGTTCTAAGGACTTAGAAAAGAAAGATACCAAGGATATATTTCCGCCGGAGAAGCGACTTCAACTTGGTATATCAACAAATCTGTTATACTAATTTATCTGCCCAAAGAATGAAGCTATATAAATTTAACTATTAAACCATATTCAATGCATTCCGATATTTATATATGTAACGGGGCTAGCCTGAAATACCCTCCCCCTTTCTCTATTCCACAAGTTACCACTTAGTTCGTCTCCTTCCTTCACAATATCGATTCTTCATAATCGATTAAAGGATAATCGAGTTCCTCTTTTACGGTTTAGTTGACGTGATTTTAATTTAATACGATTACCTTACCTCATTTTACGAATTAGCAGAAAATCTCCATTTAACAGTCCTATGCAGATTAGGACTAGTGCAATATACCATTTTACCAAATGAGTCTATTAGTGTCAAATATCAATCCTTCCTTGGATGTTTGATGGCCCAAGTCCATAAAATTTCATAAAAACACCGTCGTGGTCTCCTATTATATCTACCTATACTTTCTAAAGTCGACGACTAACCCTAAGGTCATCACCTGGAACATTCCATCCATATTTCACGTTAAAAATTTTGAAATAAAATGGCGTATTTACTCAAGCAGACATTGTAACATTTAAGGATCATAATAACAGATTATCTAGTGGCAGTTTTCACGGAACATTTAGCCCAAGTTACGAGCACCCAAGATCGGGCTTACTATAAAAGAAGGGATTGCCCTAGATTCGGCCAATATCTTCAGCTATTGCATGCAGTAAAATTTCGCAACGTGAACAGGTAGCATTCTGACTTCACAAAATTTTCAATGATGGTAAGTTAGTTATCTATAATAATTATTATTCTATGGTGCGTCCTTTAAATAAATAGTTTATGGCTTTTTAATATCTAAAATAAGTTCATAGGATCTCAGATAGAACAAATTAACTCAAACATGCCTTGATTTATTCAAGAACAAATTAACTCAAACATGCCTTGATTTATTCACAATAAATTATATATAAATAATGCCTAAGGTCACTGCCACCATGAAGCCATCAGTTGTGATTTTGATTTTATTATAAACAACATTTTATCTCCTATGTGCAGATGAAAAGCACTTTTTTGTTTAAAAAAATCCTAACAAATTAAATTGATGAACAAAAATTCTCCTGCTACGTGTTAGTGTTTATAACATGCGCAACAGTCATCGCAAGAAATCAGCAATGTAAACTTTCAAGATAGTCTTGACAAAGAAAATTTCACAGCTGCAATAACGATATAAAATAATTTATTAGTTTACGTTAGATTATGAACCTGATGTAGTCCTGTATTAGATGGATAGGAACATAAAACAGTCGATAAACAAGTTAATAATTAGACTAGTTTAAACATGTGTACTGAAACTTACTGTAAAGTCTTGAATGACTTATGCCTAAAAGCTCCAATGCAAATATTTGTAATAAGCATGTTGTGTAATCCTCAGATTCGTGCCGTGGCTAGTTCTCGAAGTAATGGTGTTTACACAGTGTTCAGTTGACGTCGACCCATACTTAACAGGACTTGAAGGTCTGTGTCCAAGGTGTGGTTTTGTTACTTATATAATCTGGAGTTGACATTATGAAACATGGAACTGTTAGCTAAACCTCGTATCAGTACAATGCCTATCACAGCTTACAAGCTTCGTCGAGTCTTGAAAAGAACTTCAAGGAGCAACAAGTGATCTGAGCATATCAGAAGAATATCGGTTCATCGCACATTTAGTGAAAGTGATAGTTGAATATGAAACTTTAAATATTTGTCCTTAAATTGTTCTATAAAAGTTGTGTAGGATATTCAAAGTTATTTATTGATATATTAGGTAATAATTATTAAATTTCATTACATACAAGATCTTATTTTAGTAATAGCTTCATTGCTGATTGTTTTAATATACATTGATATAAAGCGTAAATTTTAATAGAGTTGCGGATTAATTTCTATATATTTTTATTAATTTTTTGGAACTTATATATTATAAGGGACCATGATGTGGTCCCTCTAAGCCTGGCACTAATAACGTCCATCTTCTTCTTCGTATTTATGGGAATTTATGTAACGGCGTTACAAAAATAAATTTCAATCACATTTCATTACTAAAATTCCTCAAGAAAAATGGAATAATCCCAAAACTTTTAATTGATGTTGCATCGTTAAAAAATCTTATCAATTGCAATTATTAAATTATTACTGCTTTAACTAGATCACAGCTGTCGACTTCCGCTTACTAAAAATATATAAAAAACCCCACAGATCAGTTGAGGTCGTGGCCTTACAGTAATTTAAATTTAATTATTTATGTAATGAAAATATCGTGCCCATTCTCGCAGATTTTCTTCGATGGAATAATCCCAAAAATTTGGAAATATTTCACCGCATCTTCTTCCGTAGAAGGCAATTCCCAAATTGTTATAAAAGAAGATAAAAATCTCAAAAGAAACATCACCTATTAACAAAAAACTTAGCAATACTTCACAAATAATGCTAATAAACAAAACAGAAGTGATAGGAAAGTTACAGTGTAGGGGTAATAAGGAAAACCAATCGTATAATACGCAAGTACCAATTTTTAATAATGAAACCCATGATCTATTAAAATGGATTACAATAGAGACTGATATCAATAAACCAATGAAATTCGACCCAATTATAAAAAATTAAATTTCAAGTTTCAGCAAAGAAAAATTAGGGGACAAATCTCAAGAGAAATTGGAAAAGGGGACATTGTTATTAAAGCAAGACCAATTAAAAGTGAGAGTGGTGAGGGGAAATTCTGAATCCCCTCTTCATCGACTCTTACGTCTTATTCAACATGACTAATAACCATAAGGCTTCAGCTCATCTGCGTATAGAAGCCATTACACTGTACTTGGTGCACGCGGAGCATCTTCCACCTAGATGCTGTATGAATTGTTAATGGCAACCTCCACTTTCTCTTCACACCGAGATCGGGCAATTAGACATTTTCTTTAAGAAAAACAATTTCTCCGAAACAACGGCCTTTGACGGAACTTGCACATAAAGGATATCTCCAAAGAACAGAAGCTGTGCCTTGATCCGGTAGTGGGTTATCTGTGTCCATTGTGAAATCGGTTAACAATTGTAATCTCCTTTGGAAAAAAAATTTTTCGCCTAAAGTGACAGAAAACCTAGAGCCGTCCCTGAATATCGGAACACTAGTCCTCAACTTTTTTCCAACTTTGGGCCGAATCGTCGGACGAGTCCTTCTTGAAATATAGGCCCAATCAAGGAAAATACTTTTCCGTATGCGTAAGCGAAAGTATTGGACGGAATTAATTAAAATCAATATGGGGCCACCTCGGTACCAACCCACAAAATACCTAATACAACCAAGTCCTTATATTAATTTCTAATACAATTTAATAACATTTATTTTTATAATAAATTATTTTATCCGGGGCATTTCCCTTTGGGATGATAATACAATTAGCAAAACATCTTCTTTGACCTGTTTTCTAGGGTTGTGATTGCTTTTCTTTCGTTTTGTATCCTCAGTGCCTAAGGAAGGGAAGTTGTGTGTTCATGCAGGAAGTAAAATGTTGTATGTTCTAAGAATCGAAAATTTCTACTCTTGATTATAAGGACTATTTCGAATTCTTTAATAACCTACAATTTTTCAAGAACATTTCTCCCGGGAAAGCAGTCATGGAAGCAAGCTACTTAATGGTAGAATAATAACTGTTCAACTCTATAATATAGCTCTGATAAACAGGGAAATTAGCTATCGTGATCAAATAATAAGACAACTGAAGGCAGACCCTGTGGGTTAGCAGAAGCGTCGCCACCATTGCGGCAGAACTAGTTTGTACCGTTACTTATATAGCATCGATTAAGACAACTTCTTCGTCATCGACTCCTCCGTGAGCTCTGGAAGCTACTTACAGTCTTCATCTATTGACAGGGGACCTCAAAGAATAAGAGAATAAAGAGGAACTGTCAAAATTAAAATATAAAGTACAACGTGTATTACCAAATAGAATGATACTAAAAAAAAAAAAATATTTATATTTCAGTTATATTTTAAAATTGTCTACTTACAATTCTAAATTCATAACATATAGTTATCAAAAAAAGATACATGAAATTATCATTTCCAATTAATTATTCCCTCGACTAAGTTAAAGAAGGTACGACAATCGGTGGAAAAAAAAAGAAGAAAATAAATCCAAATCATTCTTAAAATATACATTTTAGGGGTCCCATGATTCCAAATCATCATTTAGTGATTGTTACAGTTCCAGGGGCGGATCCAGAGGTAATTTTTAGGGGGAGGGGAAAGCTCAATTTTGACGCCCTTTCTCTCACCCTCCCCCTTCTCTAATAAAAGTCAAGTTTTATAACAGTACTGTTGGTAGTTTATTATGAAATAAATAACATCATCTCCTAACATTAACATTGACAGAATTAAGTCAATACAATAAAAGAACATAAATAATTATTTTTTTACTTAACTTATAGATATTATTTTGTCAGAAATTCGCCGCCCTCTAAAGTCAGTCGTCCGAAGCAAGAGATCCCTTTGTCCTCTCCTCCCGCTCCATCTCTCTCTCAATATCCTCAGTGCATATTTATAAGAAAATATGGGAAGGATGGTACCTAGAATTGTGATTGTGCTGCCTCATCCTGTGTCAGGAAGGATCGAAAAGATATCTCAGTAATTAATAATTTTATGACAAACGGTACAGTTTGAACCAATTTAAAACTATTTTGACCTTGATTATGATTCCGTTAATATGGAATCCAACGACTTAGCCACTGGGTCTTATAAATACGTTTTGAGTTTTCATCAGACTTAAAAAATAATAAAACGAAAGAAGTTCAACACAATTTATTTAAATCAATATAAAATGTAATTACAATTGACAATTATATATTTCCATTTGACAATTTCCATGAGCGATTTCCCAAAAAATGAGCCAAGATTAATTTAATTGGATCATTATTATAAATGATTATATCTAATGATCAACATACCTATGTACTCTTCATAAAAAAAAAAATAATAATGTGATTTATGTGGCAAGTATGGCTTGCGTTGATTCCTGGCCTCTAATCAACAGCTAAAAAAGAAATGCCATTTCAGAAAATTAATTTTTCCGCCGATTTTTTTTTCTGAATTGATAAGAAAAGCTCTAGTTTTCCTTCATAGGCCGGATAGAAAGAACTCCGGGCACCACAATGACAACGCAACCTTGTAGACAAATGCCATCGAGTGTGTCCGTTGAGGTGAAGTGACCGTGTGTGACTCTGCTATTGTGGACGTGATACACTGTAGTGAATCAGGGTCTACTAGTTCGCCTATCAAGTTAGTCTTTATCGTCTATTGAAGTAGTCTTTATCAGGTGATGATTTGAATATATTTAGTGAGTGTGTCTCAGTTCTACTTGCAATAGACCAGTGGCTCCCAAGGTTTACTGGTGGAAATTCTCCAAACCGCAACCCAATATCGTCGAAATTTTGGATGAAAAAGATAGATTTCATCTTTCACATTGAATAGTGTATATGTCAGGCTCAATGCCGAAGCATACCGAAAAACTATTTCCAGTGGGAGCGGATTTGGGGTACTGCCGCCCACAGGCATGGCAGATATAATGCCTTTCACACCAGCCCTCTTATCTCCATAAACAATTATTGCTTTATAATTAAAAGGTAAATGGAGATTTTTTTTTATTTTCACGGGTGTTTAATTGAACTGATTATTATACTTAAAAACTCCTTTGAGTCGAAAAATATAATTTAACTCAAATTTTGCCGCTCCCCGATCTGCGAAAATCCGCCCGCTACTGTCCAGCATAAACATTCCACCACGTAAATTATTCACGCGTTGCGAGCGCTATTAAATATATACTAAATGTGCGTGAATAATTGCTGTTCTGTAATGCACTTAAAGCTTCATCACAATGACAAATAGCGTGGAGTAAAATAAGCATCCGTGGATTAATAACCAATGTATAAAATAACGATAATGATGTATTGGAAAAATCCGCAAAAGTTTTAATTATAATTACCGTTTTTATGAGCTGATAATGATAAAAATATAATAAATATGTATTTAAAAACATATGTTACAAGAAGAAAAGTTTTTCAAGAGAAAATAATTCAAACTTATCGTTTTTTTATACAATTAGATGATTGTGAACCAATGCGAAGCGATCTGATTAATAACTGCAAGCTCTTATTGATCAAATGACTTTTTAACTTCTACATACCCCTTTATTAACTTCATTTAAAGTCTGCTATTTTCGATTACTGTACATGACAAAAAAAAAAAAATCAATAGGAGACAGCATGATAACTACATGAGGCTAATTAATTTTCGATTGTATATTCGAGAGAAGGTAAAAGTATAGTTTTATTTTAGCTACTATAATTAATTTTACTGGAAAGATATTCATTCATCTTTATAGTAATACATTTTGGAAAGATGCCAAAGCTAATTATTTATTCTTTTCATAAATAATACAATATTTAATATAATACAGACGGTCATAAAACTAAAATGGTTTATTTTAATTAAATAAACCAATAAAGTACTTCACGTATATGTTTTATTTAAAAAAAGTAATTACTGTTAAGATATATTTTTTTTTATATTATAACATATTGTTATTTATTTATAGGTACAAAAATTGTCCACTCACCTCCACTAGTGCTATCCTACAGACACTGCTACAATATATAACTCCAGCGATATGAATACGACATACACAAATACGACGCTCACACTAACAAGAATATACAGACAGAGCAAGAGCTCGGCACCGACTGAACTTCGCTGGAAGCTACACCTCCCCCACCTCAGCACCTGTGTCTCAGGGAACAGGTGGACCGGACTCTTCTTCAGCGTCTCTTGTTTACCAGGCACTTTAACTGTAAGTCGTTGCCCGATCGTAGAATTACCCTCATCATGAGATGACCAATCTTTGGTAAGATTTACGAATAAAAATCTGATAAGGTGCGAGCATCAAACAACTTTCCCTTACCGTTCTATGATAATTATCTTTTTAATATAATTTTAAAGAGTTCACATAAACAATACTTGTAAAAACTCAGGAGCATTTACTTCTTCACATCTTCTCCCACATAAGTACAATGAAACACATTTTTAAACAAGTTTAGTACAATTCTATACAGTACCTATATATTTTAAGTTTGTCAACTTGAAAATATATTTTAAAAGTTTCATGCTAGTTTCTATGGAAACATTTTGCTTCCATTAAATAATATAAAAGTATAAATTATTAAGTTAATTTCTGCTTTTGTATTCTTACACTACATTATTACAGAGTGTATTGTTGAAAACAGAGTGGCGAATTGGTGGGAGGAGGTTCGGTCGCATCCTCCTTTCGGTTATCCATCTAGGGTTATGTAGTCCTCATGAGATATTCCGTATTTTTGCTAATTCCGCTCCGATTTCGATCATTTATCTTTGTGTATTTTAGAAAGTTTAATCATCTTTCATCTGATTTCATACCTGATTAACCATAAAATACTTACTTTTTGAATTATGCGCAAATAAAATTTTCTTCTCGCTATAACTTTTTCCCCTGCATTTTCTCGTTGGCATATTACATATATAAAAAGTTAAAGGACTTTAAGGAGAAGACATTAGGTAAGTTCTATCAAAATCGTTCGAGCCGTTTACGAGCAAATTGTAAAATCCATGATATAATTGCCACTTCCGGTAAGTCCGATGCGCTGTATCTTTGCTAGTACTGATCCGATTTTGATGATTCTTTTTTAGTTATTTAGATAATTTAATTACCTTTCATACAATTCTATGCATAATTTACCATCATATGCATACTTTTTAAGTTATGCGCAAATAAAATATTCTTTTCATCATAACTTTTTCCCTGCATTTGCTCTTTGATGTACGACATAAATGAAAAGTTAAAGGCCTTAAAGAAGAATAATTTAGGTAAGTTTCATCGAAATCGTTAGAAGTATTTTCGAGAAAATTGTAAAAAATTGTAATATCCATGATATAATTATCAGTTCCGGTTAGTGCGATGCGCTGTATCTTTGCTATTACTGGTCCGATTTTGATAATTCTTTTATTTTTTTTTAGATGATTTAATTACCTTTCATACAAGTATATACATAATTTACCATAAAATGCATGATTTTTAAGTTATGCGCAAATAAAATATTCTTTTCATCATAACTTTTTTCCATGCATTTCCTCGGTGATGTACCACAGTAGCAATAGAACTTTTAAAAATATTCTTGGAGTTTGGTGTACATGTATATTACAAAGTTATAATGGAAGAGAGTTCACAGCGCATGCTATAGAAGAATTAAGGATCAGGCACACAGACGCGATTTGTCGCGACGATCTGCTACAATATTTCGCCAATATGTTTCATGTAAATATTCAGATGTTTGAGTAATTTCTTGTTTTGAGTTTACATACATTTCTATTAGTCAAAACCAAGAAAATAATTTTCATTATTATCATTCCTCGTTATTTTAGTAAGAATTGAACGTAAAGAAATTTGAATTATGAGGTCTTTTGCGTTTTGTACAGGTAATTTAAGGACGGCTTTGACACGAAAAAAGTTCCTTTATTATTATCTACTTATAAGTAGATTATATGTGATTTTAAATATTTACTTACATGAAAGTCTTACATAACATGTTCAAAAACTCCCCCATTGTTTATGAAACATAACTCTAATCTTCGCCCAATCGAATACGTTGCTCTTTGAACCATTTCTGGACTCACTCCCTGAAAAAGTTGAACCAGGTTCCCTCGTAATTGATCTGGCGAAGTTGGCTACTGGGTGTAGAACCTTTTCTTTAAATAATCACACAAAAAAGTCTAAAGAATTTAAATCTGGCGATCTTGCAGGCCAGGAGACCTTCTCGTTTTTCCCTTCTTTCGTCTTGCCTTCGTTCAAAACAAGAAATTACTCAACAAACCTGAATAATTACATGAAAAATATTGGCGAAATATCTGAATATTGTAGCTAAAAGTAGTTGCTGAAGTGCCCTGATAACTCGAGAACTATTGAATCTATTGAAAAAATTATTCAAAAAAGTTGTATTTTAGGTTGGTAGACGTCAATTTTCCAGTTGTGGCATTGAAAATAGGTAAGATTATGACCGTCATTTTAAACGAAATACTAGACGAGGGAAAAAGTAAAATATGATGAGGTATTATTTTTTGAGTAGTTTCCAAAAATGTATTAAAAATACTTTGAACAAGCGCTTAGGCCTTAAAACTAAATTTTGGGATTTAATAATTATATCATCTGAAAGATCTTGATAAGAGTTATAACTTTGGTCCTTTACAATTTTGCGATATCTCTAATTCTCTAACGGTTTCTAAGATATTTTGAATTGTGGTCCGTATATATGGGACACACTTTATAGTAACAGGTATTTCGCTCGTGACAAATTTAGATCTCGAGTTTTCAACGGATATACACGTTTTAAGGTCCCCTGAGTCCAAATAACTAAGTGTGGCAAGAAGGTGTGTGTGTGTGTTTTTTTTTTTTTTTTTTTTTTTTTATACGAGGGTGGATGGAAATCTTCAAAAGACACGGATAGGCCCGTACCTATCCGCGTGTGGGATTTCTACCCACTAAAACCATCTCCCTACACCTCTTTCCCACCCTCCACGGGAACACCGTTAGGCATTACTTCATGGAGGGTGATTGGCTGTGTGCCGCCTCATTGTTTTAGGCTGCCACTATTTAGGCGCGCCTCTCCTTATCCTCCTTCCTCAGCTTCTTGATGACGTCTGCCGCTAGGGGCTGGCCTGCCATCCAACACTCCTGTGGAAGCAGCATCAGGCTGACGATGCTGTCTATTGTGGGTCCTGAGCCACAGATTTCTAGAAATTCTCCCCTCTCTTCTTGAAAGCGGGGACAGCTAAAGAATACATGCTCTACAGTCTTATCTATTGTTGGGCACCTTGGACATACAGCGGTATTGTCCAGCTTGAACCGCACTTGGTAGGCTCTGAAGCAGCCATGTCCTGTGAGCATCTGTGTTAGGTAGTAATCTACTTCCGCATGTTT
Source organism: Rhaphigaster nebulosa (assembly GCA_948150685.1). Classification (NCBI taxonomy): domain Eukaryota; kingdom Metazoa; phylum Arthropoda; class Insecta; order Hemiptera; family Pentatomidae; genus Rhaphigaster; species Rhaphigaster nebulosa. The sequence continues at coordinate 129,131,956 of OX411309.1, read as the reverse complement.
TCTATCCAGCCAAGGTTGAATTTGAGGTATCAGCCTATGGGTCCATCTCCCTTTCAATGTCGTATCCCAGCTACGTTGCCATCTCTCGGCCGTCTGCTTCCTTTCCTCGGTATTGGAGATGCGTTCAACTCTCTTATATGAGCGTTGCCTCTCTTCTGCGACCAGCTCTATCGGCGGTATCCTGGCCACCACACATGCAGCTTCGTAGGAAACTGTGCGGAACGCGCTGATCACTCTGAGAACACTCCGGCGGTAGACAGATACCATTGGTCTCCTGTAGGCCAGTATGTCCAATGCCTCACTCCATATCGCGGCTGCGTAGAGCAGAGTAGATGGGACCACACTTGCTACCAATAGTCTCCGATTACTTCTGGGTCCGCCTATGTTGGGCATCAGTCGGGCCAACGCTGTGCTCACTCTAGCCGCTTTATCGCATGCTTGTTGGATATGCTCCTTGAACCGCAGCCTCTCATCGATTATAACCCCAAGATACCTCAGGGAAGACTGGGGCGAAATGTGTTGTGTGTGTGTGTGTGTGTGTGAGAGAGAGAGAGAGAACAGTCTAACTGAAAAACGAAAAGTCTTACGAAACTGAAATTACTTATTTAAAGTAAATGTATTATTGAGATGTTATAGCAACTTTTTCGTCAAAATCGACTTACCGGAAGTGCCACTTTATATAATCGATTTTACACTTTTTTTACAATTCCATAGAAAACGGCTCGAACGATTTTTATGAAATTTGCCTAAAGGTTTCTCCTTAAAACTCGTTAACTTTTCATATATATTTAGTACATGACGGAGGAAATGCAGAGAACAAAGTTATGATGAAAATAATATTTTATTTGCGCATAGCTCAAAAAATATGCATTTTATGGTAAATTATATATGGAATCGTATGAAAGGTAATTAAATTATCTAAAAAACAAAAAATGAATCATCGAAATCGGATCAGTATTAGCAAAGATACAGTGTATCGGACTAACCGGAAGTGCCAATTATATCATCAATTTTTACACTTAATGAATCGATCTAATTGGATGGTAAAGGAAAGTTGTGGGATGTGCATACTGCATCAGATTTTTTTTATTTTGGCTTACATATTTTTCATTATTAAAAAAGACCAGATACAATACAGACAATTTAATTCACGAATCTTGGACTGAGGTCAAAATTTAGGAAAAGTAGTTTGACTTTAATGGTCATAAAATAGCTAGAGTCCTGCAAGCAAATCTTTAATAATACTACCTTTGAAATATTTTTTATTATTTCATCAAGAAATACTTTATTTAGCAGTCGTACTGCCCATATATATTGGGTTGCTACATAACACAGCGTACTATCTATAACTAGACATAATAAATATAAATACATTTTTCATTTTAAAAAATAGTCAGTGTTATGTATGGTTCTTCAGCTACTTGTAAATTATAATAATTTTTTTTTTATTAGAATGTATAATAATTCATATAAAAATTAATGGATAATTCACAATCAACAAATTTAAACAATAATAGTGAAAATTAGCTCAGGTAATCTAAAATATGAAGCCTGATGACAAAGAAGGCAGGCAATAAGATCATCATGAAAAGTATTTTGTTCTTCACATTCTAAAGATTTCATTATTTATTCAATTATTCCAGTTCCTCGTGTGTATATATATATTATATGACACATAAGATATTTTTATATATTTTAAACCAAAAAATATCAATTTTTTATGGTAAAAATCTGCGATTATATGGTTTGATTTATAGAAATAGAATGGTTCCATGTCATTACATAAATAACACTGTTTCGATAATATATCTTAATGACGATATGTTATGCACGATACCCTCATGATCAATTCCATAAAAATTCTTAATAAACACCTTCTCTTTCTGCTTATTGATCCATCTATGACAATATTCCAAGCTGCGGATGTTAACAGTACCATCTCCATTTTCATACTCTAATATTGGGTGGTGAGGAAAATTATAATGGCCATAAGTAAATCTATAACAGAGAGGATTATAATTCTTTTACAGTTTGAATATCCACTAATGATAAGGCTTGGTTATTTACAAATTAATATATTTTTATTATTAAAAACTTATATTCCTGGATATAACTATAGTTATAACCATATTCTGGTCTGTGTGTGTGTGTATATATATATATATATATATATATATATATATATATATATATATATATATATATATATATAATGTGTATGTGTGAGCTCAACTAATATGGCCTGTAATGTTAATTCAAAGGGACGTGGCACGGAATAAATAAAGCATATATCATTATGATCTGATTTTTTTTCGCATTTACAGGATCAGAACTGAGGTGGGAGGCAAGTCCAAGCACCATCAGAAATTAATATTTTCAGGCATTTTAAAATTTTCTATTCTATTACTAAAATTACTATTCTAGTAGTGTCCAAGAGAACTGTCTGTTGAGCCTCTATAGGAAATTCCCAACCATCTGTGCCTGCCACTGTTCATTGGAAATCAAACCATTTGTCGATATTATAACTGACGTTACCACCACGTTTTCCAAATGGAACAATTCTTTCAGTTTCTGACATTTTGGAGATTCTCCCTCACAGTTGAGCTTATATTATTATCATTTGGAATTGCAATATCAATAAACCTTGCTTTCATCTCTCTCAAATTTATAAGGAAGATATCAGGTCTGTTGTGACGCATCGTATGGTCTGTAATAATAGGCTCATCCCAATACAGCTTGAGGGGACCTTTTTGAAGTAGCTTATTCAGATTGTACCTATTGTATGGCTCCTTTTCATCCAATAGATTAAACTTCATCGTCAGGACCTGATGGAAAATTTTCGCCACATTATTACACCTTTCATCCAGTATGCCTTTCATGCATTTGTTGTTTGCATTTGTTTTTCCTTATGTACCCAATAGAAATGGTGAAGAAGTTGTACAGACCTACTTGGCAGACTTTTTTTCTTTCATTGAATATTTTTATGAATATTTTGGTACTTCGTCTTCTTTTTCTTTGTCAAAAAGCAGCATTTGCTTCAGAATTTGAATAATTTCATATTGAATAATATTCATAAATATACATAAATAATTTATGTACTCGTATATGTATACTGATGTATGCTAATTATTAATAATAATTAGTCATTTAATAGTTAATGATTTTATTTCTTTTAGTTCAAACTACATTTGAAACTACATTTATTGTCATACATATCATTGATTTTGTTATTTGTTTTTATTAATTTCAAACACTAACATTAGATGTAATACTGATGCTAATAATGTCTGGCTAAAATGGCTGAAAGACCTTGAAGAAGATAAGGAATCAAAATACAAGTCAAATATTAATTGTCAACTGTTTTAAAATAAATTTTAAATTGATAAAAATATTTTTAATAAATTTTAATAGTTTGTTTCACTTTCTATGCATTCTTTTACACCTTACAAACAAATAATTTGTTATAATTAGGAGAAAAGATAGTTTAAAATATTTATTTTGTTGGAAATAATGCACCCCACAAGAAATCATGTGCCTACCCTGTAGCCAACTCAAATACAGTAATATGTATTGATATTGGACAATATTATCGTTATATAATTTAAACAGACCAGGTGCGAACAAAAGAAATAAGGGACGAGCAGGTAGAAAGAAGGGTAACTGACAGGCAATGACAGATGTCACCACATAAGAGATAAGAGATAAGTTAATTTAAAAACCCTACCGAGAAGTTAACAATGTAACAACGCCAAAAGCTGGGATAGCTAATCAATTTTAAGAACTGGTCCCCTTAGGCTTGGCTGGCCTCGAGGAAAAAGTGGAGACCGCCTGGAAAAGGTATGATTAAATTATACTAGTTGGATAATGGTTCGCAGATACCGACTGTCAGGACAAGGGGTGGAGCCATCCGATGAAATCCCAGAATTTCCTCCCTCTATAAAACTAGTCGGCCAATGAACAACTTTTTCGACCCCCTCTTAGGCAGAACAAGAGAGAAAGGGGGATAGAAGGAAAGAGGTGAAAAGGAAGGACTTCTGAACTGACCGAGGCTGAGGCAAGACTTCGAGACTGAGACTGGCGGATGCAAGACTAGCTCTCTGAACCATGACCTCTACTGATGCAAGCCTTCAACCATCGCCTTCAAGCCTTCGCCTGAGGAACCATCAACACCAATTAGTACAAATAAGAGATTTATGTTAAAACAATTAAGGCTAAGTCTAAGCTGAATCATTCCATGGTTAACTTTTTATTGTAATAGTTTGTTGTTTTAATTTTGAAGAATAAAGATAAATAGGAGGTTGTTATAATAAAGATAGCAAGGAGGTTGTTCTTTAGTAACCATGCCCATACTTAATTTGAATATATTTCATTAAGATAGCAGTAACTTTGATTAACATTGGTATTAAATTTAAAAGTAGGAACATTATCTTGGTTAATTATTAAATAATGGTAACCACAAACCAGGCCCTTGGAAAGGTATCCAATTCAGAGGACAAGGTAAAAAATTCAAAAGTATTCATAAGCTTACTCAATTTTGGGATAATCATCCCCACTGATTGCCCAATGGCATCCCTATATATATAGACTAATGTATTAGCAGCTAGATAGATATCAAGCTCAACTTAACCTAGAAAACATAGCAACAGCCATGCTAAAAGGTCCCCGTCATTGGCTTGGTCTTTTTTTACTCTACTTTCAATGGAATCCACCATAATATCATCTATCTATTACTTAATAAGTGGGCAGATTTCCTAACACTTCATTAAAAAATACATTTTATTTGCATCAAAAGGCAGAAAATATGGAAAACATTTATTGTTAAGGAATCTTAATTTCGATTAAAAATATGGTGCATAGAATTCTTTTATCATTTAAAGAAAAGTCTCACTACAAATGGCAAGGTGCTATTTTTATCTTCTTCAAAGAATGCAAAATCATATGATATAAGAGAATCCAAGGAGGGTCAGAGTGGGTAAATACCATTAAATTAAATAGTATATTAATTATTTTCTTTAAGGATTCCCTGTGTTTGTATATCTCCATTGAGAGATGCAGAATCCAAGAATTTCAAATGCAGTGTTTTGCATTCATGAATTATATGGAATATTGTATTGACAGCCTCCTATATAAACAAATTTCGTATTGATAAAATTGCTCAAAGTGAGGACTTTTCCAATTTCTTAGATGAAATCCTCTGATAGTTTTGTTTTGTGGCAGAATGATTTTTAAATTTTTATATTAATTTACACCTTATATTTCACTTTCTCTTTTTTAAAATATTTTATAATAATTTTCTTGAATACCTTAAATGGTATGAATCAGGGTGTAATGTAAATGATATCCAAAACTTAAGGAAGTGATAGTAGATCTCAAATTCAACAGAAAATCAAATCTGGGTTATGGTCCTATTCTGACTAGGGAAGGAGTAAATTTAAATTTTGTGTTGTTTTTTTTTCACGTTTATTGTTGAATAAATTGTTGCGGCTAAATCACGCAACATTCTGTAGTTTGTAAAATCACGGGTTATTCCCTATTTTTTTTATATCAGCCTCCTTCTGGTCTACAGATCCCCAAATTTTAGAAAAACTTCCTTGCTTGGTAAGCTTTAAGTCCATGCTAATCTTAATTAATGTTAGGTCAACAAAACAATGAGCTGAGATTAGTCTCCAGGAAGTGAAATTATATCTCCTGAAACATATAATTACTTTTGCTATACTCATTATTGTTCACTTCCACCTATATTTATTCCTTCTTTTTTTTGTCTCTACCATGTTTCATTAATTATATTTTCTCAAAATTTTATCATTTCCATTTACCTATCCTATATATACTTTTTAACAATTATTATTATTTTTATCATATTTGTTTCATATATTTGTTGTAGCAAAGAAGAGGGCCTAAATGGTTTGGACAAATGTTGGTTAATGTAATAGAAACAAGTTAATTTGTAGTGTTTTATTATATCACTTTGACTCATCCGCAACTATCTTGGTTGAATGTTGTAGGGGTAAATAAAACTGTCCATTACTTCAGCCTTGCCATTTCACCCTCAAATGTATCCTCTTGATCATGCCCTGTTGCCATACTTAACCTGTCCATGTACACCTTTCCCAAGATTCCTTGGGATCTTCTCCTTTTTTGCAATGAAAACTTCCATACTGTATTTATGACAATTCACCGTCACCTGTCCTGGTAAAATTTGGATAATCTGAACCTTCATGAATCTGTTAAATTCATGAAAAGGTTCAAACCTTCATGAAAAGGTTAGTTAATTGGTGATCTTTCAGTTTTTATCCCGTAACCAGTTTGTGCTAATTTGCTGATTGCATAGTTGAAGTCACTGAAGAAGATGACTTATCCTTAATAATGTATCTTCTTCAGCTCTCAGTGACAATAACCATTATTGTTAATGTGATAATGACAGAGCTGTAACCTTTTCAATGAATTTTGTTTCATCATTTCTTAATTGTTTTTAGACATAAAGATTTGTCATTGATTGGTAACCCTCTAATCAGCCCATTGTTCATTTTGACTGGCAGTGGCGAAATTAACTGGTGGAGCAGGAGTATAGAGAGGCTTGGACACTTGGCTGGCTTTGATATCTTATATCAGGTTCTGGATATCAGATAGAATGCATTAGGGATTCACAAGTGTTTACCGTTTGCTGTCAAGTTGTAATTTTATAAAAGTATGGTGATCAAAATGACTGGCAGGCCTGATATTCTAAATGTAAAATACATAGGCGGTCATAATGACTGATAGGCCTACAAGGTCAAAATGAAGAAGATATGTCATAAGTGCATAAAATGTGCAAAACCTGTTTGTCCGGACCATTTTAAGGCAATATACAACAAATGCAATAATTAAGTTCCTAATTTCTATTTATTATTTTAAATACCATGCATTATCAGCTTACTTTCTAGTTTTATACTTCTATTTAACTTTAAATGCTTTTTACTTTTGTTTACATGTAAATAGTTTATACTTTTCTTTTCATCCCAACTTTTTGAATAATGTACAAAAGTTTCTAATTTATAACTCCTGGATTTCCAAAGGTGAATTGACCGAATGCTTAATTTCTATGTTCTACTTGTATTAGTGTTTTATTATTTTATCTTAAAATTATTTAATGTTTTAACTATTATTATTATTAGCATGCTATTATTATTACTATTATTTTTGTAATTTTGTTTCAAATCTTTATTGAAGTCTTGAAGATAGGCTATATGGTTTGGCGTAAATGTTGGTTAATATAATAAAATATCAGCTTTTTAATTGGTTGTTTGTTGTTAAATCACCTTAACTGATAACATGACAGTACTTCATTATAGTAAAATTAAATTTATACAGACTTCTTCACGGTAGGGATTCCATTACTATAGCAGCAATATGTCTTAACGCCTGGAGGTGACAGATCAGTAGCAAACCTCTTCTCATTTAAATACATTTTCCAGGCTGTTGGATTACCAATCGTTCTGTAATGTGAATATCAAATAAGTTAGTGCCAATGCATTTGCAGATTTAATCCAATTCTGAGTTTTCACAGCATGTAACACTTACTCAAATAATTCATTTAAATTGTCTAAGGTATAATTCTTCCAAGGAGCTGAAATTAGAATCTCATCCTCCCAAAGCTCTTTAATTGGCATGAGGGAAGCCACACTTGGCATGGTGCCTATGATTTCTTTTATTGTCTCAGGATTAATAAAAGCAATATTCCAGTTTTCTCCTAAAAATAAAATTAAAGGTTTGTTTTCCTACTTAAAAGTTAATTTCTAACTAAATAAAATTATAAAGTATCTGATTAAAAAAATTAAATATACTTAAAAAAATTCAGCACGCAGTACACAAGGTCATATGCAGTACACACCTTAGGATCACCTTCCCTAGGTAGCCACCCCAGATAGGGATGCAAGCCTGCATGCATAGAGATGGCAGCCCCATTAGCATACTAGGATACGTAGTCACCAACTATTGTAAACAACAACTATCGTGAAACCCAAACCAGCCTCGGATGTGATCAAGTCTTAAGTGAAAACGACCCGGCAACCCCCATAGGATTCTTAACTTTGGATATGGAATGTATTGTCACTTTATGGACCCGAAGCATTAAACCTGCTCTTAGATCAGTTGAACAAATACAAGATTGACATGAGCGCTATCCAGGAGATCAAGTGGGCACTCCATCTACTGCAGCTTTCATGACAGTTTACATGACTTTGACACAGGATTCGTAGTAAAGGGAAAGTACAGGCAGACGATAATAGGGTTTAAACCAGTAAGCCCAAGAATCTGACTCATAAGAATGCATGGAAAGTTTTATAATTATAGTTTCCTAAGTGTGCATGTACCTACATAGGTGTCTGATGAAGAAGATGAGGACGCCTTTTATGAACTCCTAGAAAGGTCTCTGGATGCATGCCCAATTTATGATATGAAAGTAATAACTGGAGACTGAGTTGGGAAAAGAAGCAATATATCAGCGGACAATGGGAAAACACAGCCTTGATGATGCAACCAATGATAATTGACAAAGGCTAATTAATTTTGCGGCATCCAGAAATGGGGTGCACTCTTTATCTGCATAAGAATATCAACAAGGGCACTTGGACCTCACCCGACCGGTTAGTGGTAAACCAGATTGACCATGTTCTTATAGGAAGACACCGTAGAAGCAATCTACGGAATGTGAGAACATTCATAGGAGCCAATATAGATTCTGACCACTTTCTGAGCATAAGCCATATAACTGCCAAGATCTGCTCAATAAGAAATCCCGAAGCTGTAGAGAAGCCCAAAAGTTTCAACCTCAGAAAGTTGAAAGATACAGAGACCCAGCATAACTATGTTGAGGTACTTAGAAGCTGTGATGCTGGTCAGGACATTGAAAGGTGGTTAGACTGCCATGAAGCAATAGTGGAAGCAGCTGAAGAAGTACTAAGACCATACGAGAAGGAGGAATGCAGAATGGACAGGAAGAGTGTATCATGGACAGGAAGAGTGTATCATATCAAGCAATGATTAGAAAAACTACAAGGATGCCCATTGATGAATACAGACAGAGGAGGAGAGATGAGAAACGATTACACCGCAAGAAGAAACGACAGAAAGAGAGAGAGGAGCTGGAGAAGGTGGAACTGCTGTGCCTTAGAAAAGAAATTAGAGATTTTTTCTGATATTTCAACAAAGAAAGAAAGCCCTACATAAATAAATTAAAATCTTGTAAGTATAAAGAGGGTAACTTGGTGATCGACAAGTGTGAAGTTCTCGCAGAATGAAGGAATTACTTCAATAAACTTCTCAACTATAGAAACAAAGGTGCTGGTGAAGAAGTAAGAACCCAAGAAGAAGAAGAAGAAATCAATAGAAAGCAGTTGGAAGAATAAGAGTTGAAGCTCGAGCCCCCTGATGAGGAATGAGATTACTGATGCCATCAGCAACCTCAAGAATAATAAGGCACCAGGTACTGATGCACTCCCTGCTGAACTCCTAAAATTTGGTGGAAGTGAGCTTGTCAAAGCGCTACAATATCTCCTCCTTGTAATATGGACAGATGAGATGATTCCCACTGACTGGAATAGGTCAATTATATGCCCTGTAAATGTGCAGGTGATAGGTTTGTGTGCAGCAACTATCGATGCATCTCGCTACTTTCCTGCGCCTATAAGATACTGTCTCACATTTTATTCACAAGTCTAATACCATATGCTGTTCGTACCAAAGTGGATTTAGGAAAGGAAGATCCACTTCAGATCAGATCTTCTGAGTGCAGACCATTCGTGAAAGAGGTCGCGAACATAAAACCAAAGCTCACCATCTTTTCATAGTTTTCCAAGCAGCTTATTATAGTATAAAAATAACCGAGTTTAGTAATTCAATACAAATGTCGCTTGGTATTGAGAAATGTGCTGTTCTTCAAGTAATAAAAGGAAAACCATTTATTTCTGAAACTATGTTCGATGATGAACTACATATTAAGCATCTTCAAAAAGAAGAAATGTACAAGTATCTTGGGACAGAACAACATGTTAAAATTGAGAGGAAGGATGTAAAGAATAGACTCATGGAAGAGATTGAAGATTATCCTTGCAACATACCTATCCTCAGCATCGAAAATAAAAGCTTATCATACAGTTTCAAAGTCCTAAAATGGTCAACAACATTGCTTCAAGAATTAGATAGACTAATAAGAACAAGTATGACTGGGTCCAGAATGCATCATCCGACTGCATCCATCGCAAGGCTTTATCTGCCTAGAAAGGAAGGAGGGAGGGGTCTAATAAAAATTGGAGAGGTGTGCCGAAAGCAAGAAATGGCCCTAGGATAGTACTTCAAACAAAGCGAGGTGCCATTGCATAAAATAATATGCAGTCTCGATCGGGGGCATACTGTCCTGCAATTAGTTTCTCAAGAAGTTGTGTCCAACATTATTACCAACAGCGAACAAATGGAAGAATGTAAATCGAAAGTATTACTTGGAAGATTTTATCACCAGCTTCAGCAAACTGAAATAGATAAAACATTTTCTACTAGCTGGCTAGTTAGAGGAAGTCTCTTCCCCGAAATAGAGGGCTTTCTTATAGCAATTCAGGATCAGGTCATAGCAACTAGGTCTTACTGGCACCACATCTTGAAACAACAGAACGCATCAGACAAGTGTAGGCTCAATGCCACCACATACGAGTCTGTTCAGCACATAACTGGAGGATGTGGTGTGTTGGCTGGCACAGAATACCTCAAGAGGCATGACGATATTGACAAAATCTATCACCAGGTGATAGGTCTAAAAAGAAAATTATTAAATGACTTGATGCCATATTATAAGTACAATCCTAAAGATCTCATTCTGAGGGAATATACAAAATTGTATTGGAATCAGTCATTTATAACAGACCATTCCGTGTCCCACAACAGACCTGATATTGTTGAGATTGATGGTAATATGAAGACAGCTGTTAGATATTGCTGTGCCCAATGACGGAAACACTAATTCAGTATGTGCAGAAAAAATTCGAAAATATCAAACTTTAGCAGCTGAACTAAAAGATCTGTATAGACTGAATAAAGTGATTGTGAGAGCTATAGTGATCTCCAGCAATGACCTGATGCCAGAGTCCACTGTCGAAGCAACTGAATGGCTGGGCCTCTCGATGGCTGTTATAAATGAAGCCCAGAAAGCTGTGCTGTTGAATACCTCAAGGATTGTAAATAGTTTTCTAAATAAATAATAAAAATGGCCAAACAAACACTGACCTGAGTGTTTGGAGTTGATTCTCCCCCTCACCAGGAAAAAAACTTTTTGAAAGTGTCGAAAATTAAATAATAATAATAGTAAATACCACCACAAGATTTTTCTCCTCTATTATAAATCTTTCCTGTGATGAACTCTTTTCCAGGTTTCTTTCATTCTACAATTCAATAGGAGATTTCCAAGTTTTTTTCAATTTTAGGATTTTGATTTATTTTTCTTCACCTGCACTAGAGAAGGTAATTAGGGACTCTGATATACAAAGAAACAGTACAATTTTCTATGCAGACAATGTCATAACCAGATTACAGAGCAACTTAGAGCAAGCCTTCCTAGCATTAGAGGCAGAAAAACAGGAAATAGGTATGCGAATCAATCTGGCATAGACCAACTTATGCTTGCCAAGCACCAATGGCCACCACCACCCACTGTTATGTTCAGAAGTTACACATTTGAAACTGTAAATAATTTTGTAGATCTGGAGTCCCTAGTGCGTGCAGACAATATGCTCAGCTCAGAGGTACAGAAGTTAATCACTATAACAGATACTCTTTTGCCCTGACAAAAACACAAAGAAGCCATTTGCAGTAAAAAAAATACAAAAATTACTCTAAATAAAGCATAAATGACCCTAGTACTGTCTTATGTCTTAGAAACATGTCCCATATCACATGCTGATATCAACAGTTTATGGTTATTTGAGAGAAAATTCCTCAGAAGTCTCTATGATGATGATGCTTTTTTCTTCTATTGATTTTCTCCAAATATTAGAGAAACAGATTTAGAATATATATATATATATATATATATATATATATATATATATATATATATATATATATATATATATATATATATATACAGGATGTCCCACCTCGTGATGTCAATACTTTAGGGGGTTATCCTAGAAGTCATTTGTAGTTAAATGGCGTAGAAATGAAATTTCTATCTTAACCCATCGAAGAGATATCCTATTTTTTGTGTATTTTTAAAAATACACGATTTTTTAGTGAAAAACTGTAATTAATTAATTTCTGCTTGATGTATAGTAAAAAACGAGGATATTTTCAAAAACTACATTAAATTTCCTATAAGGAACACCACCCTTTAAAATTTTATTTATTCACACAAGTGGTATACAGTAATTAATAGCAGTTAAAAATTTAAAAATTAGTATTTTCTGATTGTGTTTTCAAGCACAACCAATTTTAGGCGCAGAGGTTTGCCTCTGAGTCAAAAGTTGCATCAATTCATAAGCTTTAAAATGATACCCCATTCACCCAGAAAAATAAAGGTTTTGTGTAAAAAACTTTAATTTCCAATTTCAAAACCATAATTACGCTAAATGTATCGGCGGCGTAGAACAAAGAGTGAACACACTGAGAACATAACACAAAGAAAAAGGGGATTTTTTTTGCTTTTCTTTTTCTTTTCTTTTTTATTTTATTATAACAATCTAATGTTTGGAGAACCTATTTAGTCACTCACATATTGAAATTTCCATATCTGTGACGCGCCACGAGAAAAGGGAGCTTAGGATGAAGACCCAAATTTTTCACTAGAGCATAAAAACTTTTTTCTAGTAAATGTATTTCTGAACATCTAAACTACATGTTAAATACTATTTTTGACGTTGGTCACTCTCAAGCATTGTGTAAGAGCGCTGTTTTGTGAAATTCCGCTTTAGACCGGACGGTTTTTCAATGGGAGCTTGCTTTTTTCTAAAATTATAATTTGTAAAAATTAAACTTCAAATCGTTATAATTCTGCGATTTTTGTCCCTAGGGAGCTACAGAAGGGCTCATTTGATTCGTCTCTTCCAAAAATTAGTGGGAAGAAATAGATTTTCATTTGTTCACCCTAAGCTCCCTTTTCTCATGGCGCGTCACAATAATTATTACAAAGGTAAATAAGGATTATTTTTTTTATGAACGAACACTCCTAGAACATAATAAAAATAAGCAGATTTTTTTAAAAATTGTTTTATGAAAAATATTAAATTTAAGACATAATCATAAATTTAGTTCTTACAAATTATTACAAGTAATATGTATACATAATGTCTTTTACACTTTAAAATAAAAATGTCTGAAATGTAGGTACCTAATAATACTAATTCTAATTACTACTCTTTTAAAAGAAACAATAAAATAAAAAATATTATTTACAATAAAAAAATACAAATCACGAAAAGTAAAAAAACTTGTTTATGAAAAGTAAAAGTACTCCTAGGGAAACTGTTAATAATAATACATAATATGTATAAGAATATTATTCTTAAAATAAAAAAAAAATCAATATTGAAATATTCAAATTAATTTATTGGTCCATTAAATACTCAAAATGCCCCCCTGCCTGCTGTCTACACATATGAGCCCGTAATCTAACCGAATCAACGGCTTTGCGCAGAATGTCTCGCCCTTCTCTCCTCATGATATTGCTCTGCTCTTCAATCTGGCAAGGAGTTCCTCCCTTGATGCTACAGGCTCGGAGCAAACTTTGCTCTTCACCGTTCCCCATACGTGGAAGTCGAGAGGAGTAAGATTGGGGGATCGAGCAGGCCATGGAACAGGCCCATATCGACCAATTCAACGGTTTGGGAAGTGGTTATCCAACCAAGCCGTCACTTCTCTCCCACTGTGGGCCGGGCATCCATCCATTTGGAACCATGTGCGATTGATGTCAGGCAGGGGATCTTCAGGCTGATTAAAAAGAGGATACAACTGGTTTTCCAGAAGTTCCTTAAATAATTCCGCATTCATTCGTCTGGGCAATATTATCGGGCCAATTAGACGATTATCCACCACTCCCATCCATACATTTATGTTGAACTGGTATTGGAAGGAGGATGGCCTAACAGTATGGGGATTATCCTCCGCCCAGACATGAGTATTGCGGGCATTAAAAAGCCCCCCACGCGTAAATGTTGCTTCATCAGACCACAAAACACGTCTAGGGAACCAGCGGTCTTCCTGGCACTGGTCTGCAAACCATTCGCAAAATTGTCTCCTGGCCGCCATGTCTCTATCCAGCAATTCTTGAACCGGGCTGAGGTGGAAGGGATGTCTTCCGTCACCGACTAAAATTCGGTGCACTGAGCTGTGGGGGATCCCAAGTTGTGCTTCTGCTTCACGAACACTAGAAGAGGGGTTTTCATCAAAAAATTTCAGCACCTCTTCCTCACGTTCAGCATCCTGGACATCCCGTGCCCCGACAGGCTGTTTCGGGAGCGATCCGGTCTCCCTCAGAGTACGAAAAGTAGAAGAAAACGTTCTGCGATCCGACAACCGTCTGTCTGGGAAACGACGATCGTATTCACGGACAGCTTCCGAGGCATTTCCATCGGCAAAGCCATATACAAACACAATATCAGCGTATTCTTCAGTTGTGAAAAAATTAGTCATGTTGCTGGAAGCAAGTGCACCTCACCACTAATAAAGTGATAATGAATGGCCATTTGATACTGGGAGCGAGTCTCGAGCTAGACAAGCACGGACAGGATTGGTTGACTAAAGGTATGAGCTTACCTTTGATCTATCTTTAGACATGAAAGTAGTAGAAACATTATAATTATTATTCAATAAAAGTTCTTTTGGGTTGGACCATGCCACATTATTGTAAACCTAGATTTTGCTCATCATGCTGTGAGCCTCTTCAAGGTTAATATCGTAATGAAAAAATAAATAAATAAAATAATTGTAATTTACCTATGTAAGTATGGAAATTTCAATATGTGGGTGACTAAATAGGGTTTCCACCCATTTTATTGTTAAAAGAAAAAGAAAAGCAAAAAAATCTCCTCCTTCTTTGTATTATGTTCTCAGTGTGTTCACTCTTTGTTCTACGCCGCCTATAAATTTAGCGTAATTATGGTTTTGGAATTGGAAATTAAAGTTTTTTGCACAAAAACCTTTATTTTTCTGGGTGAATGGGGTATCATTTTAAAGCTTATGAATTGATGCAACTTTTGACTCAGAGGCAAACCTCTGCGCCTAAAATTGGTTGTGCTTGAAAACACAATCAGAAAATACTAATTTTTAAATTTTTAACTGCTATTAATTACTGTATACTTATAGGAAATTTAATGTAGTTTTTGAAAATATCCTCGTTTTTTACGATACATCAACCAGAAATTAAATAATTACAGTTTTTCACTAAAAAATCGTGTATTTTTAAAAATACACAAAAAATAGGATATCTCTTCGATGGGTTAAGATAGAAATTTCATTTCTGCGCCATTTAACTACAAATGACTTCTAGGATAACCCCCTAAAGTATTTACATCACGAGATGGGACATCCTGTATATATATATATATATATATATATATATATATATATATATATTTTTTTTTTTTTTTTTTTAGGTTGGCTCTATAGACCTTGTAGATCTTTGGCCGCGCGATGTGGTGTTCTTACAGACATTTATTGCTTTCGGGAGCACAGACAGCCTGGAGGGGGTCACCCAACCTCACATTGTTGCGAACCATGATTTCCATGGTGCAGCGGCAGGCTGGCCATTGCTCCACAACCGGTCCCTTTGGGGCCAATTCGGCAGTGTGCTTCCCACCGACTCACTCGGGTTCAAGGACAGTGACAAATCGGTCTAGATCCACGGATTATGGCTGTTCGGAGTCAGCAGGCGCACGAGGACCTATATTTCTTTCCCCGAGACAGACCGTCCATGGACCAAACCTCTGGGCGGCTATTTTATGTCCTGGAAAACCACAACGCGATTCACAATTAAGATACACGGGGTAGGGTCATCACTCCTACGCCCGGTCTGTGTGAGTGGCCTCCAGTAGGCTGACGGGCCTCACATACCCGGGGGAGGGGGATAGTGGCAGGCTACGCGGATTTTCCCTGGTAGGCGGTCACCCAAATCTGGGCGGTCACCCATCCAAGTACTAAACACGCTCGACGTTGCTTAACTTTGATTACCTATTGCAAGCGCCTTAGCCCGCTCGGCCACCCCGGCCCTATATATACATATATATATATATATATATATATATATATATATATATATATATATATATATATATATATATACATATGATTATATATATGATAATATATCTTATCATTATATCTTGATATCAATAAGAGATTTAGTTACTTTAAATCTTTGCTTTCCTCAGATTATAAGCTTAATCATAATTGTTGATGGAATGGTAGATAGTCAAGTATATCTTTAAATACATAAAAGTATTCTCTTAATTGTTCGTTTCAATTCAAATTCAATAACTAGAATCAAATTCAATATACATTTTCCCTTTTTAGAGTATTTTCATACTCTGGTTCAAGAAAGGATTAATCTGTTTGAAATCATCCAACTAGAATTAATTTTGTTGATAGACATTTTTACTTTTTATATATATTTTTCCAGTTATCGCCTATTATTTGGTGAGTTAAAAACTATGGTAAAAACATTTTTCAGGGCTCATACTTTCATTTTGCTTCGCAGCAAACAAGTTTTCCAAAAATGGCTCTAGCTCAAGTAATTTTGCAGAAATCAGAAAAAAATAAAATAAAATTACGATAATGATGTGCTCTAAATTTATTTTAAGTTGAGTGATTTTAAGTTATATTAAGTTGTGAGTAAAATGGTTAAAAAAATTCACAACTGTAAAATGAAAATTAGCCCAATACCTTTAGCTCTGCAAAAGTGTACTAAGGAAAAGAAACTCACATTTGATTGTTGTTGTTGTTTTTTTGTATAGTTTTATCATGGTGCCACTTTCTGTAGAAATTTAAATGTTGAAAACATTACCTTTTTTTTAATCTGAATTTTCAACAGGTCAAGTCATTTTCAGCAATTTTTAAATCTAAAATCTGGTGTCTGGCGTTGGAAAGAAAAATTGGAAAAACAACTTTAATATTATATACTAAAAAGCCTCACAAAGTGTTGTCGCAGTGTTTTTGGCCCTGTATACAAATCCGCTTCATCAAGCCGGTCCTTCCGCGGATACTGTTGGGGATGAGGAAAGCATGATAACAATAGTAGAAACTCAAAAAAGCAGCAAGAAAATCACAATTTTAATAGCAAAAACGATGTTCTCTCTCTGGATTCTCAAATCAAAATGACAGAGGCCACAAGGGTCACGTGATTCCTGGACGAGATTACTGATGGGCTGTCGGGTTCCTCCACCACCGATCATACTACCCCCACCACCCGTTATGAAGGGAGCACGAGTCGATCTGGTATGAGCAGGTCCGAACCGGATCGGTGGGTTCAGACAGGATCGGAACAGGTTCGGAAAAGTCGAACTTGTTATCAATTAAATATAAATTAGGATTAGTTCTAATTAAGGATGATTGGTACTTAAGTATTAGTGCTAATTAGGGATAAGCGTTAATTAAGTAGTAGCACTAATTAAGGATTGATTAAGATAGTCACGTGAGCACGAGAAATCTTATACATATATATATATATATATATATATATATATATATATATATATATATATATATATATATATATATATATATATATATATGCATCTGTGATGCAAGAATTTTAATTTTAATTTTTTACAAATGGTTTTAATTTTTTCACAGTAGTAGATGGTCTATGGTACTAAAATACCATGCTAAAATTTAATCGATCAAATGCGATCCATCAGTGTTATATAGATTTGAAGATCTTAAGCTTTATTTTCAAACATTACATATATTTTTAGGCCATTAACTTAGGCGTAAGCATAAAATATGCTTTAAGTTATCATATTTGTCATTTGTAATTTTTGTATATATATTGTATATACGATAAATTTATATAATATAATAATTAAATAGTATATTGTTGACTTAATTTTTTTTTAAATAATAATTATTTATAAATCTTGTAAACGTAGTAAATACCTCAAAAAGGCAATTATATACGAAAACTCTATTGAGAAGGATGTTAGTTCATTTCTTCCCCTTTTGTAGATCCTATGCCTAATAAACTGTTTTATTTAAAATAAAGTGATGAAGTAATTTAGAAAAAAAATAATTTAAAAGGTCCGAAAACCCTCTGCATATAATTTTTTCACTCTCGCTTATAAAGGACATTCCATGCTCATAAATGAAAAAAATTATTTTTTGTAGATCGTCTTTTAATCAAGAGTTATAGAATTTTGGCCTCTAAATCCACAATTTTTCCCACGGTACGGCTTCGGGGCTGATTATTTCCGCAAATGTCACACCTCTCTGTCAGTAGCCAACTTCTTTACTTCACCCAGAGTGAAGTTAAGAAGTTGTAAGCCAATTTTGTCTTACCCTAAGGTAAGTTAAGCAGGTTCATTATTGACAAAATTGTGAAATTATCGTCATATTTGAAATAATTATTGATTTTTCTTGATTAATAATTTTCTTGATAATGAAGCGTAAATTTGATTCAGGCAAAAGTAGAGAGCAACAAACCTCATCTTTACAAAAATTGCAGTTGATCACTTAGACCTCCAAACCGACGATTTTCTGGAAATAAATTGTGATATAAAATCATTTAGCTCTTTTATGGCATTATAGTGTAGTCTGGGCCTCCGGTAACTTCAACCGCCATTTTACTGTCGTCTCTAAAAAGTGCTGCTGCCTTCCAGTCGTAGACTCCAAGGAATGTGATGATGAGGTCAAAGTGATCAGCTGCAATTTTTGTGAAGACGAGGTTTGTGTATATCTACCTTTGCCTGGATCAAATTTACGCTTCATTATTAAGAAAATTGTGAAGTTATCAATAATTATTAGTTAATTATCGATAATTTCAAAATTTTGTAAATAATGAAGCGTAAATTTCGTTCAGACACAGGCAGCAACAAACCTCATCTTCGAAAAATAGCAGCCGATCACTTCCACTTCCAAACCGACGAAATAACATTTTCCTTAGATTTTTTTCGAAATATGAACTAACCAATTATTAATAAATATATAATACCTGATATTTTATGCCCCTTCACTTACCAGCAATATATCCCTTCAAAGCCAACATAGAACCTCCAAATGGTGCAGATATTGATATAAATGCTCTGATGTATTTGTCTTTCCATTGTTGAAATTCGCCTTGCAAGAAATTAAGAATCAGTTTACCACCATAACTGTGACCAATCAACGTCACTGGTGATTGATGATTACGATAATATGCCGTTTCAACTAACTTCTTTAGGTCTTCAAAAAATAAATTTAATTCGCCTGAGGAAAAAAAAAAGTTTAGAGATATTTATGATACAATAAAAATACCAGTGATAGTAGTGTGCATAATATATATATATATATATATATATATATATATATATATATATATATATATATATATATACATTATGTATTATAATGTAACCTGACCTGATAAAAAATCACTTTACTTATTATAGATTTTATTGCAGGGCAAGAGCATACCTCGAAATTTATTTGACATTTATTTTGTTGGGAGATCTACCGTCAATGTGAATTTTACTGTTTACTTTCTATTTATATGTATTGATATTGGACAATATTATCCTTATATTATATAACCAGCACCAAGTGCGAACAAAAGATAATAAGGGACGAGCAGGTAGGTAGAAAGGTAGCTGACAGGCGATGACAGATGTCACCACAGCTTTTACCCTCAGATATAAGAAATAAGTTAATTTAAACCCCTACCGAGAAGTGGGCAGTGTGTTAAAGCCAAGAGATGGTCTGTCTCGGAAGACTTAATCAATTTTAAGAAAACAGTTCCCCTTGGGTTCCGCCTGGCCTCGAGGAAAAAGTGGAGGCGGCCTGGGAAGGATGTTATTCGATTAGAGCTATCTTAATGCATTCGCGGAGACTGGATCACCCAGGGGATGTAAGGACAAGGGGTAGAGCCATCCGTTGAAATCCCAGAATTTCCTCCCTCTATAAAACTAGTCGGCCAATGATGACAAGGGTGCCGCCCACGGCCGGGGAGTTAACGAACAACGAACAACGTCTTCGATCCCCTCTTAGAAAGAACAAGAGAGAAAGGAGAGAGAGCTTTGACTCTCATGAGCTCGGAGGGCTGACTTCGAGGACGACAACGACTTCCCTCTGCCTTGATACAGATGCCTGGCTTCTTTATACTTTATGACTTAAGATATGCAGAAGAAACCGATGGAGAGATGCTGAAGGACCATCAACACCAATTATTACAGATAAGAGATTTATGTTAGAACAGTTAATGACTAGGTCTGGTCTGAATCATTCCATGGTTAACCGTTTATTGTAATAGTTTATTATTTTAATTTTGAGGAATAAAGATAAATGTTAGAAAGGAGGATGTTCTTTAGTGACCATTCCCATTATTATTTTGAATATATTTCATTAAGTATGATAGCAGTAAATTTGATTAGAATTGTTATTAAACTTAAAAGTAGGAGCATTATCTTGGTTAATTATTAAATAATGGTAAACACAAATCAGGCCCTTGGAAAGATATCCAATTTCGAGGACAAAGTAAGTAATTCCTATTTATTCATGATCTTACATAATTTTGGAATAATCATCCTCAATGATTGCCCAATGGCATCCGTATATATATAGACTAATATATTAGCAGCTAAATAGATATCAAGCTCAACTTAACCTAGATAAAACTTAAAATTCCCATAGAAGGCAGCTCTCCCAACAAAATGAATTTTAAATTAATCCCCGTATATGCAGTTGCCATAAGTATGCACTTACTCCGACTTTCCTTAGATTATTTTATATTTAAGTAGGTAATTGTGACTCTATCCAAATAAAAACAGCAGGTATTCAAGCAATAGTGGAAATAGTCGACCTCGCAATAGTGAAGAGAATCCTCCTTATTTTACTCTAATACCATTACACAGATTAGGTCTGTTAAGACCACGTACGAGGTAGCCATTTGTACCAAAACCTTTCGGTCACGGTCCGGTTCCGGTTAGACATGATACAAAACATGGGGCCACACTCGATGACGCCCAAGCCATTCTAAGAAATTTCGAAGAATAAACTTTAATAGTCATTTGCTTTGTTGCTAAGCAGGGGAGGCTACGGTCGTGGCATCACCGATTTCAATGAAACTTTTATTGGTCAATATAGGTCGAATAATATTAGGCATATTTCCGAGGGTTCTTGCCAATTTACAATATAAAATCTTACGATTATTCATTAAAAATGTATTAATAAGTGCACCAATATTTTAAAGCATGTTAAAAATATTGTATGTTTTGGCATAATATTTTTATATGTTGTTAAATAATACAGTGGACAATTTATTTTACCTTTTTAATAGTTAGCCTCTTAATAGATTTTAATTTTTTTTTTTTGGTGAACTGACTGAAGGAGATCAGTACAAAAATTTTTTAATGGACAAAAAGGACATTTTAAAGAAAAATTTGGAGTTTCGTTCGATCTGATTCATAGTTCGTTTTAAGTGCATTTAATATTGCTGTTATTTTTTAATTTGTCTGATTTTTCATCCGAAAAGATTTTTTTTTAAATTTAATATATTTTTAATTCATTGTTGATTATAACTGAATTATAGTTCGTTTTAAGTGCATTTAATAGTTCTGTTATTTTTTAATTTATCTGATTTTTCACCCGAAAAGTTTGATATCTTTTGAAATTTAAAATATTATTAATTAGAAAATCATGATATAAAATTACGATTTATAATTCAAAGGAAAAGTGCATCAATATTTTATTTAAATTATATTACAAAATATTATTTGGTCAAATATTTTTATATATTGTTAAATAATACAGGTGACAATTTATTTTATCTTTTTTAGTTGTTAATATAGCTAATTTTCTATTTTAATTTGGTTAGTTTTCGATTTATTTATTTTTTTTAGGTGAATAGATGGAGAGAAATATATTCTAAGATTTTTTTATAGGTAAAGAAGTTCTTTTTGAAAAATTTGGAGCTTCATCCGAAATACTAACCAGAAAAAACGTTCCGAAATTAGCTTATATTCTTTTAAAAAAGTATTTAATGCTATATAAGAGTAAATCCGCAATATATAACATTTTTAAAATACGAGAGTGTTAATAAAATAAAATAGTTTAAGTAACTATTTGTTAATATAGCTGTAACAAAGCCCTTTATCTATTAATTTTATGAAGTTAGATCGGGCGTTCACCGCCCTAATTTATCAGAATTCATCAGTTCAGTAAGAGCAAAAAGTTAATTGCTTAGCTCGGAGATTTGGCACAAACGGTATAGTCGGACTTTGCCTCTGTGGATCGGATTCTTACAGAGAAAATACCAAAGATGGGTAAATCAGATTTCGATCACTTTTGCATATGTTGCAGGGTAGGTTTCCCTCAATGTTTATGTTAAGTGGTAAGATGCAATTTGCATTCATTCTCGAGAAATATCGATTTTAAGTTCTTGGTATTATGTCTTGGCAACACCAATTCAACAGTGGCTGTAATCTCGTGGTAAGGCGTTTGATTACAGTGTTAAAAACCTTCAGTTTGAATCCCCGTAATTGTTTTTTTTTAATTTGTTATTCTTTTATTGTTTTATATATCTCTGATTATTATGAATGATTAAATAATGGATTCATTAATTTTTTTGTTTTAATTTAATACAGATGAAATTTTATTCAATTAAGCTTTTTTCTATGGCAATTATTTATTAGTTATTTCCGTGTTTACTAGGAGAAAGTTGACCGAGATTCCAAACAACGGGCACGGTTATCTTTAGATTGGTCTAGTTGCTGGGATATGCGGATGATTTTAATATCTTACCAAGATCCTTTGCTGTTCTAGAGAGAGCCTTTCTCGATATGCAGGAAGCTGCACAGTCAATAGGCCTAATAGTGAATGACAGGAAAACCAAATTATGTTCACTAGAGTTGACGGACGACCACGGAAGCGGAGAGTGGCCATTGGGACTTGCATATTTGAGAGGGTCACAGAATTTACTTACCTGGGAGCAAGATACAAATGATATTTCTTCAGAAATTAACCGAAGTATAACAGCTACTAATAGATGCTATTTAGGCCTCCTAAAATATATACGAAGCAGGCTCATCACGAGGCAAACCAAATCTCGACTATATAAAACTCTAATAAGACCAGTCCTCACATATTGATCTTAGGCTTGGACTCTGTCGAAGTGCGACAGAAGTACCGCCTTATTTTCGAACGGAGCTTTGGCACTATTAAAGATAGAGAGGTCTGGAGGAAAAGGAAAAACCGGGAAAATTATGATCTATTTGCCGATGTTGATGTGGTTAGAGTTATTAAGCTAAGGAGACTGAGCTGGGCGGATCATGTGGTAAGAATTGGAGAAATAAAGATTCCTAAGAAAATTCAGAACGAAGTCCTGCAGGGTACTAGGAATGCCGGATGACCGGTGGAAGGATGGGATGGCAACCGATGCGAGAAGCCTTCTTGGGATCCGGATTGATTGGAGAACGGCTGTACAAGATAGAGCTGAATGGCAGAGATTATTGAGGCCAAGATTCACCATGGGTTGTAGCGCCACGGAAGGAAGTAAATAGTAAGCACATATCATTTGATGCCTCATCCTAAATCAACTGATGAAACTCTTGTTTTGCATCAAAAAGGCAGCAGATTTTTTTGTTGGATATTTTGATAGAAATATTCTCAATTATTGGGATTTAATAATAATCTTTAATGATATATTTATTTAATTGCTGAGAACTATTAAATTTGCTTACCAAATTCGCAATTTTGTGCTGAAAATTTGTATGAGAATTGGGTTGGTGTTAGGGAAGTATCTTTTGGGATCTTAACAAGGTTCCCCCAGCTCCCGTGTTATCCGATTTTTTTAATCATTTGCGTACCTTTAAAACCCCTCCAAATTGAGTACGAGGGCTCAATACCTGTTGAATTAGAAAGGAAATTAAATTACCTATAAAACAAAAGAAGTTTCATCGAAGTCGGATCAGTATTAGCAAAGATATGGCTGTTTCAAATCCGGCGGTCCCCTTTGTATCAAATGAGCTCAAATTCGGTATGAAGGGTTTCCTGTATCGAAGGTCAGCGGAGAAACAGAACCATATAATAAAAGTATGGATAAATTTTGATATGTTAGAGAACTGTCTTTTGTGGATCTCAACTTTTTTCTTACTCCCCCGTTTTTATAATTTTTTTTTTTTTTTTTAAGTGAAAATACGACTTTAGGACTACAGAATACTTCATATTTTCAGCAATGTTACTTCAAAAAAGTTTAAATTTGCCTACCTGTTTTATTCCATTTGGAATAACGTCAAACAATTTTGTCCAGAAGTGCTCTACTTTTAGATGATTGAATGTTTCATACTAGAGGTAAATTTATATGATTTCCTTACTTGGTCCTTTCCTGAAGTCGTAAGGAGCAGCAAATAAAGATTGCTCCCTCACATAGCCGGCCATGACAAAGGCAGCCGCTAGGTGGTTGAGGTAGCCTTTACTCACGATCTCCGATATTCCATTCAAGTATTCCACCATTCTTGGATCTCCGAAATCCCGGGCCCTAATATACACCCCAGGCTGGTCATGGGTCGTATTACTCGAACTGTCAAAGTTCAGTTTCATATTATCCACCTGGAATATGAAAATTTCTTAAATCTCTTTTTCATAAATCGATATAAAAAAAATATGGATAAAACAATTATTCGATCTAGGCAACATTCTTATGCAGGGATTCTCAGACCGTGGTACATGTGCTACTGGTGGTACACAACGAACTTCTAGATAGTATGCGAACAATCAAACAAAAGTCATGAATAAAATCATCTTTTTAACCCGTTCTATAAGGAGTAACAATTGTTTAAAAATTACTATTGAATGTATTAACTATAAGATGACATGATCCATCATCATGAAATAACATGATCCAAAATTAATAAAAATGATTCAGGATGGTTACCGTAATAAAGGCGAAAGCACTCAACGTTGAAGAGGAATTTTTAGTGTTGTTAATCTTAAGGCACATTTAATGGGCATTTAGATGACCGGACCTGACCAGACCACACCGGAGTGTAGGCGTGGCCACACTTTTTGATGAGGTAGTGCGTTTAGACGATCGGATTATCGTTTAGACGACCGGACCAGACCAGATCAGACCGGAGAAAACGGATCGTGTAAAAGCTCACATCGGATCAGATATGGGCGTGGCTACGTAAAATGGGCGGGGCAGAACAGTTGGAACAAAATGGGAGCTCAAAACGGGTCGTGTAAACGCTAGACCAGACCAGATTTGGGCGGGGCGACGTGTACGGGTCAACGGGTGGAATTTCCTCCCGATATCCTTATTATTATTATATTATAATCATTATTTGTGTTTCTATCCCTCTTCCCCAATAAAAAATTCAACAGTTTTATAATTCGAAATATATATCATATCATAGCAACAAAACAGTTTATTGACTGAATTAAGGCCTGATCAAAAAAATAAAATAAAAATACAAAGAAAAAAATAAAATATTAAAATGATGAGAATAGTAACATTAAAATTTCACTTTCCGATATTTGTTTGCAGAAAAATGTATATAATTTCATAGTTTATGGAAGCAGCTCGTTTATTAACCTTTGTTGATCAATCGTGCTCCTTAAATAACTTTTAATAAGTATCAGCTTGCTGAAACTCCTTTCTTCAGAAGAAACAGAAACTGGGATGTCAAGGTTTGTAGTAAGATTGGAATACACCACTTCCAGTTTATTCTTATAAATTAAACTTAATGTGCCACTACATCCTCAAAGACTCTCTCTCTTTTGCCAGTGCACTCCCCTTGTTAGTTTTTTAAAAGTTTTATTTGTTAAAGATGTATTTTCCTAAGCGTCCTAACTCGTTAGGGATAATTTTAGAATTTGTCGAAAATGAAATTATCAACAACTTTTTGTTCTTCTTATTATTATTTTTTTGTATGATTAACTGTTCTGTATGATCAGCATCCGAGTACAGGATTATACGGCGTAAAATGTGGGATCAGATTCATAGTCATAATAGAGTATTATTCATTGATATTTATTATTATTATTTATTTGTTTCGAAAAAAAAATTGAACTGGAGAGGAGGGTTCAACCAAAAGAAATTAGTCTTTAATTCTGTCCCTTTTTATAAAACAAAGACATGGAAATAATTTTGTCTTGCCTATTATTAATTAACACTCCCATAACCAGATGAAGAAAATTGCACTAATTACCGGGTTGGTTACTTACGCACACAACTTATTTTTTTGTTGTTTTGTGGTAGATATTGGACGTGATATAATTGATTTATTAATTAATAAAAAAAATATAAATAAATAAGAACAAAATTGTAGACAATTTCATTTTCTATAAGATTTATAAGAACTTCTAATGATGTAGGACTTACATGAAACGAGATATTTAAAAAAAAAAAATGAATTTCGCCACTTATTTTTTATATTTGACCTTCAATAACTTTAGATGCCGACACGAGATTATATGTGAATTTTTAGTCAACATTTAGAAGGTTCATGCAATGTTCAAGCTTGAATCTAAGAAGTTGAACAACTAATTGACTGGAATATAATAAATCTCAATATCAAATGAAGCGCTCCATATAATGACGGCGAATTCGCCATGTCGCAATGGTTATTTTCTTTATTATACCACCCATATAATAATAGACCATACACACATTATTATTAGGCACCTACTTCATGAAGACATACCAAGAATGCCCTATTTATATACCATGTAAAACATCATAAAAGGCCTTAAATTAAAAAAGAAATTATATTGACATGGAGAATTCATCTTTCTTCCATGGAGCGTCCCAAACCAAACCGAATATTTCCAATACATTGGCACTTGAAAAACTATGGCTTCGATCGTCGTCGTCTCTATATATAATATGATAGTATAGATCCCTTTTCAGGCTCTCAGGAGCGATGGATTTTGATGAATAAGATGTTCAAGGAGAAGTGAGATATCTCTATTTCCATTATTAAATTCTTACTAGGGCTTAAATAAAAGATATGGAAAAACTGGAAAGCTTTGACGACTGAGAGTCGACGGATCGAAATAAATTGGGTTTTATAGTTTTCAACGCGGGCATCAAGACCATGTACGTTCCTATCGCCCCGTTAGTGCTGGACATGGGAAATAATATATAATCCTCTCTATCAAGAATATATAATCATCTCTATCAGCAACCAAATAAAAACATTTTATTACAAAATAACGTTTTCACACAGCCTCGACTTGCTTCCATTGTTGTCTTTTGGCCTGACTTCGTTTGTCTTTTTCATTGTTGATTTCCTTACCTGGTGATGGGAGGATTAATTAATAATAGGCAAGACAAAATTATTTCCATCTTTGTTTTATAAAAAGGAACAGAATTAAAGACCAATTTCTTTTGGTTAAACCCTCCTCTCTCGTTCAATTTTTTTTTCGAAATAAATAAATAATAACAATAAATAATACTCTATTTATGACTATGAATCTGGTACCACATTTTACGCCGTATTATCTTGTACTCGGATGCTGGCAATAAGAGGCGGAAGGTGGACCTCATTAAGACTCCAATATCATTTAGTAATCAACTCCAATCAATCCAAAATGTTAAATATTTCCTCGAAAAACATAAATTTAACGGAAGGCATTAGCTCCGTCCTCACTTCATAATTCAAATTGTTTGATATCTTTCATGAAATAACTATTAATCAAATATGTCTATATCGTCTCCGGATCAAAATGTCTCGTTTTGTGTAGGTAACTGTAAATATTAGAATGTTTGCCATCATCAGATGACATATAATATTAACAGTGACTAATATGAACAAAATCATGGTAGTTAGAGCACAATTTTGACCTCAGTTTCCTCCAAAAATTCGTCTGTGAGGCACCTCTACCTAGTACCTGTTCCCTCATCGAAGTTTGTTTATCAATAAATCAACAATCAGTTCAATCAATTTTAACCAGCCCATCGTGCTTTTGTATTTATTTGTTTATCAAGAGGCGGAAGCTGGATGACTTTAAGACTCCAGTATCTTTTGTTAATCGACTCCAATCAACTCAGAATATTAAATATTACCCCGAAAAGACAGAAATTTAACAGAAGGCATTGATCACTTTCTGAAAAGTTAGACGAGCTGCGGACATTGCATTGGACTATAGAGTCATGCCCTGAATAAATTCTACTGTCATAATATTAATCATGGATGGGTGACCTTAGTAGTTGAGCTCCTCTAAATACCTACACTCTAAATACGAATATAAAATTTTTAATCAAATTTATCACTTTTGCAGTGGAAGTGCCGCAGTATATCGATGATTATTAAAACTATCAACACAATTGTATGCGAATCTGCTGATCTCTATTGTCTGTTTTAAGAGCTTTCAGCTAAGAGTATTCAGCTTTCATGTCACAGGAGGGGGTGTAGATGGGTATGGTCAAGGTATGGCTTGAGGTAGTGATGGAGGATAGCGGATGATCAGGAATGTGGTATAGGATGATTTAGGGATATTCAGACATGGTTGGAGATAGTTTTAAAAATATCTCCAACCATGTCTGACTACCCCATACCACCCTTAACCATCTCAGACCATGCCTGAACATCCCTAAATCATCCTATACCACATTCGGTCATCATTAGGAGTAAAAAAACAAACAACATAATATCATAGAAATGGGGACCAAATATAGTACATCTTACATCAGCATTCTCAAATAATATCAACTACAGATAATACATCATCTCAAAACAGTTTTATATACAAATATTTGCTAATACAATTTTTTTTTTAATTTCTAAAATCATTAAAATTTACTAAAATCAATAAAGTAACAGGCAAAATCAATTATAAAAACAAAAAAATAGTATCTAAAATTGGTTAAAATATATTAAAAAATATAAAGCTATGTTAAAAATTAGAGATTGAAGTCTAAGCAGTAAAAGACCTACTCAAAGGATATTATCAATATTGTAAAAGAAAATGATACATTCGGTCAAACATTAAGCATGGTATTATTGCCGAATTGTATTTTGCCGTTAGAGGTTGATGAGAAATAACTAAAAATCAATAAAAACCGCTAAAATGACTAAAAGCCACTAAAATTATGGGACTTCAAGTTATGAAAAAAGTAAATATTTGGAATTTTAGGGGGGAAAGTGTGATCAGAATTGTGCTCCAACTGCCACGATTTTGCTCATATTAGTTACTCTTAATATTATCTATCATCCGATGATGGCAAACATTCTAATATTGACAGTCACCTACACAAAATAAGACATTTTGACCCGGAGACGATATAAAAATATCGGATAAATAGTTATTATTTCATGAAAGAAATCAAACAATTTGAATTATGAAGTGAGTATGGAGAAGAGTTAATATGAATATTTCTAAATTATCAGTATATTTCTGGAAGAATCCTGACTAAAGTTTTGAGTCTCTTAAACGGCAGTAAATATCTGATCAGTCAACGTTTCGCTAATTCGGGCATCATTAGGAATGCAAAAAAAAAAGCAACAACATAATATCATACAAATGGGGACCAAATATAGCACATCTTACATCAACATTCTCAAATAATATCAACTACAGATAATAAATCATCTCAAAACATTTTATATACAAATATTTGCTAATAAAATGTTTTATTTTATTTATAAAATCATTAAAATTTAGTAAAATCAATAAAGTAACAGGCAAAATCAATTATAAAAACAAAAAATAATATCTAAAATTGGTTAAAATATAAAGGTATGTTAAAAATTAGAGGTAAAAGACCAGTAAAGCAGTAAAAGACCTACTCAAAAGATATTATCAATGAATTGAAAGAAAATGATGGATTCGATTAAACATTAAGTATGGTATTATTGCCGAACTGTATTTTGCCATTAGAAGTTGATGAGAAATAACTAAAATCAATAAAAACCGCTAAAATTACTAAAAAGTACTAAAATTATGGGACTTCAAGTTATGAAAAATGTAAATATTTAGAGTTTATCAAGGGGTACCCAGACGAGAGAGCTCTGCGTGCTGAGTAAAATGAAGGTTTGGAACTGTAGAAGAAGAAGTCCAGGTGAGAAGAGGAGATTTTTTCAAATTTTTCCTAGTGATTCTGGATGATCATATGAGGCTGGAGGAGTTCGGTTATTCTCGAATCGGGAGCACCCTAAGGCAGACTAGGGAGATCGAGGTGGGGGCCCGAAGAAAAATGAGGGCGAACGAGCGTCACCGAGGACATTGATCGGGCCCGGCCGCACTGCTCCGAGGTTATCCGAGAGTAGCCGAAAGGAGCCGATGCTATCGCAAGGTCTGATGCGAGTGCAATTAGGAACCAGGTTTGTTAATTATAATTAAATCAAGTTCAGAAAAGGGGTAAAACAATTTAGGAAAGGCAAAAAATCAGTTGAGAAGACTATATTTATATAAGATTTAAATATTGAGAAGGTTAAAGAAAACGTAAATAAATAAGTAGGTAAACATTAGGAAGCCTGCATAAATCATAGACATTGAGAACATTATGTAAACTAGCCAGGAAAATTCCCTAATGGAGTAAGGTGCTGCGCCCTAGCGGACAGAAAATGTATAAACATTGAGAAGGTTATAGACAATTGAAAAAAAAGAAATAGGTAGATAAACGTAAAAATTGGGAAAAATTGCATAAAATTGATTGTAAACATTGAGAACTGAAAAAGGTAGAAAACTTTAACTAATAATAATGACGTCATCTATCCAGATATTATGAAAGGATTAAAAAAATCTATATCATTGTTTGTAAATGATAAAGAAACTTTAAGGATTTCATATTTAATTCTTTTACGGCGTTTTAATAGTTTATACTATGAGAGATTAAAAATACATCGAAGATTAAAAAGTTGTTTTGTTTATGTTTCAGCGAGATGAGTAATGATAGAGGATTAACAGTTAAAAGTACATTGTTTACTTTTAAAGAAAGGATTAAGAGATAGAGCATTATTGCGAAAGCTAAATTTGTTTACTTTTTAGCGGAAGGATTAACAAGTCCTAAATCATTCTTTATGTTTTGGTATTAACAGCTCAAAGTCCAAAAGCTGTTAAAGGATTAAGAATTAGTGTCAATTAAGGATTAATTAATATTTATTAATAAACATTTACTGCATCGTGTTCGAAGTTATCAATACTGACTCGTGTACTTTAAAAATATTTCAAAGCTGAGAAAAGGTATAACCTCTTTGGCCAGCGTGATACCATCGTTTCGATTTATCGATATATTTGTAAATTTGTAAGTCCATTGATTATACAATCAGAGATTAAAAATACATTGAAGATTAAAAAGTTGTTTTATGTACTTATAAAAGTTAAAATTTTTAACGATTAACAGTTCAAATTCCACATACTATTCAAAGATTGAGAAGCCCGATCAATGGTGATAATTAAAAATTAGTTATAGGAACTTAAAGTTTGAGTATGAATTAATGATTAATTAATATTCATAAATTAAAATTTACTGCGACATGTTATCAGCTATTAATACCGACTCGTGTACTTTGAAAATATTTCAAAGCTATGAAAATAACCTCTTTGGTCCGCGTGATACAGTCGTTTCGATTTGTCGATGTATTTTAGAGATTAAAAGTTCGATAGGAACTTAAAGGATTAAAAGTTAATCCTTTTAAGACCATTATTTATACTATCAGATATTAAAAATACGTTGTACATTGAAAAGTTGTTTTGTTTATGTTTCAGCGAGATAAGTAAAGATAGACTATTAACAGCTCTATGTCCAAAATCTGTTAAAGGAATAAGGGGTCCTTCTATTTATTTATGTTTTAAGGATTATCAGTTCAAAGTCCAAAAGCTATTCAAATATTAGGAAGCCCTACCATTTATTTATGTTTTAGAGCTAAACAGTTCAAAGTCCAGCAGTTGTTATAGGATTAAGGTACTCTACTATTTATTTATATGTTAGAGATAAACAGTTCAAAGTCCATAAGATGTCATAGGATTAAGGGGTCATACCCTTTGTTTATGTTTTCAATGTTCATGTTTACATTTCACCCAGAAAGAAAAAAAATGGCGGTCGGGTACATTCATGCCCTGTAAGGAGGGTACCTGACCCTTCATCGTACAGGTTATGATTATATAACTGTTGGGAAGGTTACAGACTATAAAGTGGGTACCTGACCCTCCAACAAAACCTTAAGTCACTCAAACGGTAGAAAAACAAAATGGCGGCCGGGTACATTCATGCTCTATAAGGTGAGTACCTTACACTTCAATAGGTGGAGGGGGTAAATCTTATGGGCGGAGCATAGGTCAGGAGGGTTGACCATGGGTCACGTGACTGGATCACGTGACTAATCCTTGTGGGCGGAGTGTAGACCAAAATGGCGCCGGGACTGTATGATGTGACTAAAAAGGGGTGGGGCATAAGTTTAAAGTCCATTTTTGCATTTCACCTGATCATCCTATACATGATCTAGCCTGTTTACATGTTGGTAAAGTTAAATATTGTAAAGATTACGTAAACATTAAGAACATTGCACAAACACGAAAACAATGTAAAGGTTATGTATCCTTTGAGAAGGTTACAGAGTATAAAGAGGGTACCTGACCCTTCATCGTATGGGTTAAGATTATATAACCGTTGGGAAGGTTACAAATTATAAAGTGGGTACCTGACCCTTCAATTGGTAGAGAGGATAAACCTGGTGGTTAAGCGTGGATGCTGATCATGTCATTGTAAACAAAATGGTGGCTTAGGGTGGAGGTAATCAGGGTGAAGCAATATGATTGGCTGGTTGAAGAGGAATAGGGATAAAAGGGGCGGGGTCTAACGGTCACGTGACTAAAAAGGGACGTGGCCTAATAGTTAAGGTTAGGTCGAGGTGAGGCCAGGTGGTGTTTAAGGTAGGGTCGAGGCAAGACCACGTGACACATAAGGTTTGCGTTGGAGGGCATGGAGGAAATGGTGTGCCAGCTCCCCCATTTTCCCTCTACTAGCATTACCTTCGAAATGGTGTTCGTTTGATCTTTCTAAGTATATAACTTTCGACGAAACCGTAAATGCTTGCATTTATTGAAATTGTGCCATTTATAAACAGTCAAAAAAAAAATTCCTCAACTGTTTTTATCTCTAAAAGCAAGGAGCAACCAAAATACAAAAGTTTCGGCCGAATATCGTTTGGAAACGGATATTTTTTAAATTTGAGCATTAAAATTCAAGTCAATTTGAATCATATTAGGAATAGAAATAAATTAAATGCTCAAAGAATAAAGTTTTTAGCACAAAACATTAGCTTTAAAGCGGTGCTTGTGCTTGTTTGATCTTTCAAAATCATATAGTTTTTGAACTATCGACGAAACAGCAAATGCTTGCATTTCGTGTTTTTCCCCATTTTCGAACAGCAAATAAACAAGTAAGATTTTAATAGTAATAGTAACAGCCGGAGTTTTTCTTTTATTGTGCAGTGTACTGGGTAAGTTCAGCAATATGGTGAGTACTGAATGGGTTCAAAACAAGAATTCCCTATTCTTTCTGCATCTCCAGAACTCTCCATCCTTTACAGAACCGAAAATTCTACGCAGATCCTTTCTCTGGGAGATGAGATCTTTGTCGTCGCTCTTTAAGGGTCTAGGTCTAAGGCGAAGAGCCGACCGCCCAGAGATAGAAAGATAAAATAAATGACTTTTACATTACTGATGAATTTATAGTTTTAGAGGGCCCCCGGACTCCCATAATTTAGGAACCCTTAGACAGATTCAAACCAACATTGGAGGGGCGATAACGGTACTTAAATTACGCGATTTTCTTTAACCGGGATGTTAGATAGAACTAACGTTATCTACAAAAAATACTTTTTTTAAGGAAGTTCGTTCTCTAATATTATTGAGTTCTAAAAATTGCTGTCATAAAATACTGATTGGTTGAAATGTGCAAAATTAAAAAAAAAAAAAGTAAATTTTCGTATAGAGAATTAATAATAACTTCGAAAATAAAAATTTTGATAGTCTTGCCTGCATATATATATATATATATATATATATATATATATATATATATATATATATATATATATATATATATATATATATAAAAGGAGGACAATCTGGATAGAGAAAGACGTCGAAATTGCCAAGAGCAGACCAGGACGCTGGAGTATTTTCCCTTTCCTCTTAGGATGATATATATATATATATATATATATATATATATATATATATATATATATATATATATATATATATATTTAAAATCGATATTTATATCGGATATTATTTCTAAATATCGTACTATCGATATTAAAATTTAAGTATCGAAAACCGATATTTTTTCACAAAAAAATATATTTATGAAATAAAAAAATTCTACAAGGACAGTGGGTTCGAGAAACAAATAACCATAAAAACTTGTGGAGTGGTGTGTTCGTGTTACTATCTATAGCGGCTGTGTGCTAGAGATAGGATGTCGAAAGAAAATATCGATATTGATATTGATTTCGGTTAACAATATCGTTATATTGTTAACATCGGCTTTACAATATCGTTAATATTTTTATAAAATTAAAAAAAAAGTCTAAACGAATCGGAGGAAGATTAGATTTCTGGATATTTGAACCCTTCTGGAAATGATTATAATACAAACAATATCGTCATTATATCGGCAGAGAAATTTCGATACTTCAAAATATCCTTAATCCTTTTATGGAATTAAAAAAAACAAAAAAAAAAACCTAAACCAAAGGTCCCCAGACTTTATGTGTCATCTCTCACTACCTCATTTTATGGCCTACGAACACTGCTCATGTGGCATGAATCACAATATTGCATTTTAAGAGACTTATGCATGACACTCCGACCCGATATTTGTCGAGTTAGTCCAGTGTTATAATTCTTTTGTACATCTGTTCGTAGCTACAGCGGTCTCCACTATTAAAGAT
The DNA here is from genome assembly GCA_948150685.1 of Rhaphigaster nebulosa. Taxonomy (NCBI): domain Eukaryota; kingdom Metazoa; phylum Arthropoda; class Insecta; order Hemiptera; family Pentatomidae; genus Rhaphigaster; species Rhaphigaster nebulosa. The sequence goes on along the minus strand of OX411309.1, from coordinate 129,096,908 downwards.
TCGTCTTCATCAAAAAATACCAACTGATTTACATAACTTCATTAAACAAACAAATCAATATATAAAGCAGTAAATGACCTTAAGAAAATAATAAATTGAAAATGAAGCTCAAAAATAAAAAGTGAAATAAACAATTCATAACAGCAGCAACAGTAAGATTAACAACACCAAAAATTCTGAATTTGCAAGTGTATCCATTGAAATTAAGATATTTGGACAATATTTTTCAGTTGGAAACATGTTCATTTACAACCAGAGCATCAATATCAGGCTTGATAGTGCTCTACTTGATTCATAAGTCCTCTTTAACACTGAGTGCTTCCGCCTTTACTACGATAACCGTCCTGAATCATTTTTCTTAATTGTAGATCATATTAAAATTGATACAATCAATAATAATTTTAAACAATTTTTATTCTTCATTAAACGTGTTAAAAAGAGGATTTTATTCATGACGTTTATTTGCTTGATCGCGTAGTACCTTGAAATTCCTTGTGTACCATAAGTGGTATATGTACCATGGCCTGGGAATCCCTGACCTAAGCGAATCGGAAGGAGGATAGGAAATAACCTGTTTCTTATTATTTAAATCCTTCTCTAAATGAGCAAAATAAAAACAATATCATAATCATATCGGCAGAGTAATATTGACATTATAACAATAATATTGTTCAGTATTTAACGACCCCAATTCAGACTAAATCCCATTTTTTTCAATCAAATCTCCAAGAAAATCGTAAAGGCATTTGCCCATCTCTCCACCCCGCTTCCGCGCGGGCAAACTTGCATCTGTCGGAGATTACCCTCACGTGGGTTAACTTCTATCCGGCCCGCTTTCAGTACGATAAACTTTTTCTTCTCTATTTTACTCAAGCTCTCGTTCTTCTTATTCAATTCGTATTTTGCTGATTGAAAAAAAAAAAAATAGCTGAAGAGGTCCTTTGGCTAATAATGCAAACAAAAAAGATACGGCAAATTAAAATAAAAATATATGAACAGGTGCATCTCGGAAACTATGAGAGATAGAGAAAAAGTGAATATAATCAATCTTGAAGCAAATTTCGAAGGTCACGGAATTTGAAATTTTGAAACCGGCCCAACATATATGTAGTCCAATGTTTTTTTTTTTCGATTTCCTTATCAAATTACATTATGATTCAAGCAAAAAGCAAAGGATTATTCATACCTTTTTAGTAACTATTAAATTTACGTGTTTTCCGATTTCTAGATTGGAAGAGGCCCCGTTTTGAGTATTTCCGTAGATAAAAAAATTGTAGATTACGTTTTAATGAAACCACTCACGAAGTTTAGACGAGTATTAATAATTAAAAAAAAAAAAAGGGCTCTGTACCCTGTACTAGAATGTGTTGCGCAGGAGAAAAAGATCCATTGGTTGATGGCATTATATAGGAGCGCTGTTTGGTAAATTTGGTAAAGTAATTCAATAAAATAAATATAAATAAACAAAGGGAGTACTTGAACAGAACCTACCCAACAATCTAGCAATTTAGGAAGTATTATCCTAGCATTCAGCCAAATTAAAATATAGGAGCCGTAGGTACTCCTGAGACAGTAGAAATGGACAACACTTGGTTTATTCAGTTGAGCTTCCAATTCACTCCCTGGTAGTCCTGGTACTATATTTTAACCAAAACATAAATGTACTTCTTTAGTCATATAAACAAATGAAGTATGGCAGAATCTTACCAAGAATGACTGGTGGTAAGCAATTTTTCGAAGGAAAGAAAGACATAATAATAAGACATAAGAAATAAATAACAACAATCGATAATATACTGTTATACGTAGCCATCGATTACAGAGACTGTGGTAAAAATCTTCTTTTCTTTTTGCCAATATCTTATAGCACAGTAAAATCATAAATATTCAGAACAAAAATATGATAATTTTATACTACCGAGTATTATAAGTATCAACACAAGGCATACTAGTAAGGCCTTTGGTTAGTCACGGTTGTAAATTTGCAATTGGTTTTATACTCTCTTTAAAAACTTAATAGGAATAATAAAAGTGGTAGTCATAAATATCGCTATTGATTGTTTTATTATTACACGTGACAGGATTTTTGTGCTGTAAAAAATTCAAATCGTGAAAAATTGTGCACTAAAAACCCCAAAAGTGTAAAATTGTGTATATGTACACAATTTTAAACGTTTTGGGTATTATATATAATGCCTTAAATATATGAAAATCTTCATTTTTTTTAATTTATAATATTACGTACATTGATACTGCGAATTAAAAAAAAAAATATGAGTTTTGCATGTTTTAGATATTATATATAATACCCAAAATGTGTAACATTGTGAATACATACAACATTTTATACTTTTTGGGTTCTTAGTATACGATTTTTCACGATATAAATTCTTTGCTGAACGATTTTCGGTTTTTTACTGCACAATAATCCGGTCCCTAATTATTACAAACCACTAGCAAGATGATCAGTTTTAACCTCGTTTAACTAATTATGTAATGGCGCCTTCGCAACCTACTTTAAATTTATTCGGTTAAAGTAAAACATAAAAGTGGCTGGCTTTTTGACTCAAAAAGAAAAATCAAGGCGTTCGTTAAAATAATTTTGCTGTACCAAAACAATAAATTAGTGCAACAATATTGATGTGATGTTATTGAAGTTTTTTTGTCAATGATTTTTTTAAACCAATACTGATAATTTCCTTCACCAGTTTCATTTCTTGAACAAGAGTATTTGTTTAAATTTATTATGTAGGTTAAATTTTTATGAATGATGAATTTCATTAAAACTTGAAAAGGATAACGCACAGTTTTTTTTTGGGAGAGGGGAACAGGCAAGTTTTTTTGGGGGGGGAATTTAAATTTTTTTTCGAGATGATATTTAATAAGAAGGCAAATCACTAAAATATCAACAATCACCAAATTTGGCGTATATTTTATGATTAAACATGAAAATTGAATAAAAAATTATTTTTAAAAATAACCAATAATATTACTCAAAATACAAATCTTATGTTGGTGGGTATATATTTTCTTATATTTCGGGGGGTAGGATACATCCCCCAACCTCTCCCTTGCGTAGCCATATTGTAATAGTTCAGCATGTATTCGGATATCAGCTTCATTTTATTATATTTTCTTCTGTAATTAATTTATTTCATTAAAAGAATTACCGAGAGACTGGTATGGAAGAATGTCATATCAATATCAAATAATTTTTTTTTTTTAATTTGATTTATTGTCTCTCTACCAGAAGGTTCCTGGTTTGTATTTCGTAATTTTTAAAAAGGTGTTTTGCGGAAAATTAGAAATAAAATTTTAGAATAATGATTGCTTCTAGACTTAGTACTAGCCTATCGACACACAGTGGTCAGGATATCATAATTAGTAGATTCAAGTTTTGAGTTCATTATATTAATTTCATTCTCTGCTATACAAATACATTCTAAAATTTTTCTTTTTTGACCCCAATTTGATTTATGTAGAATAGTATTTTTTCAAAATCAATCTCATGTCTATTATATTTTGAATTATTAGACAGGGCTGTATTAGTTTTGGAATTCGGTTTTAAATTGTTTTTATGATTATATTTCCTGGTCTTTATGTCGGTGGAAGTAACATCAATATATGATTTATCACAATCTTTGCACGGAATTTTATATATTAAATTACGCTGATTTTGTAGCGGTACCGGGTCCTTAGTTTTAGATAATCAATTTCTGATCGGAAATTTAGGTTTTACTGGAAATTAAATCCATTTATATCCATGTTTTTGAATGTTTTTATTATATTGTGTGTTAAACCTTTAATATGTGCTAATGATTTATATTTTGGTAATACAGCTACCTTTTCTTGGGGGTTTTCGTGTGAATTTTCAGATTCAGCAATGTCTGTTAGTTTAGGTGCTTTAAAAAAAATATTTTATACTAGTTTGAGACTGTCGATGCTTATTATTATGTACACTATTTTCAATTTTTAAATTTCTATGATCATTATGATCAGGTATTTGCACACTACTATTATTACCTGCTGTAGTATGATTCACTTTATTATTATATTTATTCAGTGCTGTATTTTGTTTATTATTGATTTTAGATAAAAATTATTGCCTAAAATTTAAAAAAAAAATTCTATTAAATCATTAATCAACGGTTTGTCTGTGATTTTAATTGCTATCCTGAACAGATTAGTGCCCACATTTTCAATTTGGAATTCTGGATGGTTAGAATAGAAATTTAAATTATAATGCACAGTAATTGATTTTTTATAACATTTTATAAGGATTTTATTTTTCTCTCGTACCACCGTCATGTGTAGAAAACTAAGGCTATCTTATCTATTTATAAGGTTAATTTATCTATTTCCGTTTCATATGTAAATTTAATTCGTGAATTAAGTTGATGTATTCTCAAGTTGATCTTGAGACCTACCGTTTCATAAAGTTCCTTCAACTGGAAGACCACCATCTCCAGGAAAACTTTCCTCCGGGCTATCACCACATGATCATCCGCGAAGAACAGGGTAAGGAGCTCGTCGTCATCGAAATAAATTCCGTAGTCCCGACATTCCCTCATCCATTGCTTCACTACGTCAGCCAAGTATATCTTGAAAAGGCTTGGAGACAGGCAACACCCTTGCTTCAGCCCTTTGGTTCCAGAAAATGGCTCAAAGATAAAATGGTGTACACGCAAATAGGGATGTAACATCATATCTAAACATGGTATATTCATTGCTAATATAGTTATTGTTATTAATTATATTTTCAAGCTCGATTAAATTTTTTACAACATAATCGTTATTTTTACTGAAATTGTCTAGGCTATGGTTGAGAAATTTAGATAAAACAGTAGATTGGCCCTCCTGTTCCATCCACTGTCCATGATAGTATTATAAAAATAATTTTTAAATAATAAAGATAGTCGTCACGGAAACTTGTTTTTCACAAATAATTTAATAAAACAAAATTAATTCTAAAATAAATATATAAATAAAAAATTATCTTATAAAAGCATATTTATCTTAGTATACTGATAGTAACATATTGATATTGTACATGAATATTTATGAATTATAATTTACATTTTTGGTAAGCATTTATGAACAGATTTCAAATTTTAAATAATAATAATAATAATAATAAAAGGCTTAGCGAACCCGGAGGTTCGATGCCGATACCACTAATCGCTATCTACAAATCTCGGTCCACCGACTACCTTCCAAACCCAAATTCATTAGATCACTCTTAATACTATCCTCCCACCTACGTTTCGGTCTACCCCTCGGACGTTTACCAGTCAGCTCAGCGTTTATTAACTTTTTAGGAATTCGTTCGTTACTGAGCCCAACAACTTTGCAAGCCCATTTCAACCGTCGCGATGATATCACTTCGATTATATTAACAGGGTGCATGCTCCGCAATTCTGCGTTGTGTAATCTCCTAAACTCTCCGGTTGACTCATCCTTTTTCGGACCAAATATTTTACGCAGTACCTTATTCTCGAATACCTTAAGGCGTTGTTCGTCCTTCAAGGTTAGCGGCCACGTTTCACACCCATACAGAACTGTAGGCAAGATAATAGTTTTATATATTCTAAGTTTTAAGTTTCTGGACAAAATGCGCGACCTAAGTAATCTTGACACCGAAAAATAACAAGCATTTCCCGCCTTTAACCGCGCCTTTATTTCCTCTTGAATTTCGTTTTTTCTAGTAATCACAGACCCCAAATACTTAAATTTCTCAACGTGTTCAAACCTATTTTCTCCTATATCTATATCCTCAAAATCGCCTCTGTTTCTATTGCTAACCATATATTTCGTCTTATCCGTATTTATTTTGAGGCCAACCTCTTTCCCAGCTGTCATCAACGTTGCTGTATTCAGTTTTATAGTTTCCGCGTCCTCACTTAATAATACCAAATCATCCGCAAACCCCAGCACGGATATTCTACCACCCAGATCTAAACCCCTTTCGGTAAGCATTACCTTTCTAATGACATACTCTAATGCTAAATTAAATAGGACAGGTGAAAGGGAATCGCCTTGTTTTAACCCCGAGCGAACTTCAAATTTCTCCGAAAAATAATTACCGATTCTAACTTTATTGAATGTTTCGGTCATACACATCCCTACTAGATTTACTAACTTCTTCGGTATTCCCTGCTCAATCAAAATGTTATACAGTCTCCGGCGATCAATGGAATCATAAGCCTTTTTGAAATCCACAAAAAGCTGATGAACTACACCGTTGAATTCTAATTTTTTTTCTAATATTTGCCGTAAGGAGAATATTTGATCGATAGTTGATCGGTTCCGTCTAAAACCACATTGGTAGTCTCCGATAATTTCCTCGGCATATTCCGTGATTCGACTAGTTAGGATCAACGAGAATATTTTATAACATACCGGGAGGAGTGATATTCCGCGATAGTTATTACACTCCGTCCTCGGACCTTTTTTGTGAATCGGAATAAGTATAGATTCTTTCCATTCTTCGGGCATTTTTTCATTTTCCCAGATCTTTTTAACCAAAAAATGTATTTTAGAAACTCCAGCTTCACCGCACGCTTTTATTACTTCACTGGAAATGTTGTCGATTCCCGCTGCTTTATGAGATTTTAATTTTCCGATGGCTATTTCGACTTCCTCCTTACTCGGTTCTTCAATTAACGGTTCAGCACTCTGATATTCAGAAGGAGGAGATTGATTATTATTTCCCGAATTCAAAATACTTTCAAAGTGTTTTTTAAATTTATTCACAATGTCCCCCGGATCGGCCAAGATATTGTTATTTTCATCTCTAATTCCATTCATTGCTGGTTCAAACTGTTTACGCGATCTGTTTATACCCTTGTACATGTCTCTTACGTTGTTTTCAATTCTATTAGTTTCTATCTCTATTATTTTGTTTTTAAGATATTCTCGTTTTTTATATTTGAGGAATTTGGACGTTTCATTCATCAAGGCCCGGAAATTAGCAACATTGTTATCGCTTGGATTATTCAAAGCTTTTAGTTTCGCGGCTCTTCTTTTTTCGCACAAGTTTAGACAATCATTATCGAACCACGGTTTATTCTTTTTATTGTCCCTTTTTCCAAGACACAGATTACTTACCTCTTTAATATTATCCCTAATTCCGATCCATAGCTTGTCTACATCTTCGCGATCCTCATCTAAAGATTCCAAGGCTTCAAACCTATTCCTGATTTCTACCGCGAATTGATTTCTAATTGAAGGGTTTTTCAATTTATCTAGATCAAAATTTTCGGAACAAATACGGCTTTCTTTCCTTTTTTTTATATTAAGTTTTTGTCGAAGTTTCGCGATTACTAATTCATGATCTGACCCACATTCTGCCCCACGATAAGACCTCACGTTAATTATACTATTTTGCCATCTTTGTTGTATCAAAACATGATCAATTTGATTGCGTGTTTGTGAATCCGGCGATGTCCACGTATACTTATGAATATCCCTATGTTTAAACGTAGTACTTTTGATTGTTAGGTTTTTCGAGATAGCAAAGTTTATTAGACGGATCCCATTATCATTGCTATGTTCGTGCAAACTTTCTTTACCGATCGTCGGATAGTATACTTCTTCCCTTCCCACCTTTGCGTTTGCGTCCCCTAATATTATTTTCATGCAGTTTCGTGGTAGTTTATCATATACCCACTCTAGTTTATCATAAAATTCGCATTTAACTTCATCATCACTGTCTTCGGTAGGGGAATGTATGTTTATCAGCGCGATTTTAAACCACCGCCCCTGAAATATGGCCACAGATATCCTATCACTAAAAAATTTTACGTCCCTCAATGCGGAGAGCAATCTATTCCTTATTAGAAATCCAGTACCTAAACAATAATTACCGCTCCCACCGTACCAAATAGAATAGTTCCCTTCTGTTAACGAACCCTCCCCTGGCCACCGAACCTCTTGCAGTGCCACGATATCTACATTGTATCTCTTAACCTCGTTTGCCACCGATTTTAACCCACCCGCTGTATTCAAACTTCTTACGTTCCACGTCCCTATACCTAAATCTCTAATTTTCAACTTGCGCCATGAATCCTCTGAAGCAGTCCCCACCCGGAGACCCGAACGGGGGACTAGTTTACTTCCGGATAATGAGCGTTTTACCTCAGAGAGATCCATGACTTTTTGTGGTATTTTGTGAACTAAAAATATGTGAGTAGGGCGTTCAAACCTACGTCACACCCTCCAGCAAGCCTGGAGGGGCGCTCTCATTGTTGGTCAGCGAGTCCATCGGACTTAGCCGGGAGGAACTTCCAAGGAATTTCCACCGACCATCCCCACATCCGCCACCCGTGGGACGCTCCCCTACGCGGTAATGAGATCCGCGCGAGGTCAAATTTTAAAAAATGAAAAAAATAAACGAATAAAATAAACAAATAAACAGACACCAGACTTCTGATCCCTATAACTTTCTTCCTACCATTATCGGGGATTCATCCTACTAGTATTGGCGGTGTGTACCAAGCTAGGAGAAGTAACGTCACGTTTTTTATTTTTTTAGATCAATCTTATATTCATACCTTTGAAAAAAATAGAATCGCTAAATGAAAAGAAAGATACAAAATATGGCATAGTCAGACATGAGTGATATGTTACGCAATGGTGCATGATCCAGATTTGAAACACTAATTATATTCAACAGATCTCTAATCCAACTACTTTTTTAGTCCTTGGCGAGTATTTTCTGTGATGCCAATTTAATTTGATGAAAAAATGTTGGTAATGCATGTGGGTCATTCTCACGAGGCTTGTCAAATTCGCGTCTTTTGACTTTGAGGTTATTTTTAAATGCCTCTAATTATTATGGAGTTGGCTCCGTTTGTCAATTTTAAAATTCAAATGTCTCAAGTATGTTTCCGTCCACATTGGCATACATTGATGAAAAAGAGATCCTAGCTCAAATTAAAAGCAGCACTTACAAAGCAAAGGTGTGATATTTTTAAGAAATGAATGGTATTCAAATTTTTGAACATTTTCAATAGTTAGGAGGTCATCAAAAACTTATGTCTCCCGTTGAAAACGAGTGCACTATAATTTCTGTTGTTGATTCAGTTTGACACAAGTTCCAAGTTCTCTGGATTCCAGGGTAAAATGCTACATTATGAAATATCGCATTGTCCTAGGTGCAATATTACTCGTAACAATAGTGGTACAATACTGGTAAATGGTACAAATCTTGAAATCTCGTTTTCACAATTCCTGGAGACATAAGTTCTTGATCACATCCTAACCATGTTATCCACAATTTACTTTAAACGTAAATATTTTGGCCATTCACTATTTACTAATGATAGGTTTACTCACCAACATTATACACACAAATTGGAATCAATTCCATAATAATTAGAGGCATGAAAAAATAACCTCAAAGCCATAAGATACGATTTTGACAAGTCTCTGGAAAACTAATTTAATTAGATAGCTTTGTGGTTTTTTATCTAGCCCAAACCACTAGCAAGACTAATAAAAAAGAAAATATTAGGATAAAATAAGTAACAGATGTTCACTAAAAGTAATTAGTTGTAATATGTATTCAAAAAGGAGGTAAGTAGTTGCCACAGCGAGGGAAATTCGGTGGAACTGGAGGCAGCATGTGTCGTTCTCCGACCTTGAAGATTGCACTGCTGCCTGAATCCAAAATGTATGGGCAGTTCAAAAGCCAGTAACCTGTAGAAAATTTAAAGCAAGGATGTGAAATAATATTATTATTAAATTGATATTGATGTTACTCGTTTAGTTATAGTGATGCTAAGGTGCCTGTCCACCCGAGAGGATTTCACTCTCGAAAGTCTTTCATATTCTTTTTCACTTTAAAATGCCGATAAATTGAGAAACTGAAGAAATATATCAACTCATTGAGTAGTAGGGAACCAATTTGGCATTATAGGAGGTTAAATCTCAAGAATATAATAATGGTAGCGGAAAAAAAAAGTGATGAAGAAATTTTGGTAAGTTCAGAGAGGATTAAAGAATTTGAGAAATCCATTTGAAATTTTCCAGGTCTTGTGCTCGATGTTTTTGATTTTTATGATTTTTTTAGCAGTAATTCCTTAGCATTTGGCGAGTTAAAACCATGGGAAAATCATTTTTCGGGCTCATACTTTTTCTTTGCAGCCATTTTAAGTTAGCTTCGCAGCTGAAAACAAGCTGTGCCAAAATTCCCCTAGCTTCTAAGTTTGCATATATAAAAAAAACTATATATACATATAAAAATATGTGTATATATATATATATATATATATATATATATATATATATATATATATATATATATATATATATATATATACTTAATAAAAATTATATGGATATACTCTACATTTTTTGTCCTCATTATTGACATAAAACGTGACTTATAGCGCTGAAAAAATGTACTAAGAAAAAGGAATTAACCTTTGATTTTTTTTCGTATTTATTTTTAACAGCACTACTTGCTGCAGAAATTCCAATCTTAAAGACTTGGTTCTTATTTTATTTGAATTTTCAAACCTGGCCAAAAGTCATATTCTACAATATTTATAGCGCAATATCTCAAAAGCGACATGGTAAAAAATTAAAAAACTGACACATTTTATGTATGCCCCTTTGTTATATGAACAGTTGACCCTTATTTGGTGACTAAGACTTAACCGGTTTCATAATTGTAAATTTTCTTGGTAGCTGAAAACAATTTTTGGAAATATGTCTCTTACTCTGGTAATTTCGCAGATATCAAAGTAAAAAACTAAAATTATGGAAAGCATGTGCGCCTGCAATAGAGGCTATTGCAAAATTATGAATATCCTTCATTAAGTACTGGAAAAACAGAAACAAAAGTTACTCTTCTTTGTTGAATAACTTAGTTTGTAGTATAGCAATAAATATGACAAATGAAACAAAATGACGGAAATCTTACTGAAAATGAAGGAAAATGTTGATAGCGCTTTTTGAAATGTGAATTAGTATGAAAATGCTCACAAAATCGGAAAATAACAGATAATCAAAAACGAAATCGTACGCGGAAATAAATAAATTGATACTCGTAGGGTTGAGAGAAGTGGGCGGTTGCAAAGAAGCGACTGAGCTGAATTTTTTACTTTTTTTTATTTTGGTTTTAACGACCTTACCAATCCAATAAAGGCAGGTTGGACGGGTTATCCTACAGGTTACCAACCTGTTCTAACCAGAATGGGAAGTTCGAGATTTATTCCGTGGTTCTGCCACGAAAAACAATTTCATCCGGTCCAGGCGTTTCAGAATCGAGGTTGCTAAGGTGATGCCTTAACATTCTCCGCCACCACGACCTCAGACTGAGTTGAATTGAACCATATAGTGTAGGATTTTTCAAACCCAAGGGAACCATCATTGAAAACTTTAGCTTCATAGATATTTTCGTTTTTGAGATACAGTGATCACTTAGTGAGTCGGTGAAGCAATGGATCTTTCTATCATGTAATGATTACAGTTTAATCATTGATTCTCATAAATGCCAATTCTATTTTGATGCAAAATAAATGTTATCATTTACCTGGATTGTCGCTGACGAATCTAATGAGAACATAACCTCTGGGAGGGACGATGATAGTATCCCTTTGAGGCCGGTCTCGCAGGTCGACTTTGTCGCTGTTGAAGTTGAACATCAGTTGGTTGAGGAGCTTCAGCCTCTGCCTAGGGTCGGCTGACGGAAACCTTCCCATCGAGATTACGTAGAAGTTGTAGCCGTGCAGGTGGAACGAGCGGACCCATTTGTTTAGATCCCCTGAAAATAATTCTAGGGTCCAGGGGTAACATCACTTTACAACACAAAACTTCATTTTGAGAAATCGAATTCGAAGGTTGTATAATTTTTGTTTCCCATGCATTCCCCAAAACTTTACCGACATGTCTAACGGCTTTAAGGTGGTTCTACACCAAATATTAAAGCATGTGGTCTAATTGCCACTTGAAACCTACAAGTTGGTGCAGGTTACTCATTTTCAATTAAAAAAAAAAGTGTTTTTTTTTGCTGTAAAGTGGTTTTAACCATGGATCCTTCAATTGCTTTAAATTTCCATGAAAATAAAAAAAATATAATCTCTGGACGATTTTAGACTCAATGCTAAGTAAGAACGGACTTTTTCTTGACCTAGCGGTTATGCATGGCAGATTAGCATCCACGCTCAACCGATCCAGAGTTAATCCACTGATGATTTAACAATTAGTGAATTTTCGTAGCCGGACTCGAACACAGACCCAGTTTAATTTTAATTTTAAGGTGAATTATTTTTTATTTATCACAGTTCCATCTCTTCAACGAGTTTAACTTGAAGAAAAAATATATATATTTGGCGATCTCCTCCTGCTGATCCAGCCAATTTCTGTGATTTGCAAATAAACTTCTTCAAAATTATTATTAAACCAAAACTTGCTCTTTTTTCTTATTTTGTTGTATTATTTTTTAACTCATTGGTTTATAGTTCTCTATTTACTTTCGCAGTTTCACGTTTTGCCAAAATTGAACGCGGAGGAGCAGGGATTCATTGACCCCCTCTGAGTCAACGACGTATCCCTCCCCCTTAGTAGAGGTCGCACCACTCCACCCTCGTAACTTACCGCTACTGCTCTTTAATCTGAATCCCATATAATTATTATTTATGAACATATTACATTATTTTCATTTTTATTTTATAATACAAGGTGTGGAAAAACAGAGGAAAATGTGTTGTAGTCATAAATTTTGGTTCATCCCAGTTTTTTGTGCCGTTGAACACATATCTCAACTTCGCTAACAGATATTTTGACAGGAACCTTCTTTTTGTCGTAAAAGTCTTCAATTTTTTTATTTATTTTTTTGGCCTTGAAAAAGCGGTTTATGGCTCTTTACATCCGATTTCCATAAAAACTATCCAAGTTACCCTACTGTTGACCATACAGGTTATTAAACTTCATAAAAAGTGCATTCTAGCGACGTACTCTGTGCTTGTAGCCTGTTTCGAAGCAAGTGTTTAAAAGTGAAAGGGAAAATGATGAAAAATATGAAGACAAATAATGAAAATAAACTTCAGGATGTGAACTGGAAAACTCTTTACTTCCATTTTTTTTTAAATCGAAGTAGCAATGATTATTATTACTCACAGAGTGAAGAGTCCAAATATGTCTGAACTGATTCCATACTTTATTTTGTTTAAAAATCAATAGCTACAAAATTCTCTTCATCCAGCAACTGGTTGAGTGCAAAACTGATTACCTACATCACAATGTGAAAAGATGGAAGTAAGGAGTTTTATCGCTCACATTCTCACTTATATTTATAGGTTTTTGTTTGTGAAAAGTTAAAATCTCAGTTAAAGTTGTCAGTAGAAATTCCCTGGCCCGTCCTTCATCACAGTGCTCAGTCATTTGTTCTACATATAGAACAGAAGGAATAAATAAGGATGGAATTAGTGGGTTATTTGTCGATGCTGGTAGTCAGGAATTAGATTTGGAAAAGATAATTTTATAGGTAAACAACTTAAGGAAGAAGGTATGTTACGTAAGGTACACATGCGCCTGATAATAACCTTTTGTTATTGAAATAAGGATCAGCATACGAATTATGCACACAATTAAAAGAATAATAAAAATCAAAATGATTAAACAAATATTCAAGGTCGTTTATTTGCCAATATACTTTTTTAAATTTATTTTCATCCCAACCTCGCATTTACGGCAATAGTGGATTCTGCAGAAATCCGTATAGCACTGATGTCAATTTTCCGATCATTTATACATGTTTTTTACCTTCTATGCAGGGCGGCCTCCATCTTCCGACGGTCTTACCGTTACTGGTCCTCTTATATTTATATTACCTGGATTGTAGTGGGGCATTCCCACCGTCCCTTCCAACCACATATGAATTCCGTGAACCACGGGAAATCTTTTTCATTCACCAACTGAGAACATTCTTTCTCATGGACGTAGATTCCCGCGGTTCTCATCATCTTAGCCCTTTATGAATGCGATCCAGGTCGTGATCTCATGCTCAGCTACCTCCGGAAAAGCGGATGTGGAGCAATCAATGTATATTTGATAAGGTATCTGTCTGAAGTTATGTAGAGGGAAAAGCTTTCCCAACGTTCAGCGTAACCTTCCGACCTACGTTCCGCCCACAAGGGCCTCCTCCTCCAAGGGTTCTTGATCTGGATTATCAAGCTGAAGGTCAGAGAAGTTGAAACCCAGTTCCGCCAGAAGGTTTATTTCGACGATATCGTATTCGTCTCTGTCAACCAACACATTTCTGCAAGAACCTATCTGCAGCCACAGTTCCTTGAGCAGGTTTTGGTGCACCTGCACCTCACCAGCTTCAGCAATGTAGGGAAATCAATGGTGATGGTTCAATATCGTTTCTGGTTCTCTTCCAACCACACCCTTCCGCACGTTACTCACTCAAAAACTGTGCTGACTGACTACAGCTCTTGAGGGTGGTAGTTCTGCTACTTTGGACGAGGCTCTGAACGCTGACCTCTGGCACGATACGAATCTGAATTGGTTCAAAGAGGATGCAGTCCTCTCACTTTAATCATATACAAGGGCCTTTACAGGAATACCTTCATGGGGAGGGCCGATTCCAGAGATATATAGCTGAGATATCTGAAATATAGGTAATTTACGTAATTTCGCCTTTAATCAAGACAATGTTTGAGTACCGGACGCAAATCTGAGTGTGTTGCGGCGTTTTAGAGCAGAATTCCACTAATTATAATATCACCGATTTCAAGAAAAAAAAAAATTTAAGTTGACAATATTTGTTTTGTAGATTTCTGGAGCAGAATCCAACTCTTAATAACTTCAACCGTTTTCAGAAAACTTTAAAAAAAATCGGACGAAAATATTAGCTTTTTGGGGCAGAATTCGGCTGGTTATACTGATTTTTTTCCAAGAAAATTGATGAAAAACGGACGAAGATATACATGTTACTAAAGATGTCTAAAGTAGAATATTAAGCTTTAATGCCGCATTGAGGTTTTATGGGACAGAATTCAGTTCGATATATTTTTCATAATCAGGGGCGAACAGTCAAGTTTTGAACCTTTCAAAAGCAGAGTTTATCACTTTATAATTATATTTATAATACATTCCATTCCAAGAAAATATTTTGAAATCTAAACTACTTTGAAAATCTAAAGCAAATTCGGCTGTTTTGGTGTTGTCTGGAACAGAATTCAACTCGTTTTAATTTCAGGATGTCTTGCTACCAGTGGCATAGCCAGAGATGGGTCAGGGAGTCTGCACTCCTCCTTCCCTCTCTCCCCTCGAAATTACAAAATACTTATAATTATTCTGTAAACAAAAATTGTATAAACCTATTTGAATGTTATCTTACAAAAATTTACGTAGGCATAGATTTTATTATATAGAGAAAATCCCTTTCTCATTTCTTCGGGGATCCCCCTTACATTCCCGGTTGGTGTTTAAAGTAGGTCCTTGGATGGCCCCGCTCCCACTCTTGGAAATGAAATCTTGGCTATCCTACTGCTTGCTACGTTTTTCATTATCGTGATTTTAGGACAATGATGTAGAACATGTGAGAGTTTGGTTCTCGAAGGATATCGTTTCTGCCGGGATAAAAATTTTACTTAATGCATTATATTTCTGTTCGTTAAAATTGTTGATTTCTTAATAATGTCATTGGTCTGATTTAGTTGAAGCTAAGGCTTCCATTATAACTCGAAGTTAGAGGCTTTCAAAAGGCATCGCAATATCCTAAAATTATAATAATATCGTTAAATTGAAAACCAAGAGATTGAACAATTTTAAAAATTAATTTCAAGTTTTGAAGTAAAAATAGTCTCACAACTCCTTTTTTTTTTTGTAACTTAATTTTCATCCATTTTTCTCTTTCTCAAAATTTAATAGTTATCCTTTTGATCT
This sequence comes from Rhaphigaster nebulosa, assembly GCA_948150685.1. Classification (NCBI taxonomy): domain Eukaryota; kingdom Metazoa; phylum Arthropoda; class Insecta; order Hemiptera; family Pentatomidae; genus Rhaphigaster; species Rhaphigaster nebulosa. Next base: position 129,081,008 of record OX411309.1, on the reverse strand, counting down.
TTTGGAGAAAGGAGGCAGGACCCTCTGGATACGCCCATGCCAACATAATGAAACAGGAAACGTTCCCCTGCGTATGCTATGCTCTGGTAAGTAATCTGTGATTTTCGGAAAACAAACCAAATTTGCAGCAAGATCGGGGTTTTTGGAGAGTGTTTTCACAAAAATCCATTTATATTGATCGAAAAGGACGAAATTGTCTCACTGCAACTTGTAGCATGTAAGAACATGATATGATTTTAAAAAGTTTCGTTGTTAACAGCGTGCATTGGAGAGTGTGAGTTCTGGTCGACATTTTTTTAAACTGAAATCGAACAACAAACAGCATAAAAAGATAAATGTGTTGATCCTCAGGTTGTTCAGATACACCTAATACTAATGTGCATTTTAGTGCGTATATATTAAGCTTAATATCATGAATGCTCATCAGTCGTAACCATGGCTAGTTTTTATACAAATCGGAGATTAGAGCCTTAAATCGCGTTTTTGCAACTTATTGGGAATTTGGCCTCATTTTAGCGTAATAAATAAGTTTCCAAGAGATAAATGGAAAACGAAGGTTCCGGACAAAATATCTTTCAGAAAACCTAAGATTCATGTTCAGAGACCCAAAAAAACTTGGAAGTACCAATATTTTCGTCTAGAACAAACCTTTCGCCTTATCTGTCCTAGTTTTTTGAACTACTACTTATATAATTTTAGTTTTAGTGTACTTTTTTACTTTATTTTGTACTTAATATTGAGTACTTTTTATTTTTTCTTCAAACAACCGTCCCTCGCTCTGGAAAACCCCAAAAATGCCACTTTTCGTCCCCTCCTCCCTAAGAATTATTACGATGCAGCTTAAATCGTAACCCTATCACCCCCACCCTCCCCTCCCCCCCTATGCGGGCACCCCTTCGGACGAGAAACTTATATGGACCGGCAAGAGCACACCTTATTTAATCCATTTCGAATGGAATTTTTTTGTTTTATATCATAGTAAATCAATTCTATTATTTTTTTAAATTATTGCCATCACATTAAGCCAACTTTTCCAGCTTCGGAACCAACTGTATATTCTTACAAAAATAGGATGTGAATGTCTTATTGTCACCTTGCAAATATTTTTAAATAGACACCTTTTTCATAATTATAATATAATTTCATCATATTATCAACTTAATATTCATATTTGAGTAGATTTACCAGAGTCATAGACAATCATATTGACAACAGAATGTTGTGAAACATTGTAGAAGTTGGTACAGCTGCATGCCTTTTCAATATTTGCTGAGTAACACTCGGAGGAACAGAGAGAACTTTGTGGTATGTCATCGAACTGAGTCAACATGGGGCTAGGCGGGAACGTGAAGGAAACGTTGTTAACCAATGATTTTACTCTTCTACCCCGCACAGGCTCTGAAAGGAAATAAAAAAAATAATATATATAGGCTACTCATCTAGGGGTGTTAGTAACGCTAAATTGAAATTCTAATTCTTCCAATAACTAAGGAATAGGGAGAAATAGGGGGAAATAAGGAGTAGTGAACATTATTATAAAAAAAGAACAACCAACCATAAGAAAAAATCAACAATTTGCTCTACAACCCATTCCTGGCTGCATCTAGGATCTTCCTCCAAGCATCTCTATCCAGTGATACTGTTCTTCAGACTCCTAATGAGAAATATAGGTACGTTGGGCACCTCGTCAATACGTCTCCATCTGGCTAATCTCACTCTTCTCTTTTCTTCCTATTGTTACCAGATTAAGCTCTTTAGTGTATTCTACCAATTCGTATATAATTCACTATATATAAAGTCACCATAAAACTCATTCCCTTCTTATTCTCTAACAATTAGTGACAATTATAGTTACCCACTGTTTTGGAATATAGATCTTTCGAACAATTTTCTGCTAAAAGACATGAAGATTCTGTGCACCTTTTTTTATCGGGCAAATAAAGGTTTTTAAAAATGAGCGTTTTAGTTTTCCTCTAGAAAATAATTTGTTCCATCATCTAAGCTAGGCCACAGTTGAACTTATCAGCTGCTATGATGATTCTTCAGGGCGTCATTGTTTTCACAGATGAGACATTCAAAGTACCCGAAGTTCTTACCATTTTGAAAATAGAGTTAATTCTCCATAGTCCAACACCCGTCAGTCCAGCACGTCCAGAGTAGTCCGTCTGGTTGGTGCATGAAACGTTGATGTTACCGCATGTCGAAGTACACCAGTGAGACCAAAAGTTGTACTGCCTCAGTCTCTAATCTTTTGTTATACCTGGATGATGGATCCACAGAAAGACAAAAAAACATTTATTACCCTATCGGTTTCTGCAGTATTTAAAGTTTCTACTTACAGTTTAATTATGTCTGGTGGATGTGGAAAAAGTTGGCAAAGTGTAAATTTTGAAATTCTGTAATTTTGTGATTTCTATTATTCTCTGTTACATATGACAAGTCTTTTTTATTTGTTTAATGTACACATATGCATGTATACGTACATCCATCACAATAAATATGTAAATATAGTTCACGTTTTTATTTAACCTCCTGTAATCCGCCAAACTCCATAATCTGACATACCACGGTCCAGTAAATGTCGGATAATAGAGGCACAACTGTATTACCTTCTGTAGTAGGTAATAGGATTTCCCTCAAGAATTATTCCATTTGAAAAAGTTCTAGGTACATATATATATATATATATATATAGTTATGTATAGCAGATCCAGCCTCATTCTAAAGACGCTGACACATCTTTTCTTAGCTATAAATGCCGTGGGAAAGAGGAAGAGTCTCTCTGTCTCTCTGTATTGCTGTCGATGTTCCCGTCCATATTATCTTAGCTAGTTAATTCTAGATTAATATCCAATGTAGTCAGTAATGTCATTTCCATTATCATTGTTTGTACTTCATAATAAATCTTTTTAAAAACCCTTTTGAGACTTCGACTTATTTAACTATATATATATATATATATATATATATATATATATATATATATATATATATATATATATATATATATATATATATATATATATATCCAATAAAATTACTGCATTACTTACCAGCGTAATATTGGTATGTTCCCGGCATAAAGAGGTCGTCATCATTGAAGACATAGAAATCTAATCCAATGAAGTGGGGTACGCTTGAAGCATTACCGGTTGGAGCGTTGGTCTCGCCTCGCAAATTGCTGATACAAAGCTCGTTTTCGTTCGAATCGCTACAAGTCGAATTGATGACGTTAAGTTGCTGAAAATAAATAATGTTAGAAAGTTATACATATCCCGATGGCTCTCGTGGCTTGAAATTTGTGAAAGATATATACTCACTACACCAAGATTCGGAGACGGTCGAGGAGGATTTATGTCGACGGTGTAGTTATAGCCTTCGTACCTGAGGACTGCAACTTGGTATATGTCGTTGCAGAAGTCCTGGAAGGTTTGGGCGTAAATGTAGTAAATACCGATGTTTTTATTCGCTTCCAGTATCACATCAAAACGGTCAGCTGCAAGAAGTGATATTTAAGGACGGAGCACACATGTAAAGTTTATTTAGCATAAATATTGTAGATAAATTAAATATCCTACATCAAGAATGAAATAGGCACAACTCTATCCATATCTAACTCTAATCTATATCAGTCATTTATTGTTATGAACTAGCCCCATTTCTTCCCAGCGAGCAAACCTCAAACAGGAAAAACCTTGTAGGCCATTTTTAATTTTTTGTACTAAACGAAAAATACTTCCATATGATATTTGATTTTCGGATCTCTTGACCATTCTTAATTTTATTATTATAATTCTTATATCTTCTTTGTGGCCGCGTTGATTACTTGCATTTTTCGTTCGAAACGTATGTAAATTGAATTCTCCAATTTGTGTGTTTTTTAAACATGAACGATCTTCGCTTTTGTGGATTCAAAAATGCTTGCTTGGATTCGTCAGTTTTGTATGTTTTAAAGTTGATGGGGATATTGAATTTATCGTTTGTATTGATGTTTGATATTTTTAATTCTCTTTTATCAATCTTGCCGAGGTGCTATGATATTACTTATATCCCTTACCTGAATTAACTATGACAGAATCGACAGGTCTAGGATGAAATTTGAGATTGCCGTCCGCAGATATCGCAATGACTCTGTGATCCTGGAACCTGACGTTTACGGCACAGGTCATGCTGGTTCCACCGATCAGACGGAATCTGTATCTTCCACCTCTGGTAACTCTGAACTCCGAGAGAGGCAAATTGATGCTACCATTCTGACAGCATGATGAAATCATTTATATATTTAGGCAATAATATTTTTATTACAAATCTTTGAGAAAGTAGCACCCAAAAAAGTGTCACGAAAAAACTTACCCAATGCATACCCCTGCCGTTGATCAACATACTATCTGGTGATAGTATGATATTATTATTATTGATCCCAGGCGAATATTCTTCACCCGGCATATTAGTCCAGTCTCCAATGAAGATCACGTGATCGGGTCGATCTTCCGTATACAGATTCCGTTGGCTGTCGAGTGCTTCTCTGACGACGAGTGCTCCTGCCAAGCCGTCCATAAGCTGCATGCCTGTACCGAAGTTATTTTCATCAGAAAAATAGAGAAACAATTACTTATCGAGTGTTAGAAAAGTACAAACCAGTCTGTGAATGGTAGTAAAATGTTCCGGCTTGTTCGGCTACGAATATGTACCTGAAAGTACTACCCGGTTGAATAGGGCACTGGGTGACGTAAGGTACACCGTCGTAGTATTGGAAGCCATTTTGTCTCAACCCGTGCCAATGAATCGAAGTCGTCTGATCTGGCAATAAGTTTACGACATCGGCAACAATCCTATCCCCTTTGCAAGCCTGTACAAATTCTTATTCTGTTGACATCCGCATGATGGTATAGAAGGATCAATCTAATTAGGGATTGATAAATTATTTGCCACTTCTATAGTTTTGTTTGTTGTACAAGATGTTTTTGTTGGCTGTTTCATATTTGAGCCCCAATTTGGAAAATAAATAAATTCAAAACTATAGAAGTGGTAAATAATTTATCAGTCCCTAATTAAATTCTTATTATTTTTCATTATTGTAAAATTACGAAATATTCATTTGAACACTAGTCATCAAACCTATAGTGATAATAGACAAATCTAGAATTACTGATTATCAAGTAGGTAATAGCTATTACGTGCATTTCTTTTTTCGTTTTAGTTATGCCTCGTTATTTTTTGGAGAAATAGATAAATCATTTTAATTAATATGTGGAGTCGAATAGCCGTTAGGATTATTATAATTACTCCGATTAAGAATTAATAGTATAACTTATTATTGTTGCTATTCGCTAATACAGACCTGAATAGCTGGTGCGGGCAGTTGTCTGTTTATTGAGATCAACCCTCTATTTATTCCGTTGGCTGTAACGCAGTGTGGGTTCAAACAATCGGAAGAAGTACCGAAGGTACAGTTCAGGCACGCTCTGAAATTTTATAATAAATTATTTCAAATTCAAATTTATTTATTAATTCATTACCCATCAGAAAATCGGTAGGTTGTTCAATGACTAATGCAATTTAAAGAATTTTTTTATTTATTTTAATGCATTAATAAATTAGATTGCTGTAATAGCCATTAATAATAATCTATGGTACTTACCCTCCAAGGACTGAGTGCCTTTCGACGTTGAGCTTGTAATAGCAGATCATAGGCCGGTCATCGCAAGGCCGGACGCAGTCCACAAACCCATTGAGACCGGAAAGATTCTCACCTGCAAAGAAACATTCAGTCCGTACTGGTCATCGAGGTAGCTGAAAATATCCTACCTTAGGTCTTATCAACAAAGATCTTTCGTTTGCATCTAATATATTGGTTATTATGCGCATTGACAATTTTATTTAATTTGAATTAGATATTAAAATTTGAGCATCGATATTTTAGACGATAAGTGACAGCTATTTCTTATCTCAATTTCTTCCTTCGCCTTCAATGACCAACACCATGTTTGTAAATATAAAAGCATTAAATATCTTGGACTGTTCGTGTAAACTTATTGGGATACCCATTAAAAATTATATAAAAAAAACAAAAAAATAATTTACAAATCATTACTGATCCCAATTGGTTTTATGGAGTAAAAATAAACGGCAAAGCAACCATACAATCTATAATAACGTTACAATGTGAATGACGCATATACGGTATTGTAAAGACCCGTGAGGTGCACGCATCACACAATTTTCTCTTAGCACTCTTTAATAATTATCGTGGAGCTTGTTATAATAATAATAAGCGTGAAGTTAACAACAGAGTTGAACATAGCGTATGGTTGAGAACACGATGTTGGAGTTGGTGTAGCTTAGGGGGAGGGCGCGGTTCGATTGCATCCGTCTGCTTTCGGACACATTCGGCATTCCATCTAGGCTCAGGCTCTGAGCTGTTTTAGTTCAATATGCTCTACCTTTGCTAATACTAGTCCGATTTCACTCCTTTTTTAAAAAAAAAGAGAATTTAACTACCCCTCATATGATCATGTACATTATTTATCAGAAAAATCATACTTTTAAGAGAAGACTTTAACGTATCCACCACTGTCTTACAATGAGACTATTGTGGTCGTTGAGGCGGAGGTCGATCTGTTGGCCAGTCCCACAGGTCTCTGCAATGATGAAAACCTGTTGGTATTTCATAAAACCAGGAAAAGAAAGGAGAAGAAAAGTTCCACCAGCAGCGTACACTCCATTGCACGCTGTCAACAACAAAACCATTAAAGAGCATATCATCGGTCTCAATGTAAAACTGTATATTCCTAACATTTAAAAAAAAATGAAAAGTTTAAAAAATCTAAATTTCTTCATATTGAGATATGTTTTTTTAAAAATAATAAGTGCCAGCAAATAATAAAGTATCCAGTAGAAAAGATTAACAATTAATTGATGGGATTAGTGGATGAAGGGGTTATGTAATAGCAAGTGTGTTTTGAGATATTTAGCTTTAAGGCTGTCATTGGCGAACACTTCAAGTGGAACATGGAGCACTAAATTGGAACAGGTGAAATGCTTGGAGTGAAGACAATTTCAAGGGCCCCACTGACGATCAATCCACTCCATTGTTCCATTTTGTAGTGATTTATGCTCACATAGACATGCATTTATGGGGCTATAAGTAGTGGCTTTACTATAGCAAAAACATTAAATAATTTAATCTTGATCCCCCTCTCGAAAAAACTTAAATAATAGCGGACCTTTTATGCATATCAGAAACCGTTTATTGACATTTAAGTATTTTCTAAAATAATTATTAGTAAAAAAATAAACAAAATTATAAGTTATACATATAAAATATTTTTACAAAATATTTTATTCAACCAATATCGTAAATTTTAACAACACTGTTTTTATTGACAAACAATTTTTATTCTATTATACCACTGCCCAAAACCTGTGCAGTTCATTGTTCCATCCCTTCCGTTTTTCACTCTCACAATCGGTTGGAGTGATTGGAATTTGATATAACGCGATGGAATTAAGGGCCGATGGAATTCCAGCTATTCCCTTCCTTTAATCCTACCACTCGATATAGGATTTCACACTCGCAGTTGTTCCATGTTTCATTTGGTGTGGAGTGATCGTCAGTGACCTCCTTTAAAGTTGTCACTGTGGTAATTACATTTTAGTTTTTTTTTTTTTTTTAAGTTCTTCCGAAGATTTTATGTAAAATAGACTGTGGACTACTATTAGTAATATATTAAAAATCAATATTAATGTACATCGGCAAATATTACCTTTGTTGTGGATTGTCTGTTATAATTTAATAAAAAAATAAAGGACATGTCATGCTATATACTATTTTGTGATACAACTTCGGCCTTTTTCGATTGAGGTAAATTGTGGTTGTAAGTGTTTTTGAAAACTCACTGGTCACTCACCAAAGCATTGTACAAGCAAAGGAACGTTTCCTAGTTTCGTTATATATTTACAGAGAGAGGACCGCAACCTCTTTGAATCACCTCAAATTTGATTCATACAAATGCGCAGCCTTCAGGGCCTCTCCCATGGCAGCAACACTACCTATCTCAGCAGCTGCAGCGACACAGTACGAGTCGACAATGGATGGGGACGGAGAAACGTGTGGAAGAGTGGGGTTGGAAAAGAACGAGAAATAGTCCTAATAACCATTCTCCTAGACTAATATGCGCCTCATCTGCGAGAGTACTTGCACAAATATAATGGTAGACACAGACAAAGACGATATCGTCGATATGAACCTTCAGGCGAAACTTGGTTTAGACCTCTCTGGCTTTCAGCCTGAAGCACTTGATCAGAAATCCTTGTAGGAGGAAGAAATTGAAGTAATCACAAAAGGTAAATAACATTACCTTTTCCAAAATGAATTCCTTAGAACTAGTACCGATAATTAACAATTAAAAATATCTGTCTAAATTGGTGACTGTGTCTCTGGAGCATCAAGGAAGAGGATGAGGAAGGAAAATCAAAACTAAATTGAGATATGGACGAAGAAGTATTGGGCAGATCACCAAACGTATGTAACATTACCTTTTTGAAAATTAAGTTCATGGATGCATTCCTTTATCGATGAACCAGTATCGATGAATAATCCACTAATTCCTTCCTTAGGTTTCCTTTCTGCTCTATATAGATAGATGGCTCTGAACAGGAGGCAATTATGATGGAGGAAAAACTTGTAAATGTAGGTAATTATAAGTTATTTTGTCAGTATTATTTTCATAATTTTTCCTTTCACTTCGAATTTAGACACTTTCAGCGAAACACGTCACAAGCAAAATGTGCATAGGCAAAATGTACTTGTCTGGAATGTTTTGACGTTTAATATCATGTATGACCAATATTGGGTATTTTCCATGAATAAAAGACATGCAAAGAAATAAATCGTGTTTTTCTTCTTTATTGGAGATTTGGTCTCTTTGTCAGCGCGCTCTATCGGCTTAACAATTGATCGTAAAGAAAAACTTTTAGGACATTAAAAGTAGAAAATTTCATCTAATTAAATTGTCTATTGAATGGTCTTCTCAAAAAAAAAAACAATAGTTTCCGAGATATAGACAAAAAAAAGTGCCAACATTTTAGCGTTTTATTAAAAAAAAAAAAAAGACATTATGGACTTACACAATACTTAGATTTGTGTCCATACCCCCAAAAAATTTAGCTGTTTTTGCATTAATGATTTAAGAATCAGTCGTATTAAATTCATATTCTAATAAGAATCAGACAGTTTTAAGTGAATTAAATTTTTTGTGGCGTCTAATAGTGTATAAAAACATGATTTTCGATGTAAAATTGTATGTTTCAGATTTTGAGATGGATATAAAAGCGCATAAGTAAATGCTATTTTAATAGAACTTTGGAAGCCACTCTGTCACATCATTATATTTTAAAATATTTATAAAACTAATTTGTACTTAGATTTAATTATTTAAAATTAAATTATTTAATTCTATTATTTTTTATAATTGATGGATTGACAATTTATTTAGATTGGAAGAATATAATTTCCGTCAAAACTCCAATGTATAGAGCTCAATTGATCTTTAGAGCTCTACAAAAATTACAATTATTGAATCTGCGTTATTTTTACAATCTATTAAGCTTTTTAAACTTTCATATTTTTTTTCAACATTGTGACATACCTCACTTTTTTACCTGTTAGAACTAATGTGCCATCCTATTATAAAATTTAATAACTTTCCAAAAATTTTTAAAGTATTTCTTGATATCTATGTTATTTTCTAGCAAAACGACTAACCTGCCACGACGTATAGCGCCAACATAATAATTAGTAACTTCCCCAACTGAATCATTCTCAACTGATGGTAGCCGTGCACTGGTCCTATTGTTGAGGTGTATTAATTTACCTATTTTAATGACGGGCAAATGATATTGACTGACGCGAGGAAAAAATGCCTATACTAAACATCTCTTTAACTTAACTACGTCATTAATTTAATTTTAATATCTTTTAATTTATTTATTAAATTAAATTGAGTTTAAATGGAGTTGAATTAAATAAATTGAGTTGGGCTCGGGACTGATATAACGTAGACTTTTAAAAAAAATATCAAGACTTCAGCAAAATTGATATTATTTCTATAACAAGTTGAAATTTATACTAAAATTTAAAAATTAGTAATTTTGGAGTGATTGAACTTAAATTTAGTAAGTTACCAATGTCTGCAAGCTTAGTACAGGACAAAAATAACCCGATTGGTTGAAGAGCCCAAAATTGTTAATAATTTATTTATTTGGTAATGTTTTCCCTCTCAGGAGGATGGTCTGCCATTCAGCAGCGGCCATCCTCACCTTCTTCCGCTCACATCATCTTGATACCAGGTTGGCGCATCGTTCGGATTCCACCTCGAGCCCGGGTATGCTATTGGAGGCTACCACTACCCCCAAATCATTCTCCAAGGCTATATCACGGAACCGCTCTTCTTCTAGTGTGCCCAGTAACAAATCAAATACCAGTTTTTGTAGAGTCGGACCGAGGGTGGACCCTTCGTGGTCCTAGTTCCACAGTCCACTCCTTACATGCGTTCCTACCCATGAACGTTTATATTCCTTCAAATAATTGTAATAAATAGTGCATAAGAAAGCAATAAAATTGCTAATATGTTCTACTTAATTTTATGGGAAGGTAACATTTATTATATTAGTTGTTAAGCCAAAACAAGTTTTCTTCATTTTCTATTTATTAACACCTTTATCACGTTTCAGGGTTGCAACCTCATCCTAAGAAAATGTATTCTACAATTCAATATTTAGATACATCACTCAATCAATCATCAATCATCATTAACTCATACTCGAAATCTCTTAAAAAAACGAGCAACAAGGTAATTACACTAATTCATGAAGGGATTTTGGATATACGCAAATTATGATTGATGGTTGATTGAATAATGTATTTGAATATTGAATTGCAGAAAAAAAATTCTGAGGAGGTTGCATCTACCTATATTTTTTCTCTTTCCCAACTTTAATAATTTAGGATTCATTACATATAAAGCGACCAGATGTTTTACTATGGTATATGGGACAGGCGAAAAAAATAAGTTTTATTTTTAATTACCAATTATACATTGTACATTGACTTTGTATAAATATAAATAATTAATAAACATTTTTTTTTTTTAATCCAAAAGACAAAATGCATTCCAATGTGGGACAGTTTTCGATATGGGAGGGCCCAAATCTGGTCACTTTAATTACAAACCTAAGAAATCTAGTTATACATATCATTTAGTTTTATATATATATATATATATATATATATATATATATATATATATATATATATCTTTTACTTATACTACTTATTTTATAATCAGGTATGCACTGATAATGTTTTATAGTTGGATGTTGTAAATTCCCAACACTAATTGACTATGGGTACCTACAGTTTATAGTATCTCAGGTTGTTCCGTATCTCTTGCCAATACAGTTGGTTCACTTATATTTAACAAGTATTCATAATTGATAGATTGAAATACAGAATATGCCTCCCTGGTTGGAATCTACTTATTTTAATCCAATCTTTTCATGAATTTCAATTAAGAACTCGAAAAATAATTTTGTATTTCAGGAATCTTTTACAGTATTAATGCTAATTGTAAGTATGATATTAATAAATTCATGGTCATAAATATTATCTTTTCTTCAGTTATAAATTATCCATTGTTCTATGATTTAATTTAGCTACTATTACCAATGCAATTTTAATTGTATTTGCATAGACAGAATGGGTAATAAATAAAGTAATGGGAGTGAAGAAGGTCTAGTCGATAGTGAACAGCTTACACTGGAGTGGCCGAACCGTGACGCATGCCCCAAACGTGGAGCATGGTTTGACTACAAATGGCGCATCCTAGGGTGCATCACATATTGGCGCCTATAGGTATTTTTATATGTGGGTTTTGATCACAGAGCTGAGGCATACTTTTATCTATCTATGGACGCAAGATGCAACCGAATGTTACATGAAATAGTGTTAACATACAAATTTATATACAATAATTAAATAATTCAAATGTCTATAAATCTATTGGAAAGGTTATTGAATAAATATCAGATCCAGGACGCTTTCTAGCAAGCATAGAGAACAAACAAATACTAGTTCCAAGCTGATTTCGTTCTAAGAGCAAACAACAACAAGAATTTTCTTCACGAAACGAGACTCTCTGGCAGCTAAAGCACCATCGTGAAGCGATCACTCTATCATAGATCTTACCATTGTAGTTTTGCGCTTTAAATTAATTAGTTTGCGCCAGTATAAATTAAATAATTTAATTGCGCAATTAGGTTATTCCTTTTCCTCCAGTAAGCGAAGTAGATATAAAATAAAGATAAATCCATTTAGTCCGTATCTCTATTTTCCAACCCCTAACCATGAACGTAAGAAGATATAGAAAGTACTTGGCTCATCTGAACTCGTCTTTGAAACAATTGGTGGATGGTATGGAAAAGATTTCTCTCCCTCTCTTCCCTCCCTCCTCCGGCTTAGAGCTTCCATTAAGATTAAATTAATGAAGTGTAAATTTTATTTAAAAAATCGCTTTATTTCTTTCTTCAGAAAATTATATGAAAGAATCATATTAATTTATATTATTATGATATTCGGTTGTACAATAGAATGAAAAAAAATCCGTGAGCAGCAGAACTTCGTCACTAAAGTCGTATTTTAACTAAAATAAAACTATTATAAAAAAAGTAAGAAAAAAGTTAAGATCCACAAAAGACAGTTCGCTAAAATACCGAAATTCAGCTCATTTGACCCAAAGAGAGCCGCTGGAATATTACTAAACAGGCATTGAAACAGTTGAAATAGCCATATCTTTGCTAATGCTGGTCCGATTTCGACGAAACTTTTTTTTCTATATAGGTAATTTAATTTCCCTTCAAATGCAAGAATTGAGCCCCCTTACTCAATTTGGAGGGATTCTAAAGATGCGCAAATGTTTTAAAAAATCGGAAAACCCGGGGGAGTGAGGAAACCAAGTTAAGACCCCCAAAAGATACTTTCCTAACACCAACCCAATTCACATACAAATTTTCAGCCCCATAAACTGATATGGTGGAGCTGTAGAGATGCGCAAAGCTCTAAAAACGCCTAAATTTCTGGTAAACATGCAGAAATTTAGACTGTAATTTATCCGTTCTTTAATAGTATCGTTCTGACTGAAAGAAAGTCCTACATACCGAATTTAAGCTCATTTGACCCAAATGTAGCGGGGGGGGAGGGGGAGAAAAATATATACATATATATCAGACATCTCCAAAACTTCCACTACTGTACTCTAGGGGTTATGAAACGGATAGAAAACGCTGTCCCGCCCTTCACCACCGATCTTCGACCCACTAAAGCCTATTTTTTCGGGAAAAATATTACTAATAAAAATATCTCTAATGAACAATAACAATGATTCGTTGTAAATATAGAAATTTACTATTGGTTTTTGAACAAATAACTAATTCTTCCGGAGCTAAAATCCATGGAGGATTTTGGCCTCCTCAACAATTCTCCTCCATTCGTAACGGTCCTCTACTGCTCTGATCCATGTATGCACACCCAAGAATCTAAGGTTTGCCTCTACATTGTCCAGCTATCGTAGTTTAGGCCTGCCTCTTCCTCTATCTCCATCTGGACGCCCTTCCATAATCTGCTTTAGAGGCCTTTTTATGATTTATACGATGTACGAATATGAGCTGAAATTTAGAAACACCTGTTAACATTGGCTGATATCCTGATAAAGTCCACGTATGTTCTCTCCAACAGATAGTTAACGTGCAAAAGCAAGATGAACTGGTTAGAATATATAGAAATAATTTATAGTGTCTCGATAAATATACTTCCAAAATCTTAATCATCTAATAAAAATTACTTATTTCATGAAAGTAAAGAGACAATTTGAATTGTTAAGTAAGTATGGAAGTAATGCCGTTTGGGAAGTTTCCATCGTTTTGCAGTAATATTTACAATTTTTGGTTCATTGTAGTTGATATCGGATCCTTTGGAAGGACAGCACATTCGCCTTGCAATTGTGGTGACAGTTTTCGTTGACATTTTCGCAAATATTCAGGACACCGTGGCTGCTCACTCGGCAGCGTAGAAGCGACTCTCAGTAGGTGTTCCGAATTTTCCAACATGCTAGGTGTAAAATTATATAGCAAAGATTAGGTTCTATTTCTTAACTGTAAAATGGAGGGAAAGACACAACGGGTGGTAGATTGAAAACGGATTTTTTACGAAGAGGTCAATGCATACACCATACCAGAAAATGAAAATTAGTCCACCTTTCGTGAGCCAAAATTCTATGCGGGGCTATGTGTGGAATTAGTTTTCTCCGACAAAGAAGTGTTGTTAAAGTGGAATTTATTAAATCCGCTTTGTTTTTAGTCAATAAAATAACATGGACATACAGACTAATAAGTTTCTTTATGAAATATAACAAAACAAATGAAAATAACACGAGCGTAAGAAGCGATAGACGCTGTTTTAAATAGGCCAAGAGCGCATCCTCTCTGGTCTTCCTGAAAATTTATTTCAATAAGGAAATTTTTATTTTAAGTATGTTTTGTATTTTTATTGTTAGTTCTGTTTTATTTCCTTTTGACTATTAATGTATTATTCATTTTAATTTGTCGATGTTTATTTTCAGGGACAGTTTCAGTTCATATTTCATTTTTGGATAATTTATAGATAATTGTTTGATAAAGTTTTGTTTTATTTCACCAAGAAGCTTTTTGTTCTGTATGTCTGTGTTATTTTATTCACTAATGTTATTTTATTCACGCAAAGTGGATTTAATAAATTTAATTTTCATAACAAATATTTTTCGGGGAAACCTAATTCTACACCACACATTTTGGCAAAACAGGTATCAATTCTGAACCAATTCCAAAAGAAACCTCAACTTCATTTATACGGAACTAAAGCAAAATAAAAAGGTTTCCTGAAATTGGGGTATCTGTTGCCCAGAAAGGGGAGCTACTATCTGGTCCTACCCAACAATCTATCGCTAAAGGTAATAATTGTATAAAATCCATCCATATTAAATAATAGATGATTGAATACTTAAAGCAGAAGTGTCGCGTAGTTGTTTTGCTCAGGTTTGCTTACAGCCGACTCCCTCTTAGATCTGCTACCATAAATATATCAATCCTAATACTACTATACTTCAATGGTCATAATAACAGCTGGAACATGAAGATTCTAACCTAGCATAGCAGGGTACATCGTAATTTCCTATAACATTTTTTAGAAGAAATAAAAAAACAAATGGATCAAAATTACCATTAATACGTAACCAACGGTAATAAAATTCATTTTCGCGCATAATCGGTATCCTAAATATTCTGAATCATTTTTTTTTTTTTCTGTGTAACAGTGAAGTATGTTAATGTTCTTTCAAAACTTTATCCTCCACCTTTGTTGTCATTACTAAGCAAAAAACAAAAAGTGAGAGATAAAGTCTTAAGTGGGAAACAATTTTCCGACTGTCGTGGTTAATTTTCCGAGTAACCCTGAGCTGAAGGAAGAGCCACCACCGGTCAGCGGACTTCAATTACGGAGCTTACCTCAAAGTCTTTGCGACGTAAGATAAGTCGTGTAGCTCTATTGTCACCATTATCATGTCCTTGTTATCTTGCAACATTTACAAATTATTTGATGTATTATAATACAAGTTTGAATATCTTATGTATCTGGAAAAATTATACAATCAAGAAAATTCAAAGCATTTTTCGTTCGGCCGGTTCAAACCTAAAACATTGCAGCTAAACATTAGAAGTCTTCATCGACGCAGTAAAATAACATTTTAGCTCTCACCAATTGATCTGAGTTAATTTACGAGTACATCGGGAGGCTCGAGGTCCTGTTAGGCCAAAAACGAGCTAAACAAATTTTCAAAAAATCATAAAATGGTGGCGGCAAACAGAATTGAATTGGCAGGAAGAATGATACAACTAGACAGAACCCCATCCTCACAGCCACCGTACATTTCCCACTGCATCGCTTTTATGCCGAAAGCTGCGCCACTCGGGATTGCGCGTCCCCGAGGGTTAAAAAATTGGCAGACTTAAGGGGAACGAGAGAGTGATCATCCCTCCCCCTAATAATAAAATATAGAGGGCTAGAATATCATTTCGCCTCCCACTCCCTCCAATGATTTCATGTATGAAAATTTTATAAAATTAAAATAAAAATCAATAACAAATAATCTACATGAACCAATAAACTATTTATACTTCAGAAACAAGATGGAACTCGGGCATATGACATGTGACATGAAGCATTTTAGGATAAAATTCTTTTATGGACTTTCCTGCATTAATCAAGTACAGAGCGACGACTGAAAAAAAAAACAAGAACACTTTTTCAAGTTTCTCACATTTCTTGAACATTACAAATATCTAATTTTTCGGCTTCTCATACACGTTTATGGGAACTTTGATAGCATTATTATACGCCATACTTCCAGTAGTCAACTCATAAACACTGCGTGAGAGAAACTTGTAACTTCAGTTTGTCAGCTACAATCACCGGCTCTGTATCAAAGCATCAACGCAGTTTTCAAAATTGCGAACCAGTGTGTGAATTATTTGCCTGCAGTTAGAGATTTTGGGCTTGCGCTGAATTTATTCAGTTTTAAATTCTTCTCAATCTCGATAAAACTTGTACCACTACAACCCATGAAGGGTCTTGGGTTCAGTACTTGGTAAGAATAGTACTGTTTCTAAGCCAACGGTTGTGTAAGGATATGATTCGGCTCAGATCACGCTATACAGCCAGATTTTTTTCCTAATTAAGGGTACCCATCTCATAAAGGCTAGGTGAGCCGCAGGAGGTTTTTATAATGAGGGGCTTATGATGAGGCTGTTATGATGATGACTTTTTCAATCATTGGAAAGGTCGATTTTGAATATCTCTCGATGTATATACAATAATTTTGATATACATAAGTATTTACCTCCATGATTTCAAGAGTTTTTCGAAGACCATTTTATTGGAGTTATTAATTTCACTGATTTAGTAGTTTACATGATTGTAATCTGTGGTAATTTTAATTACCAGCAAAAAAAAAAACAGGGGAGCACTTATAAACTATAAGTTGTTTTTAAGTGCTGGACAACTGAATTTTTTTTTACCGCTCACACTCCTTTTCCACAACACTCACAGAATAAAACACCATTAATAAAAGTAGGTTGTTTTATTATTTACACCAAATTGTTTTATTATCTCGCTATAATATACTCAGTAACTTCTCCCACTGTCCCCCGCCTAGCTGCCTCTGCTCCAGACCAGTATTGCCTATACAGTTTTCACAAATTCCAAGGTGCTGCCCTTACATCAACGATTACACAATTATTAGTTATGATAAATATAAATTCCAGCACAATGAGAGAAACTTAATTTCAATTAAACATATGTCATTTCCATGATAGTTGATCAATTATTACAATTAACTGATATAATTAGTAACAATTTAGTAAAATGTCTTAATCTGTTGGTAAGATTGATCCAAGGATGTCGGAAACGAAATTAACACCAGATATAGAAGAATATGAAATCCAAGAAGAAGAAGAAGAAGAACAAGATGAAGAAGGTTTCGAAGGTCTAGAAGATGACTTGTTTGAGGATATTTTTGAGGAAGAAATACAAACAGAGCTAGAAGATGTAAGTTATTTAGAAAACTAGAATCCTTGTCGTTTATATTACCAATTAATATTAAGAAAATAGCTGTGATAAATTTTTACTGTGTAACACATTACTATACTATAGGTTACCAGTCTTTACTATTTTTAAGATACCTGGCATTCGTAAAATAATTTCCTAAACATATATATGGATGAGTCTGAGACGATGAGCAAGTTTGTAGTCCTAGAACTAACTTAAAAATGTAGTATTTCAGTCCATCTTTTTTTTTTTTTTTCTATTGACAGTAATGTTATGCATTGCTCCCTTAAAAAAATGAAGTTTTTAGATATTTCTCATTGAAAAAATTATTAACAAACCCGAAAATCGTAACTTCAGTGATTGTCCCACTTCCAGTTTTTCAACACCATTCATTATAGGAAGTAAATTAGTGGGCCCAAGATGTAAAAAACGTTATTTCTACTGAAAGTTGGATCTTGCTAGAGAGTAAAAGTTATAAAAATTTTGTAATTAAAATTAATCACAATGGCATCGTACATATTCTTGACTCACAATTTGAGTGTAACCTCCGTAGCCAAAATCGAATGTCCGTGGTAGACGAGTTGAGTGAAGGGAATTTGTGAAAAAGTGTATACCAACGTTGAGACAGCACTTCTCGAACTATTTGGCATTACCTTGTCCGTCGGGTTTGCGACTCACAACCATTGAAGTCTCATGTTTGTTATCGTATTATTCAAATTGTAACTTCCGATCCGATAATCATTTGGTTATTTTCTTTTTTACAATCTTAAGAAATCATCTCTTATTGAAGTGTTTGTTGGCCTTCATCAAACAAAAGTAGTGAGAACAGATAAATATATTTTATCATTTCGATAATACTGACTTTAGTTGGTGGATGTAACTTCCGTAGCAGAAAACATGTTAATTTCCATACCATTATTTTTTCCCACGGAAGTAACGATTTTTATCAAGGGGAGTTACAAACATCTGATTTTATATATTTAATAGGCCCTATTAAATAATTTATTGTATTGAGGAAAGTATCCTTCATAATACTATAGTATACTATAGTAATACTATAGTACTATAGTACTTATATTCCATATGAGTTACGGAAAGGGAATATATTTTTATAAGATCTATAAGTAATTTGTGGTAATTCAATTTCTTAAACAAATATTGTTGGCATATGGCAATGCTGATATAATTGAAGGTTTTGCCAGGTACTTGAGGGAAAGAGCAAGAGATTTTGGCTGAAATTGAAGATCCGAAAGGGGTACTTTACTTAAAGGTCATAAGAAACTTAGATCAAAAGGTATATTGAAATTTATTACAGAGATCATATGTTTCGGTGATAAAGGTTATAAACGCAATTTTTTTCCACTCTAATTAAATAATTTTATTACTTGTTTTAAGTGTTAAAATTGATTGTAAAATACTGGTTTTCCTCCCCATTTGTGAGATGAACAAGTCTGCAGCAGGAGAATAAGATATAAGTTAAGTTGGTTTTTCCGCTTAAAACGTTGAAACTGTCGATTTGCAATGCTTTATCTAGTAATATTGACAGTTTAAATGTTGTCAAGGAACACGAAGAAATCTCTCGTAAATTTCAGTTATCATAAGACCTCCATAAACAAGAGTATGTGTGTACATGTGCGTGTGCGTATGCGTGTGCGTTTGCGTTTGCGTTTGCGTTTGCTTGTTTGCTTGTTTGCTTGCTTGCTTGTTTGTTTGCAAGGAAGTCATGTGTTGTGCACATCAGATATTTTTATATTAAAGAACTATTGATTTCATTACATCAAAAGAACCTGGATAGTTCAAGGAAAATAAGCCCAAATTGACCCCCAAAAAGCCTATTGAAAATAAAATGGTAGTAAAAATCGAGATTTGCCTAGTCAGCCCAAATATCGGAGAGACAACCCTCCATGGGGGGAGGGAGGCCGAAATGGGGAGCGGAATATTTATTATAGATCTCAAGAGTAAAAAAATAGTTAATGGTCTGATTTCACACAGAAAAGTAGGAAACTTAATTTTTGTGTTTGAATTTGAACATGGGTCCGTATAAACTTTTTTGTTGATCTTGAGATCTGCAATCACCTTTTTGAATATTTCCTGTGACTTACGTGATGCTCTGTACGTAGTTCAGCTGCTAAATGTGATTTTTCTCTGTTTTTTTACCTAAAATCAGTAATAACTTCTAAACTATTTACTCTTTTGTTATATGTGTGGTCTTATTCGATTCTGAAATAAAAATCTACTAGAAAGGATACCTTACTCGACTTACTTTGTGGAAATCATCTTTGAATATCCAGCTCTCCATTTCGACCTTCTCGAGGTTTGTCCCTCCGAAAGACTCTGTCCGGTTAGCGTAATTACAAGCCCTAGACGGGTTTAGACAGAGCCTATGGGCGGACTCGAACGATCTCAATTTCTACTACTAAGACGAAGTTATGACCAAAGTTTATTATGTTTATTTTTCCTGTACTAGAAGAAAGCTTGTTGACTCTCGAAGACCCTCCATTTATTTATTATAATGATTGTTTTAAAATTATATCAAATTCAGAAATGGAATCCAAACAAATCATCTCATGCTATAGAAACATTAACTACTAAAAAAAAATTAATTGATTAGGTAAATAGTTTTTAGTCAAGCAATAACATTTAATGATATAAATCCAATAACACACTAGGATAAGATATTTTTAATTTAAGTATCAATTAACGAAAGCAAGTAATGATTAATTAAATCGAGGTCATAATTTGAAAAACTATTTAATTTCAAATAATGCAAATATTATTCTACTAATTATTTTTTTCTTTCAAATGAAACGACAATAAAAAAAAATATAATTGACCACTTGAACAACAAATAAATGAACATAACTATTCATTATTACCCTCATCGTTAACCAATTCTTAAGATATGAGTCAATGTCCTTTTTTGTTATAATTTCAATTTAAAAAATAGGAAGGAACAGTTGAAGTTATTCCAGAAAAACAACCATTTCTTGGAAAGCATGCGGAGACGTATAAATTAGACAAGAAAGCTGTTGCAGAAATAAAAACGTGTCATGACCCAAGTTACACTAACATAAAATTTCCATAGTAAGTAATTTTCTGACGTCTTTAACTATACCTGTATATATCTTAACCAATATATGTATGTAATTATGAAGTAATATTACCTAGCTACAAACAGAGCCTACAATTAAAAAAATAAATTAAAATGTACAGGCATCAGTAATTATTTACCGGCACAAAACCATAGTCTCATTTCAAAAGTTGTAAATATTGGTTATATCCATATTATGAACTTAGGACTAAACATGGACAAACAAACACCTTCTTACCCGCCAAATTAATCTTTTATGGAGTCTCACTATAGCCGCCGATCAGAACAGACGTCAAACAGTGCTCTCCATTTTGTGTTGATAGAAATTGTAATCAGTAAATTTGTAATAGTGTCTAAATTGTTGATAATAGTGTTTAATTTAGTGTTTCACCGACAGACTATATTAATACAACCAAACTCGGACATAATATTAACGGAAATAATACCCCTCGTGGGGATAAATCAACTATGAAATCAGCTATTTCGGGCACCTCGGAAACAGATGAGATTCAGGGATGTCAAAGAGAAAAAGAGATGAGTATACCTATAATGTACCAATAAAAAACAGCTTCGCATTTTTATTTTTATTTTTTTATTCATCAGGAAGATGAAATAGATATTGAAACAAATAAAATATCTCAAAAACTAACATTCTCACCAGTCGCCGCCGAAAAAACTTTTTCAAGCCATAAAAACATCTTATCATTTTTAAAAACTAAAATAAAAGAAGTAAACATCAAATACGGAGGTAATATAACTATATTTTATGGACACAATAATGACGATTTCATTACCATAAAAAACGAACTTAAACATGATATCAAACCAATTCATATTAAACAAGATATCAAAGTTTTTCTTATAGAGATGCCCCCAAAATAATCAGTCGAAGATATTTTAGCAAACCTAACGGGAAAAAGTCTGGAAATTCATAAGATCTATCAAATGATTAAAAAACTCTGATGGAGTTGAAATTAAACTTCCATTGTCTATCGTCATATTGGAAAATGAAAATAGCTAACAAAATTGAATAACATAAAATATTGTGAGAACGTGCATATCAAGTGGAAGAAATTCAATAGAAAAAAACCATTAACACAGTATTACCTATGTCAAGAATTTAATCATGTCGCTAGAAATTGTTTTAAAAAACCTAAATGTCTTAAATGCTCAGAATATTTATCCAAAGATTATCTAAATATAATGACTGATGGTTTCAAACCGAAATGCAGTAATTGCTCTGAAGAACACTTCTCAAATTCAGAACAACGTCATAAGCTATTAAGAAATAGACTTATACAATAGAGCAAGCCCGCAGAGGCGAAACCAACAGACTTTTATACGATAGTTGGTTTAATTTTATAATTTATTACTAACCACTGTGGGGTTTATTAATTACTGTAGAGTTTTCGTGAGGGATGGGAATAACCGCTAAGTGTAACCGAAAACTCGTAGTTTCAGTTTTTTTTGGTTACAGTCAAAATTATTGGCATAAACACAACTTCGCATCACAACTACTGCATAGTTATATTAATAATATGTGTGTGTATGTATATATATCTATCTAACTATCTAACTAAATATATTCGTGGATCAACTTCTTGCACCCATTCATGTCCTCAGTGTGCTATATAATCCCATTTCCACCTTATATGTGATCCCATTATATATATATATATATATATATATATATATATATATATATATATATATTGTGCGTGTGGGTGTGTATATACATCTGAACCAGTAAGAATTGAAATAAATATATCGTTGAATACGTTATTGTATCCGATGCCCTACCACTCCGGTATAGAAAAATGAGACCTTAATTCGCAAATAACTCAAAATCCTGTCATAGAATTTTAGTGGGCCAACAGAGACTTGGCCTAATCTAGCTCCTTGCAAAGTTTCAGAGGATTTGATTGAAACCACTTGCGGAGTTCTTTTTTCCTATTATAAGATGACAAAATCTTCATCATTTTCATTTAATAGAACTTCTGAAGCACCTGTTTGTGGAATACATTACTTTTCCAAATCTTAATAGTGATCAACTCAAATGTTAAATACCAGTCACAAGTAGAGATGCCTTTAGTTTTTTACTAATAAATACTACTACGGAAATATAATATAATAATACGGATATAATAGAATATAAATAATACGGAAATAAAGCATGCAGTTTCCAAACAACTAGGAGGCCTTTAAAGGACTAATTGTATATAGTGCCATTTTCTTTTGGGAAATAAAGATTAATTTATTTCTTTTTACAAAGTTTATTGATACAGTTAATATAAATAACTTATACATGGAAAATAAAATTAACTTTTATACACTAAATTAGTTGTACTTTGGAGTCAGATATGATCAACTCCTTTACTGTGATGCGGATTCCTCCCCAAGCAGGGATGAACCCATGGTTTCTGTTGTTTATGTGATCTCTTTGACAGTATGGCGTAGTGATAATATAATAATAAATTCTTATCATCACTACTCGAAGAAGAACTGGGCATTTTATATTGATGGCAAATTGACGCTTCCTTGAAGATAGTTCGCAGACCCGTCTAAGGACGTTAAACGAGGGATTCGAGAATCTTTTTCTGCACGCTAGACAAGAGTAAAAAAAAAAAAACCATGTGCGGACTGCCTTGGTGTTTGTAAAATGTGTCCCCATCATAATTGTATTTGTGTGAGCCCCATTGCCACTATCCAAGAACCGCTAGTGGTCCAAAATTTATTGTATTTCACAGCATGTGGGTCACACTAAATTACCAGTTTGAAGCCCCTGGTTTACTGGCTTCATCTAAGTCAGAAAGAAGGGGTATGCTTGAAATTCATAACTTAAAAATTCTTTACTTTCAGCTAGTATAAACAGAAATTGTTGCTCATTAATTGCATTTTACCTAAAGATAAATTTAATATATAACATAAACTAAGTATAACATAAAAGTTAAAAATAATATAATTATTTA
The DNA here is from genome assembly GCA_948150685.1 of Rhaphigaster nebulosa. NCBI lineage: Eukaryota > Metazoa > Arthropoda > Insecta > Hemiptera > Pentatomidae > Rhaphigaster > Rhaphigaster nebulosa. Next base: position 129,057,256 of record OX411309.1, on the reverse strand, counting down.
TCTTTTAACTACGACAGCAATTTGGTTTGTGAAAAACGCGTAACAGAAGGAATGAAGAAAGTTCGAGCGCTGATGAAATCTGAAGGAATGAAAATGATTGCAGAACAGACATCTGCCTTTGAATCTGTTCGCATTAGGAGGTTATACAAGACTGGTGTGGCATTGCCTGAGCGAATATTTGTTGAACATGAGAAAGGCTACACCTTCAGAGAGAGAGAGAGGTTAAGATACCTCTTGAATAACGAAATTGTTTAAGATATTGTAAGAAGTATATATTTGGAACTTATTACAATTTACAAAATTTTATGGATCATTTAATTTCAATTAGTTTGTATAAACTTTATATGCTTAACTAAATTAATTTTGTTTTCAATTAACAAATACATGCACAAATATGTAGTTCTCAAATAATTTGAAATTAAACAAAAAACAAACTTCATTACAGCTTTTATAATTTATAATTGTATGAATTTATTCACATAAATGCATTTACCAATTACACACTAAGTATAGTTTTATGAATTCTTTGTATGTAATTTTTTTTTCATTATACATCACTGAATGTAATGAGGAAATGAGACATGAATCAATTAAAAAATAAATATATTTTGATGATTAATTTCACTTTTGTAATTTCTGTAAACAATTTCTTAGATTATTTTTTTTTTATTACAAAGGATTTTGATTGATAATGTTTTATAATAAAAAGATTTATACTTAACAGTGTTTGATGAATGTATTTTTAAAAATGAAATACAAAATCAAATCAGCTCTTTTACAAATTAAACTTTACTCGCCATTGTAAAGTGCCTTGGGTTGCATTCTTGATGACCAACATATTAGGTGAAGTGAATGTAACTGAGCACGTGCTCGTTCCTCAATAAACTGAGCAGATATTCCTGTTAGATGTGAATAAAGAGACGTTACACAATGGAATACTTACTAAGTGTATGGAGCACGTGCTCCAAATTGATTTGGAGTACCTGTTTACCCTTCTAAGAGAATAAAACTGAGAACGTGCTTAGCAATGTGAGCAGTTACTCAGTAAATGCTAAGTCTACGAAAGAATAGATCGGCATTGAGTACCAGCTGGCACAATTTTATTCACTTAAAAAAGGTGAGGAAGTACTCCGAATCAAATATTTGAAGCAAGTGCCCCATACACTTTGCAATTATTCCCTTTTTTTAACTTCTCTTTATTCGCATTTAACCGGAAAATCTTCTTAGTTTTTTGAATAACGAGCACGCGCTCTGTTTTATTCACTTCACCTGTGATTTGTGCACATGAATCCTGTTAAATGAACGAAGAACGATTGAGCAAAGAAATAAGATAGGTAATAATTGTGTATTTACAAGTTTCTTCATGAAAAATAATACCTTGTTCTTTGCTTATCAAATATTTATTTATTCTATCAATAAATTATTTAAAAAAAATAAATTTATTGCATAATATTAAATTTGCATTCCCAATAAATAAGTTCTTAAATCTACTAATGATAAAAATGAACCAGTCTACCCCTGGGTTATAAAAGTCGACTTCCAGAAAATCTATGAATGGTTCTAAATCAGAAATAAAGCTGGTTTAGAGATAAGACAATGAGAAATCACAAGACTCGACCAATGTCAAGCAGTTTTTTAACTGCTCCCCTGAAAAGTTAAAATTATTGGTGTACGGTGTTAATACTTCCATCTTTCATAGTCAAGCATTAATACCTTTTGAAAATTTAATCTGTTTGAAAATTGGAGTGGACTGTATGAATAAAAGACTATTTCAGATAAAGGATCCTATGAATTAATATATTTCTGAATTACATGCGGAATACGGAAGCCAAAATTTGAACAATTATGATTATCAGGGTTAGTTAAATTTTGATAGCAGGGTCTATTGCTGATGATGAACTGTCGGAAGATTATGTTGAAGGTAGGTGGCTGAATAATAGCTGACCATGCAAAAAAGAAAGGTGACTTACTCCATTTTGAGTTTACTTACACTCTCATTATTGCCTGCAGGCCTCTCCTCATCTGTCTCTCTCTCATTTCTCTTCTTCCCTATGCCAGGGGAACAGCTTCTTGATCTACTCGGTCATTTTAGAGTTTTAGTAGCTATCAGGGGAAAAAATGCTGGCTGTCTGGACCTTATCAGACCAGAATGTTCGGATATAATTTCCCCCTTGAATAATCCCCCTTATGCCTCTTACTTTCTGCAGAGGGCGCTACTATGGCCTAGCTGTCTCGATTACCGTGAGATGGCGTCAGATTCGCCTTTCATATTTCGGAAGACTAAACCATTGGCTAAAAACACTTATTCACTGGGACTAGAGAAATATTTTAACGAAAAATGAAATTACGAATATGTAATCTCATGAGTACCTCTTGTTTATAGGAAAATAATAACGGATATAAATTGAATAGGTTAATGATATAAAACTGGAGAAGAGAGAAAGGAAACTCCACAGTATCCTAGCCTAGCCTATAGGTACATCTCTTAAGAAAGGAGGGTAGCCATCTCTTGCTTAGGATGCGATCAGGACATGGATGAAATACATGAGCACAATCCACTAAAGATTACAAATAGTTTTTTTTTTTTAAATAAACGTTTGGCATCTCTATCACAAAACAAAAGGTTCCGGATGGAATGGAGTGCGTAATTTTTACGTTCTCATTTGATAATGACCAATTGTAATTAGCTGTAAGTTTAGAAGTCTTCAGAGGAGTTGAACTTCTTTTAACCTCCTTAAAAAAAATTTCAGAAGCACCTACTTGGTTTGGCAGGCACACTTTCGAATTGTTGTTTTGTACAATGCTACTAATAAATGATTAGGATTAAAAATAGAACATGGTTACTAAATAAAAAACACAACGAACAAGAGCAAATAAATTACTTTTTATATAACAATATTTATAGTTTTTGTATTTGTAATTGTAATATATTGTATTTATAATTATATGTGAGTCGTTTATTTCCAAAATTAAACCTAATCATCATAAACAAATTTTCAGGAAACAGGAAAATTTTTATTTTCTATTACAATTGTGATATCAAAACCAATATTTAAAAAAAATAAATTAAGAAATTCTTCATTTATAACACTCTAAATCGTTGATTATTTTAATATTAATTAAACAGCATTTCAATTTTATATAGGGCCGCTTTTGGAACAAAGAAGGTTGATTGGGGTTCGTTTTGGAAAGAAAAAAATAGGGCAAGCATTGGAATCAAAAATAGATTGACATTTTACTTTAAATTTTTGTTTTTCCTTTCTTATATTAGTACTATATGATCAATTTATTTAATATTTTTAATCGAACGAAAACGTTATAAAATGATTTTGATTAACTTATTTTTTTTTTAAATACTTTAGATAAGTGTAATAAAATTCCTTGAATTAAATATACAATAATAGTTGTAATAGTTATAAATAAAATTTAAAAAAAATTAAATAGGCAAAAAATCATGAGTATTAATAATAGAACAATTAAAAAAACATTGCAATTGAAGATAAGTGTAATGAAATTCCTTGAATTAAATATACAATAATAGTTATAATAGTTATAAATAAAATTAAAAAAAAATTAAATAGGTAGTTAGTAAATAGATAGTAATTATATATATAGTTACCCTACGCGAAAAATAAATAAAATTGCATATTAGAATACTAATATTTAAATTTAAAAAACAAAAATATATTTTTTTTAATTATTCTAGAATTTGTTATGGGATATCACATTCATCAGTAAAAAAATTGCTTCAGTATCTAAAATGTACTCTTCTGTATTTTTATTAAATTTGATATCATTTATAGGATTTTCAAATGCAACTTCGTCTTCTGGGTTACAATATTCTAACAAGACATTTAGTTCAGCGATAAGAATTAAGTATTCATCATCAGTATCATCCGAAATTATCCCGTCCAGGTTGTCTCAAGCTTCCTCTACTATTTGAACAATTCTACAATTCTACTATTTGAAAAATCCAAATCGTTATTGTCTTTCCACGATTAGCCTTTCACGTCATTCGAGGGTTTTAGCCCACTTTCCATGATTACCCTTTCACGTCATTGAAGGGTTTTAGTCCACTTTCCATGATTACCCTTTCACGTCATTCAAGGGTTTTAGCCCACTTTCCATGATTACCCATTCACGTCATTGAAGGATTTTAGCCAACTTTCCATGATTACCCTTTCACGTCATTCAAGGGTTTTAGCCCACTTTCCATGATTACCCATTCACGTCATTGAAGGATTTTAGCCAACTTTCCATGATTACCCTTTCACGTCATTCAAGAGTTTTAGCCCACTTTCCATGATTACCCTTTCACGTCATTGAAGGGTTTTAGCCCACTTTCCATGATTACCCTTTCACGTCATTCAAGGGTTTTAGCCCACTTTCCATGATTACCCTTTCACGTCATTGAAGGGTTTTAGCCCACTTTCCATGATTACCCTTTCACGTCATTCAAGGGTTTTAGCCCACTTTCCATGATTACCCATTCACGTCATTGAAGGATTTTAGCCAACTTTCCATGATTACCCTTTCACGTCATTCAAGAGTTTTAGCCCACTTTCCATGATTACCCTTTCACGTCATTCAAGGGTTTTAGCCCACTTTTCAAGCTGAGAACATTTTTTTCTTACGCTTACAACAAGACTCAGTTATTTTTAAATATATTCCTTCTCTGGCATAATTAAATTACTTATTTTTTAGCCTCTCCACAAAATTAAACAAAAAAAAAAAAAAAAAAAAAAAAAAACTCTTTGCACAACACCAATGCGAACACAACATCGACAATGAGTGATAAAGAAATTGCTGAGGAAATATTTGGATTAGGCTGAGTGATCTGGACGGATAAGTTTTACCAATTTCGAAGAACGCTTTATCAACCATTTATCAAACTGCGCGGTTTAAAACAAGAAATAATAAATTAATACCATTTAGAAAAAAAGCATAGAAGAGATAGATAAGAACACCACTTGTAGATAGATTAGAAAATTAGGACCGCTTTTGGAAAGAAAATAACGATATATGTCCCACTTTACAATGGTTTGAGGCACAGTTTGGAATGAAATAAACTTGTAATTCAACTTGTAAGGGAACATCCTGGAACAAAATAAAATACTGTTCAACGCCGGTTTTGGAAATAAACGTACTTTCAAACTATTTTTTTTTAAATATTTAGGCTCGTTTTGGGGGGGGGAGGAGGAGGAAACTGTATCATCGGTTTTATTGGGTGTTTTTACATAGGAATAAATCCTTATCTTAATATTGGAAAAAAAAAAAGATTAGGGTTCATTTTGGAAATAAGCGACTCTTATATAAGTTAATGGTAGTCCTAGCAACTTGATAACTCTTTGACCGTCCTCATGATATAATTTAGTGCCCTTTTATCTTCAATAATACCCATGTGATCTATCCCATCAAAAATTTTAGTTTCTACCCTCTCCTTTTGTTGTTTAATCCATCTTTTACAATATTGTAAGCTACGTAGATTAGCAGTACCATCTCCATTTTCATATTCCATCAATGGAGTTTCATTAAAATTGTTGGACCGGTAAATCAATCTGTAACAAAAATTATTAAACTTTATTACTGTTTTTAAGTCATAGAGTAAGGTTTTGTTATTTTTATAATTTCTACTGCAGAAGCGATCTGTAAAAATGGTCTCTTTATTGACCGTCTTTTTATTGAAGCTCCAAAGTAAAATAAACGGGCTTAGACATAAACGTTTATCTGGGAAAATAATCTATCATATAAAGACAAAGCATTTATAATTGAAAGAATGAATAAAAAAAATGGTCCTTCAAGATAAAAACCAAATTTACAAATGATTAGGGAAAAAAAAAGAATAATTATCAGTGATGATAAAATTATAATGTACTGAGTTTTGGCGACCCCCATGGATCAGAGGAGAGAAGAGAAGACCATGAAGGAATGGCGAGCTACTCCGATGAATCATAAATACGATTTTCCGAAGTTCTAGACGCATAGGTACTGTAGGGTAGTTTCTATCTATTCTAGATTGTGGATACTGCATGAAACTCTCGAAACGGTCTAAACTTAGTGGGCTCACTTAATTTCTTTGGATACTCAAATTTCATAAAAACAAAATGGTCGCGCTGGCACCGATCAGACACGGACGGGGTCAGATATTTGACTGTAATGTGTTCTTGGACATAGCTAATTAGAAAAATGTTGCCGGCCAATCACTCACTCATTTATAGCATAACGTACACAACGAAAATTATAAAATTGAACCCAGCAAATAAATCTATTTGAAAAATAAATAAACGCTCTCAACAAAAAGTAATTAAATTAAACTAAATGTGATGGAATTAAATACTAAAATTATTTTCAATATCAATACCATTACATACTAACATCTGCCTTTTCATTTATTTGTTTCATTTCTATCCCTCCAATCTCTGAGCCATACTCCAACCCAACGTTGTTATTATAACACAGCCAAAAAAGGCTAAACCTCGGAATGGAATATACTGAAAATTTGCACGAACCTTTATTATGACTTTCTGAATGTTGACTAAAAAGTCTCAAAATCACCTGTCAGCGTCTCAAGTGATAATAGGTCATAGGTCAAAAAAAGTGACAAAAATCGGGGATTTTGTAAATATCTCCTTTTTTATGCGTCCCAGGTCTTCAGATGTTATTATGTTAACATGTGGAAAATTTAATTTTCTATAAGTTTGGTCTCCTTATTTTTTTTTTTTTTTTTTTTGAAAAACCATCCATTCTCTAGATATCACAGGGAGATAGGGATGGGAGGGTAGGCAAAACCAAAATAGGATACACATTTTAGGAAAAGGCTTGAATGTAAATAACGAAAATATAGGACATTCTAAGTAAATAAGTCTTGTATGCCATTCCAAAGCCGCTATTTTAAAAATGGCGACATTTTATTCGAGAAAAAAAATAACAATTTCGCTCATTTTTAATTTTGTACTCAATATCTTGAAAACTACCAAATACGAGAAAAACAACCCTTTTTTAAAGAAAATTAAATTTGCTAAATTGTCAGCACTAATAGAGCTCTTAACGTTTTATAGTTTCGTGATAAATAATTTATTTTTCCAAAAAACGAGAAATCACCAGAAATCCGAGGTTATTCCTGGGCTATATTGTGAATTTATTTTGGCAAAAATCCTGTAAATTGTTCTTCCTAAGGAGGTAATCATTATAAGCTCTTATTTGAGTGGTAATCGACTTATGACTGCGGTGCATAATGTCAAAATCGTAGACAATATGTTTTTAAAAATACTTTATATAATAGAATTTAATTTTCCACAAGTTTTACAACAACATCTAACGATTTTGGACGCATAAAAAACGAGAGAGATATATATAAAAAAACAAGTTCTGTCACTTTTTTGACCTTTGATCTTTAATAGCAAGAACGCCGACACGTGATTTTATGAGGCGTTTTAGCCAACATAATAATTATTCTAATTAATGAATTAATAATTAATTAATTAATCTTTATAATTTACATTATAAAGATTAATGTAAATTTTCAGCTCAGTATCTTCCATTGCAAGATTGAACCCTTATTTGCCAAGGTTATTAAGTGGTTTCAGACATGTGAGAATACCTGAGCGTCAGGGAGAGCGACAAGAGTGAGGCTGTGCGCATGGAGTCAGGAGAGTGGAGGATAATTGTTGGTTATTTATATACCTTTATGAGATTGTTAGATGAATAAACTAATTTCTCCTCTATGAATAGTGTAATTTTTGTCTGCCCAATCCTAAAACAATAAGCATTCATTTAACTCTTCCCATCTAATCGTAATCGTTTCACATGCGAATGTAGAAGAGTAAATAGGGGTGATAGCGATATCATCCCTATGTTCTCTTCTTCCTCCCTCCCCAACATCAAAACTCTTACTTCTTTTCCCAAGTATTCCAGATGGCTCATTATTTTCTCCATTTACATAAATAAGTTACCTTATCATATCCTCACTTCCGATTAGTTCGTAAACTAATGGCAAACTCAATATAAGCCTAATATAAGAACTAATATTATAATTGATGGCTCAGTCATAGATACAATAAAAAAAAAAATAAAAAAAAAGTAATGCATTATCCACTCTTCTTATTCTAGAGTGAGAAGTAAGTACTTTGGGGGAGTTGAAGAAGGATATATTTTTTCAAAAAGAATAGTTTGATTTTATTTTAAAATAATAGATGGACCTGAGCTAACTGTAATTAAAAATTAAAATCATACAAACCTCTTTAGGGTTCCAATTCCTTCACCATAAAAGCAGTGCATCTCAACACCCGGTGGAGACAATTCATCGAATTTCTTCTCATTTAAATACATTTTCCACCCTGTTGGGTTACCAATGTCACTATAAAGGAAATATTTACTGAGCTAGTGCCAAAGCATTTGGTCTAGACTAAGTTCATCAAGTGCATAATACTTACTCAAAGAATTCCTCTAAATCGTCTAAAGTGTAATTCTTTTCAGCAGTTGAAACAATAACCTCATTACCCCAAAGTTCTTTATTAGGTAAGAAATAGGCCAAACTTGGCATGGTTGAAAACACTTGTTTGAGTATATCAGAGTGGATTATAAAGATCCCCATGTCATCTCCTTTAATCAAATTTTGTTTATATGATTAGAAGTAAATTTCTTAATCGATAAGATTAGTGTATATGATTGACAGTTAATTAGTCGGTAAGATAATGAAGTCAGATTGAATTGAATACAGTAATACTCCCACCCATCCCCACAGCCCAGTCAAATCAGACTTCTGGTGCGAATTAACTCAGACAAAGCTTGAAATGGTTTTAATATATTCTGGGCATCCCAAATAAGAGTAACATAACTTTTCGACGGTTTCTGATACGAGCTAAACTTTTTGGAGCCAAAAAAATACGAAATTTTGGCACTTTTTTTGCCTTTGCTTATAACATTAGGATAGAGCGTTGCGTTGAGAAAAATTTGTTCCTACCTAAATTAAAGATCTTTAAATTGTGAATTGAATTTTTACCTTAATTATTAAATTTGGTTCAACGGTTTGGTCAGAATTATGTTATGCTCTGTTTGTCACGCATTTAACTCAACAACGGTTATTCCAAATGAAAAATCTCAAATAATAAGTTTTAGAGCATCAAATTCTGCGTTTATAGCTTTCTTATTTTTTTTTTAAATTTTTTAATTTACTTACTTTATGCATGAACACACACGAAAATTAAAAGTAGTCGTAGCGCTGATATAGAGATACACTCAGAACTCGATCAACCGATCCTTCTATTTTTGTTATTTCATTATATTATTTTTTTTTTTCACAAAACATTCGATTGCCGAAAAAGTCATTGGGCAATCTTTGTACGAGCATTACTAAGGCTGGAGCATGGGGAGGACGGTCTACTAGGAAGTCGGACGCGATTTGAACTAAGGTGTTTCCTGCAAACAAGGTTCTCCAAGAATCTTCCTGACCTACTTATGTATGATCATGATTTCTTCAGTACTCTGTAACTTGTGCTAGTGGGGTTAAAAGAAACCGTGTTGTAGTTCCATTGGAAAAAAATTTGAAGCCATAAATCGGGTTGCGATTGGTGAAACGCTTGAAAAGATGAAAAGCCAAGGAATTAGGAGTAGGAAGTAACACTATTGGCGGTTTAGTGAGGAATCGAAAAGAGATTGAAAATTTTTGTGTCCAATTAGTCTCTAAAGATGTTTTAACACTGAGATAAACATTGAAAAAGCCGAAGAGTGATTCCCTGGATGAAGCCTTATTTCTATGGTTTTGTCAAGCAAGAGAGCGAGGATTTCCGGTAAGTTACAGCAAAATGCAGTAGATTTTAATGAAAAATTTAATTGCATTCCTAATTTAGAGGCCAACAAAGGATAGCTTACCAATTTTTAAAATAGGCATGGGATCTGTCAACTTTCCGTTACTGGCGAAAAACTGTCAACCGATGAAAAATCAGCATCTGATTTCATAAAAGACTTTTGTGATTTTATTGCAAAAGAAAATCTAACAACCGACCAAGTTTATAATAAAGATGAAACAGGTTCGTGTTATTATATGTTGCCTGAAAAAACTCTTTCATCCCGTTTCGAAAAAAAAAGCTCTAAATTTTAAAATTAACAAGGAGCCACAATTTTGGTTTGTTCTGTTTGCGCCGTAAATGCTACTGGCGAAGACAAGCTGCCCTTTATTTTTATTGGCAAATTGGTCAAACCAAGGTCATGAAGACAAATAAATTTTAACTGATCTTAATTTATAAAAATCATAAATCTGCCTGGATGAGTTTTGACATATTTAAAGATTGGTTTTTCCACCACTTTTCCTCTCATATGTAAGACTTTCTAGCGAAGAATAATCTATCTCACAAAGCCTTTCTGTTTCTTGATAACGCACCGAACCACCCTAGCCAAGATATTTTGTCATCTGGAGGGATAAAAGCAATTTTTTTTTCTCAGCCAATGTGACTTCACTAATTCAACCAATCGATCAAGGAGTTATTTCCTCTTTTAAACTTCACTATAAAAAGGTTGACAGAAATGCAAAAAGATGACAGTAATGATTTCTTATTTTCTTTTAAAAATATAACAATAAAAGACGCCATCTACCGCCCAGTCATAAGAAGACATAAAATAGGAAACAGTTAATAGATCCTGGTCAACCTTTTGGCCCGCTGTATTCAATGTCCAAAATTCTGAAGAGAAACGTCCGTCCTCTAACGAGGAACTAGTGTCCATTTTAAATTCATTGGAAGGGCCCAGCTCTAACCTAAATTCAATGGATACGGAACATTGAGATGATAAAGACTGCAATTTAACATTAAGCAATGATGAAATTATTGCTGGAAGAAGGAGAAAAGGCAGATAAAAAGGAAAGAAGACGAATCGTCGTCAACAATTTCTCATGAAGAAGGGTTAGATGCGTTGGAGAAGGCACTTCATTATCTGGAAGGCAGAGCTGATGCAACGTCGTTCGATTTGATGGTTTTCAGACAATGGAGAGATCGTGCGGCGGCAGACAGAATGTCGCAATTAAACAAAAGAAAATTAGTGATTTTTTCATGTCATAAACTCTTTTGATTTGAATATGTATTTAATAATGTTTAGATACTTATATTATTATTGCATAATAAGTATTATTTCGTTGTTAAATAGATACATATATGTCATAGAGTATAAATAGATACATAATAGATACATATATGTCATAGAATATGTCATAGAAAATAGATACATATATGTCATATAGATACGGTACATATGTCAATAAATGCTACATATGTTATTTTTTCTTATGTATTTTCCTTCCTTTTTTTCCCGGGGTCCCGTTTGGTTATCTGAGCCTATCTCGGTCCCAACTACGTCGGTTAATAGAGTCGCAAGTGTAGTTTGTAGTCACGTCTAGCCTCAGTGATAGTATTACAAGTGCGATTCTAGAAATGGTCGGATAATAATATTGGTACTGGAGGAATGCTGCATGAACAGTTCAGCGGCTGCTCGCTTAACCCTGAGAGGTTTCCGGATTGACCACGGATCGTTCTGCATTTCCTAGATTGGTGTAACGAACGACAATGAAAAGCTCTCTAGGGAGGTGTCCACCGCGAGGTACCATTCGGTGACCATCCCACGAAGAGATTAACACAGTAGAAGCATATTCGCCCCGCAGTATTCGGGTCACAGTCAGGAATGCCGATTTATCAATCAGGATATCAAACTAACAAACTAAATATACATAACAACAAAATACGGATAACAAACTAATGTTGACTTGTTGTAGGCGCATCTTGTTGTTCTCCATGAAGCTCTAAATCCTGAAAATGCTAGAGAATGTTTAAGGTTTTGCCAGTCGGCCTAAAGGAGGATTGGGGAAATGTGAGAGTTATGTGCGTTGGAGAAGTTAAAAGTTAAAAGTTCCTATATTTAAAAAAATCGCGGATTTTAAGGTTGTATGAATAGAGTATTGAACGCCCTGTATGTATGTGCGTGTATGGATGTGTGTGGTATATATATATATATATATATATATATATATATATATATATATATATATATATATATATATATATAGATAGATACCACACACATCCATACACGCACATACATACAGGGTGTTCAATACTCTATTCATAAATATTTGTATTAATATAATTTTATTCAAAATAATAACCTATTCACTTACCAGCAGCAAATGTCTTCACAGCCTTCATAGTACCCCCAAAGGGTGCAGATAAGGATATAAATGCTCGGATGTATTTGTCTTTCCATTCTTGAGATTTATTGTTCAAATATTTAAGAGTCAATTGACCACCCATGCTGTGGCCAATCAATATTACTGATGAATTATTGTAATCGTAGGCATATTCAACTAATTGGTCTAGGTCTTCAAAAAAATTACCTAATTCACCTGAGAAAAAATAAAAAGATGTTAAGAGCTATTTGTAGAATAGACACATTAGCAAAAGTATTGTAGATATTTACTTATTATAAATGAGTTATAATTTTTAAAAAATGTGTGTACTCATATACGCGCGGTAGAAGTTATACTTCTTTACCTTAATATAACGATAGTGTTTTCAAAAACTACGGATCCGATATCCAAAAAATTTAAATAAATCGTTACAGAAGCGAAGGTATCTTCAAAATCGATGACTTTGATAATATAATAATAGACCTCAATATCGAAGAAATCTGAAGAGTTTAAAAATAATCGATACTCGAGTGTCCGATTTTAATGCCAATAGTATTTTTTATAACTACGCATCCGACAATATACTAATGGACCTCAATATAGAAAAAATAGGAAATGTCCAATAAAAATAATGATTTCTAAGATTACAATGGAAAATATTCAATATATAACAGTCCTGATTAAATTGAGAAAATAGAATGTATAATTAACTATTTACTTTAACAACTAACTTCATTGTGTCGCATTTCTGTTACACGCGACGTGTTATTCAATCACAATAAAATTTTTACCTTCAATATCCCAAAATAAGAATAACTTCAAAAACTTGTATGGTATATATGTAAGTGTAACATAACACGAGCAAAGCATATACGAAAAAATATTTAGGGCACATATGATTTTGCTACAATCGATGGGATAGGTAAGGGTTAAAGGGTAGTCAAAATGAGACACTCCATAGTTGCGTATATCTTTAAAATTTACATAAAAAAGTAGAAAAAAGTCTCTAGAAGTTTCAATCAAATCGTGGTAGCAAATAGAGAATATCCTCGGAGTATTTTTCTATTGAATGTAATCTTGAACATTAATTAAGAATTAAGCAAATAACGAAAACAGTATTATATAATTTCAGTTAAATCAGTATAGATGAAGATAAGTAATGCCACTAAATGTCATTATAAATGTCACAACTTAATGTCACTAAATTCGGCAATTTAGTGAAAACTCGCTCGTGTAAATGCATATTAAAGAAAGCAGGTTTCATTCGCTCAAAATACAAGATCCTCCACGCTTCCAGTATTGATTCATCCATTATACCACTTAATCATCAATGTTATATATATATATATATATATATATATATATATATATATATATATATATATATATATATATATATATATATATATATTAGCATAGCCAAATATTATTAAAGGACTGTTGAGAGATAAACTGGGTACTTGTCAGTGGAGGTCGACAGACAATGATCTTCACAGTTTTGTTGGCAAACCATAATCATGAAGTGAGATTAGAAAAATGGGGGGTAATTATATCTCGAAAATCTTTTTATCGAAAATAGTTTTAGGTCGATTTTTGAAATTGAAAAATTAATAATTTCATAAACAATGATCAGTTATGGTAAAATAGAAAGATTTACATTGAATCAATAGCGGATCCAGAATTTAATTTTTTGGAGGAGGGACTAACACCGATGACACCTCATAGCAACAGAAGGTTCCTTCGCGAACCCCGCGAAACCGCGTTTTTATACCATTTAAAGTAGTGAAATTGAACCACTAGAAATTAAAATTTAAAGTGGGTTTTTTTTTTTTTCCAGACAGTCTGTTGGCTTGTATCATATGTTGTAGTGATATTACCGTTTCCTATTCTATACTAATTCTGTGGTGTTTGGATAAAGAGTTAAACGCCATATTTTTTTTCGACAATGGACTTATCTTACATTTTGTTCTTTAAATAAACTTGACCTTGGAGAAAAAGAATTGAGAACCTTGTGATTTCCATTGACATGGAATGTGGATGCTGTTTCATTGATTTATGCCCTTTTTCTCAAAAATAAAGTTCATTGCAAATAACTTAAGCGCGATTCCGAGAGACTGGGAGTGCCAACAGGAGGCCGGTTAGTGGTTCGCAGCGCATTTCAACGAAAAGGGAGGACAGAAATATTGTCATCGTTGCCAGACGGAATCCTTTCCTCAGTGCCCGCCAGATCCTCAATGAAGTACAAGGTGTTTTGGCTAGGCATTTAAGTTGGCCTTACATCTTGTTCCCCTTTGAGACGACCTGCAGCAACAGCCCGCCACCAGCAGCTCACAAGAATGTAGTGCAGCGAGCGCCTAGAAGTGGGCACCACTGGAATGCTGTCATGTTTACTGATGAGTCATGTTTCTGTCTGTTTAGTGATAGCAGACGCCGAAGAATCTGCAGAGAAAAGGGGATGCGTACAATGCATTGTACAATGTGTACAATGGAAGAGTTTTCAACAAGGTTTAGAAAACCTGGGAATTTTCCATCTGCCCCTTTCCCCATTTTCTCATTCTAATTATTAGTTTATAATAAGATAAAAATGACAAAAAAAAAACATAATCTAGGGAGAAAAACTTCAACCTTCCAGTTCTTGACTAATATTAAGCATATATTGATAGCAATTAATGAGATAATAATGACGTAGAAATAAAAAAGTGGAGTTTGTAGGAAGAAAACCCTACTCACGATCCAACGCGGTAGGATTTTAGGTGGGAGAAATGCTTGTAGGACGATCGGAATAGCCTACAAACAACCTATACGCTCTATGTAGTCCTTACCTTCATTCACAGCCCAACGGTAGTTCGATATCTAGAGTAGTCCTACGAAGTAGTCCTATACTTAGGACCAGGAATGGCTGGCTTTAGTTTTAGTCTTACCGATGACACCGGGTCAATCGAAATTCCAATTGATTAAGATCGCTATTAGAACGCTTTAAATGTACCAAAAATCTCGTAAGAACTAAATATACTAAGAAAAAGTAAATAAAAAACATGATGTTGGTATGGTGATTTGGTATGTTGTGTTGTTCATATAATTAGTTCCTGATCTGAACTAGGGCATCGAGGGTTGATAAAACTGAGAAAAAATGAGTTATGTTTTTAGCTTATATTGACATTCATTATTTCATGGCATCAATCAGTGTTAACGAATTCTTAACACTATTACTCGGATTTGATTTCCTTACTTGGTCCTTTTCTGAAGTCGTAAGGAGCAGCGTAGAGATCCTTCATTCTGATATAGCCTAGGCTGTCGAAGGCACTTGCCAGATAGTTCATGTACCCTGCGACCAAATGAGATTTCGGATCCAGATATTCCACCATTTCGGGATTTCCAAAATCCGGCACTCTTATCTTCACCCCAGGCTGGTTAAAAGTCTTGTTGGAGAAATCGTCGTAATTCAACTTCATGTTGTCCACCTGGAATATGTGATACGCAATTATACCTCAATAAGTATGTACGAGTATATATATATATATATATATATATATATATATATATATATATATATATATATATATATATATAATTTTCATTATCTCACATAATTTTTTTTTCTGAAAGGCACCTTACCTTTTTAGCGCACACAACAATAATACCACGTTCCGACCCTGTACAGGGATGGTACTATTGCTATGTACTAAACGGGTAAGGCCCCTTCAGAAAAAAAATATATACTTTATACAAATTACAGTTTATTATTTTTCAATTGTTTATTTATGAATAAATTGAACTCATGAAAACTATATGAAAGAAACGCGTCCGAATTTCATTTTTGAAAATTCCGACCACAGTTCGTCAATATTAATAGACTATGAAACATCATTTTCTAATGAAATAATAGCCAAGCCATTCAATTGTTCCCGATTCATACTTAATCTTAGGTAATTCTTAATTAATTTTAATTTGGAAAAAATCTTCCTTTCATAGCAACTGAAACAGGTTGGCTCAGTTGAATCAGGAATCAGTTGAGCTCTCAATGCAATTAGTGTATATGGGAAAAGTTCCCGACTGTCGATATAAATCCACTTCAAAACCATCTCTGGGGTTCTAATGCCAACCATTTCTGTTCTATTTCTAGTTTTTCTGCTTCAATGTCTTTATTTTCAATATCAGTTATTTTATTTTCAGAGGAGTTGTACTTATATTTTAATACTTTGTCTATCATTTCATCGCAATCTTTGATATTACCTTCAATATCAGGTGATATAATATCAATATAAAATTCAAACAGCTTCAGGACAGAATTTTTAGATAGAATAACTCAAAATGCTTTTTTACTTCCTTATAAGCAGTAAAAGAAGTGTTGTAATCGCGAAAATTTTCGGTTTTCAGATTTTAACGGAATCCATATTGACCATCCATTTTGACTAGTTTCATTGTGAGGGATGTTCGTACTTTCTTACGTGCGTCTCTCGTATAACTCAAAAACGGTTAGCTTTAGAAATTTCAAATTTTGTATTAAGAATTATTGTAAAATCTAGTTGTGAACCTCCCTTTTTGATTACTACATAATTACCGGAAGTGGCACTTTACTTGAAGGTCATTATTGATTTTCATCACAAATTATGTTAAAATATATTGCAAAACTTCACATATTTGGTATATAAGACTTTCATATTAATATAGATAACATAATAAATTTTGGTTAAAATTGGCAAACCGGAAGTGGTACTTTACTTGTGGGTCATATTAGACTTTCATCAAAACTTATATTAAAATCTAATGTAAAGCATCTCAAATTTGGTAAATAAGACTTTTTTATAAATATGAATAATATACCAGATTTTGGTTAAAATTTATGAGCTGAAAGGGGTACTTTACTTATAGGTGATAATTAACTTACATCAAAAATTTTATTAAAATTAAATACAGAGATCATATAATTCGGTAATATAGATTACAAACGCGATTTTTTTCCACTCTGATTAAACATTTTTATTAATTACTTTTAAGTGTTATAATTGAGTGTAAAATACTTGTTTTCCTCCACATTTGTGAGTTTAACAAGTCTGCAGTAGGAGGATAAGATATTAGCTAAGTGGGCTCTTCCCCTTAAAATGTTGAAGCCGTCAATTTTCAACGCTTTATCTAGTGACATTGACAGATCTAAGATTGTCACGGAACACTAAGAAATATCCTGGGAACTTGTTACCTATGTGTGTGTGTGTGTCAATAAACGGATGTCGAGACGCCGAGTGTCGTTTTTACTGCCATCTTCGAAAACTAATAATCAAATTACAAATTGGAGGATCACTTTTTGAGCCACCCATTTATATTTTAATAGGCGTACAAGGAAGTCGTGTTTTGTTCACATCAGATATTTTATTTAAGGTTACGAAATGTATATTAATAGTAAATATATCTGCTACACAGTAAAAATGCAACTTTTCTTAGTTTATTGATTCATCAACCCACGGCGAAGTTAGCATAGGTAACGCAGTTTGCATTTATTCAACAATATTCACTTGTATTCAAATGTTTTTTAAGTCAAATCATTTCACAAACATGTCCGAGTAGTGAGTGAATCATTAGTGTAAACAATCGTGGCTAATCTCTCGGGTCCAATGTCACTAAGTAGTCTAGTTTGGATGCGAACAATTTCCATTTCAACTTTTAATATTCAAAATTTGAATTTTTTTTCCTGCTAAAATCGCTGTTTGACCCACTCTGCGACGGTTCGGATTGAGGAAATAGCCGATCGTGTAGTGCCACGATAACACCGTTTTTTGCCGTACACTTTTAGATTAACGCATTCAGATAAACTTCCACTTCACTCTGTTTTTTATTAAATATTTGCATTCAATATTAAGGACATATTTACATTTAAACAATTTATTTGATAAGAAATAAATAAATAAAGACATCTATTCCTATTATGGTATTATTAATTAATATAGATACTTATTAATTATTTTTACTTTTAAAATAACTCATTATTAAATACACCACGTCATAATATTATATATATAGACACACACATATGTATATATATATATATATATATATATATATATATATATATATATATATATATATATTACCATAAAAGGAAATAAATGTAACTAAAAATCAAGCGATCTATCATAAACAAAATTGGTTATCTCTTGTAAAAAAATCAAATCTAACAAACGTATAATTATTTTTTATGTCACCTAAGATGGATAAACAAAAATCGAGGAGAATTCAAAAATTACTTTTTTTTGGGCACCTTTTTTCATAAATTGACATGGAATTAGTTGTCACTTTTAGCGTTTTCACCATGTTATTTTTTAAGGAAAATCCATACTTTTTTCAATAAAATTAAAGTAGTTATTTTAATCCCAAAAGTTTATAGGCAAAGAATGGATTATTCATTATATTAGTAATCTATATTTATAGGGTTATTTTCAGTATAAATGCAATTACATAGTTCATAAATAATTTTTACAAAATTCTAGAACTTGTCTTAAACTATTGAGAACTAATTGCGGTAACATTGAATAATAATATCAGTCTAGTTGAATTCTCCGAGTTAAAGTGATTTTTCATTCCTTGACTCAAAAATGAAAAAAAAAAATTATCTTAAATAATTCTTGAGTCTTTAAAGGGTAGTATTAAAGGGGGTCATATATAAAGGGGGTGCTGGAAATGGAAAGATCCAAAAAATATACAAACTAAATTAAAATATAGCTTATGAGATCATTATGCAATCGAAATTTATATTCAAGAAAAAATAAACTCATATTTATTTTGTTTCTAATATTTTATTTATTTAAATTGCATTTGTCAATGCCCCCAGGGTTCAGATTTAATAAATAACATCTTAATTTTGAAAAACCTTACTACTTCGTGAGGAGGTTCATTCGGATTTTCCTTATTTAAGGTAACACTCATGACCAGTAACATTCCTGACAACTTGGGATTGTACATTTTATAGATAGCTGAGAATGTGATTTGCATTTTGAGATTATACTAGCTGGGTAAAAATACTATGCCCTAGGAAACTGAATTCAACGTATGTTCAAAACCTTACATTTAAACTAAACTATTAGGTAACATTCAAGAAAATGAATTAAAATAATGACCATGTTATTCTGGTTTTATAAATTTACTTTCCCTACAATTAAATTTGGGCTGAAAATACGTATTTACTGTTAACTGTAAACAAAATGGCTACTCTTCACCAATCAAACAGAACAAAGATTCCCATGAATCCCTTTGAAAACCAGATAACACTCCTGAAGTAACACTCATGAAAGAATTTTAGAACAGTACAAAAACTTGATAAACTGACATTGTAACAATACTTTTTATGGTTCATTTTGTATTACTCTGTTCTACTAGTTCTTCTAATAGCATACTATTACAATATTAATCCTTAAATAAATTTATTGTTTTACCTAGTTCTGTGATAAATATTGTTACAATGTATACATATACTGAAATATATACAGATTTCAACAGAAAAATTAATTTTTTCAAAAATTTTATTAGAAAATAAAATGTATATCTATAAAGAATAAAACAAAAAAGAAATTATTCAATGTGTCCCCCTTTTGCCTTGGCACAGGCATTTAATCTCCGTGGCCAGTCATCAATAGCAGCACTTCTTGAGGAAAACGCTCAACTGCTCGGACCAGAGATTATTTGAGGCTTTCCAAGTTAGGGTGTGCTCTGTGGCATGCCATCCTCTCCAGTTCGGACCAAAGCCGGTAATCTAGTGGGTTGAGATCAGAGCTTCCTGAGGGCCAATCCGAGAGATGAACTCTGGAATGTTATTTTGCAGCCACTGCTGAGTTGACCTGGCCTTGTAAGCTGGTGCGGAATCCTGCTGGAAAACCCAATGACTTCCAGCAAACAGAGTATGATTTAGAGGCTTGACAACAGGTTCCAAAATATCGTCCTGATAGTTTTTAGCGGCTGTTTTAACTCCTTTTTCACAAAAATGGAGCTTTGTGGTGCCATCAAAGCAAACTCCTCACCAACCCATCACTGAGGAAGGGTGATGACCTCTTTCCACTCTTCA
Source organism: Rhaphigaster nebulosa (assembly GCA_948150685.1). Classification (NCBI taxonomy): domain Eukaryota; kingdom Metazoa; phylum Arthropoda; class Insecta; order Hemiptera; family Pentatomidae; genus Rhaphigaster; species Rhaphigaster nebulosa. The sequence continues at coordinate 129,037,037 of OX411309.1, read as the reverse complement.
AATGACTTGGGCTTCTTCAGAGCTGTGTACGTACGCACAATCATTTTGGCGATTAAATTTTTCTTCAATTGTAAAAATTTTCTCATCGCTAAACAAAATCCTTCCATGAAGACCATTGGTGTAATGGCCAAGGAGCACTTTGCATCCATCCACTCTATTTTTTTTTAAGGAAGTGGTTAGCCTTTGTCCTGTCATTCTTCTAAATGCACCCATCCTAAGGTCACTTTTTATTATGCGAGACATTGATCTGACAGAGATTCCCATTTCCCGAGACATGATTTCTTTTTTTCGAATGGGATTTCTTCTGATTAGAGCAGCCACTGCTCTCACTGCATTTGCCGTTCTCACAATGCGGGGTCCGGTCGAGGTCTGTCACATGCAGATAGGGTCTCATTATATCTATTTATAGTGCGGTAAACGAACATACGACTGACACCAAAAGCTTTCAAAGTGTTGAAAATCTCTTACCTACATTTTCCAACTTGTGTAAGGCGATCATAGCTATTCGGTTTTCTTTATCACCCCACTCCATATTAACTGAGCGAAAGAAAAATACAAACTAATTGGGATTATTATCCTGACATATAAAGAAAATAACCTGATAGAGGTAAGGATTATCTAAATAATACCCAAGGATGTAAAAAAAGTTTAACTTTTGTAACAGTATTTATGGCAGAACTAGGTATACAGAAGTATTTAAAGACGTTACAACCTGGTAAAGGAGAGCAAAAAATCATATCTTCAACAAAATTTATATTTTACGGCTTACCTTGAAATGCTAGAATTTAGTTATCTAAATCTGCTATAAATACTTTCCCTCTATCTGTAGTATTTAAAATAATTCCTAAAGTGACGTAGAAAAAGTTAAAAATAAAGTAAAACGTACAGGCTGCAATGTTACCTAAATTTTGAAAATTACGCTACAGACAAAATCACTCGGTAATATACATAAAGAAATAAGTGATTTAAACAAGGCATACCCAACAATTGATGATTACAGGAAGTATTTTCTTAACATCGACCCATAAGGTAAAGAAGCCAAAGGTACTCTGCATGCAGTAGTGGTGTATCACACTCGGTTTGCTCAGTTGAGCTTCTAATCGACTCCCTCCTAGTCCTGGCACTATCGGCATTTCAAAATATTAATTTACTTCAATAGTCAAATTGACAACTTGACGATTATTATCCTTACCAAGAATAACTGGCGCAAAGCCGCCATTCGGAAGGCATCCTTGTGAATATGTAATTGAGATTCTTGTCAAATAGATAACAACAATCGGTAACAGTTGGCTGTACTTGGCCATTAGAGAGCATTAATATCAGAGTTGGAACTGGTGGGTCACACCTATAAGTGAAAATCTTTATCTTCTTTTTTTAAATATCTTATCGTACATTAAATCTTCGAAACGACGGAAATTGAATCATAGAAAAAAATAAGAATTTTTTTATGACAATACTCTTATAACTGTCAACATATCAAAAGGTTTTTGTTTAGTTACGGTAGTAAATATGCGATTAGTAATCTTTTTAAAAATTAAATAGGGATAATTAAAGTAATGGTAATGAGCATCTTTGTTGATCACTCAGGCCGCATTCATTTCACAAACCATTAGCTGTTAATTAAGTTGTTATGTTTTTGTTAATTTGGTTTAGTTTCCTTCTGTTCTTTAACAAAAGATAGAAGGACAGACAATCCTAAAGGTTACGAACTTATTCAAGCCAGAGTTAGAGAAAAGAATATGTTATCATAAAATCCTTGTATGACGGGAACTTGAGTAATAAATCGAAACTAATCTTAAGCGACGTTAGCAGTTTTGTTTGATTTGGTATGTTGATTAACTGGGGGTCAATCCATTTGATATCAGCCAGACCATGTAGCTCTAGATTTTTTAACAGTTATTTCTTACATATAATTTTGTTAATTCTAAGCTATTGTTAAGACATTTTACTGGCTCATACTTTTTTTTCTTGCGGTCATTTTAAATTTGATTCGCAGCTGAAAACAAGTCTTCTGAAAATCTCTAACTCAGATAATTTTGCAGACATAAAAAAAAAAACTACAATTATGGCAATGATATGCTCTAAATTTTTTTGTCCTAAAAAAACATCAACTAAGTAGTGGTTATAAATATTTTTATATAAATATTAAATATTATATTATATATCCATAACTATTTCACGAAAATTAACATAAATCGAGATTTTTAGCTCTTTAAAAGTTTATTAAGGAAAAGATAATCATTTTTGATTTTTTTTTCTTGTATCGTTTTATCAGTTTACTACTTGCTGTAGACATTTCAATATTGAAAACTTTGTCCTTTTTTTAATCTGAATTCTTAAAAGTCATTTTCATCAACTTCTAAATTATTAAACTGATACCTCAATATGATGGCAGCATATGGTACAAATTAGGTAACTGAAACTCAACTAGTTCCAGAGTTAAAATACATCATAATATAGCGAGAATCGGCCTCAGCATATTCTCTTCTTTGAACTCGTAGCAACTGGTCTCCGGTATTAGTGCATGATGTATGACATACATTTACAATGTATGAATTTCAGAAGTACCCTATCAATGAAGTTAAAAATGTTTTTCCTCAAATTCATTAAATTAATTTTCTTTACAACTATCTTACTAGAATCCACATCAGTTTTGGATAACTGGGAGACTGTTTTTGGGTATAGTGGAACGAATAAGCTATTATTTAAAACACTTTTGCCTTTAATCCCTGGGGAATTTTTTAGTTGGTTTTTGTTGACTTCTTGCCGAGATAATAAATAAAAAAAAATTTAACCTTTTTTGCGTGAGTGTCGAATTTTCTTTCGTTATACTCTTAGTTCTAATAATAATCTCATTGATGTTATTGTTTAAAAAATCCTTTAAACCGTGGTAGATGATAGATAGTATCCATACTTTATGTATTTATTTTTTACGTTACAGATAGTATTTAAAAACATTTTTTAGTTTCTTTGTTTTTTTAGTGAACTCTAAGCGCTTATTATATATCATATAGATTCAACATGACCCTTAAAGGCAAAGGAAATGGATACATTGAACTTTTCAGTATAAGTCATTAGTGTTTTTAAAAATTTTATATAGTTTTTTCAATCAAGAAAAAGTTGGTTGGAGATGAGGTCAAGAGAGAAAACACAGTAAGTCTAAAACTTGCTTTTATAATTTAAAGTTGTTTTTTTTTTTTTTTTTTTTATTTTTTTTTTTTTATTTTTTTTTTTTTTATTTTTACTTTTAGACAACTCCTTATAATTATTCATTTTTTTTATTACTCCATCCTATCATACCCCTCTTTCCGTTTATTATGTTTGTTCTATATTTTTCTTTTCTCATATCTATTTTTCTTATGTTTTTATTCAATTTTCATTTTTTATAATTCAAGTATATACCTAAATAATTTTTATATCACATGCTGCTATAATTGTTCATATATTTCTATTTACTAATATTTATTCTGCGTTTCTTTTATATTTATAGAGTTGTATCTTGTTTTGCTCAGCCCTAATGAAGGTCTACAACTTTGACCAAAAGGTCGGCACACATTAAAAGAAATTTTTCACTTACATTGTGTTTTCTTTCTTGACCGCACCCACAAACAAATTCTCCTTGATTATATCTATGGTCAACGATAACTTCACAATTAATAAATAAGTAAAAAAACACAATGATTATTGGTGTTAACTAGTAATTGCAGAAGAATGTTATAATAACACAAACTAATATTTTATTTAAATCCCGAGGGTATTTTTTAATAATTTTAACAATAATAATCGTTATAATTTCTAAGATTATAGACGTGTTATTTAATTATACATATATATCTATATATAGATATATATATATCAAATTAAATATGTATTGAATCACTATTGTTAATACAATTAGTAATTATTTAGACATTAACAAAAAACATTATAATAAGCCTTTTCAATGGTGCATATTTTTATTTTGCATTAGATATGAAACAAAAACAAATAGTAAATAATAAACAAAAAATTGATTGATAGAGCCATTCGATAAGTGTCCAATATTTTTCAATTACTTATTGAACTGGTGACTAATGCATGTTTTGAAGTGCAGATAAAGATCAATCAGACCACCAGTATTTTGAAGTACTTTTACACTTATGGAGCTATGTTCAGTTAATGAAAGTATAAAAGCAAATGAATGCATCTTTAAGCAAGTGGGAATTATGTAAATATTCTTATAACAAAACTTTTCTCTAGATTAACATTTAGATAAATAGGTTACCAAATATATTTTTTATAATGGAACAAGATCCGAAAATTAAAATTGTATAAGCTTCTTGTTATAAATCTATCCAATAATATTTCGAAAATATACTCGAAATATACTTATTTAGAAAATAAATTTGTTTGTTGTTTATTTTTTTGTGACTAAATAAATAATTAAGAATCAAATTTGCCAGGTTTAAAGAAAAAAAAAATTATATATATTTGTTTTTCTTTAAACCAAAAAAAAAATATATATATACATATATATAATTTTTTTTTCTTTAAATCTGGTAATTTTGATTATTAATTATTTCTTTAAATATACTTATATAAATAAATAAATTTGTTAATAAATCATCACTCATGAAAAAAGAAAGTTGTAAAAGTAGGTATGTAATTATTATAATAGTAAAACGACAAATAAATATTTGTTCCACAAATCCACGTCTATCTCGCCATTTGAAGAAATTTGATCATCAACCATTTCTTGCCCTCATTAATTTTGGTCAAAATCCTCCACCTTCAATCTTCAAGCTTCACAACTTATTGATCTTCATCTGTTCTGTCATCCTTATGGATAAGTTTTGCTTCATCCTCCAAGTCAGCTGAGGTTGATCGCTATACTTTATTTTTGCCTAAATTTTACGCGTGTTACTGGATTCTGTGACAGTAATTAAAGATGATGTTTTCTGTGAAAACATTTTCTGATTCACAAGAGATGAACAGATAGAATGCTTGGATTTTTTTGAAGATGTCATCATGATCTCTAGCTCAACAACTCATCTCTATGTCTTGGCTGCCTCAAGAGTCCAATCCAAGCTTCTCGATCCAAAGGCTCCCAGCGTAATTGCTCATTCCGTCGACCCAGTCTTAAAACAAATATGTACCGATATCCATCGATAATCGCTTGAAAAATATCGATATATCGAAAGGAAATGGACGAAAAAGCAAAGACAAGAGAATCAAATGAGTATAATATTAAACTGGTTATGAAATAATATAATTATTATTTATAAAACAATATTTTTACTAGTCATGAATCGTTTTAAATTAAAAATATAGAAAAAAGTTATTCTTGGCAAAAAAAAAGTTTTAACACATTTTTATCTAGTAGACTTTTAGCCGTATTCCATTTATTACATTCTTCTACGGGTTTTTCAATAATCAAACCTTCAAACTTCTAAAACTTTTATTTACCTGTCTTATAACGACTATATTTTGCATTCTCAAAACATTCATCTAAAACCATGTAATTCATTTGATCTAAATCTCAGTACAATCGCCATTTATATTATTATCTATTTGTCTTTACATATGATTAATTAACATTATTTATATATACGTTTTATCTACTAATTATTGTTTAGTAATTAAATATTGCTTATTCTTATATTTACTGGTAAACCCCAGAATTGTGGCACCAACATGACGTACGTCTAGATTTATAAGAATTGACTGTACTTCGAGCTGCGCATGCCTACTACAAATACAATCAACCCAACATGTTGATGGATCTGTTGCAATAATATAAGGTATATAATATAATAATATAATATATAATATATCTGTTGCAACAGATCCTTATTAGTTGAGGTTGGGGCCTTACTGTAATTTAAATTATTGCTGCTTTAATTAGATGACATCTGTCGACAGAGAGATAAACAGCTCCCTCATACCCTCTCCTCCCCCAAATGAAAGTCTGTTCACAAATACTAACCGAATTAAAAAATGAAATAAATGTTATCATGCTGAATTATAGATAAAAAATTACTAACACAAACCGCGGTAGTCTATTTATTGAGTAACTATTTATTTGAGTATTTGTTGTGGGCATGCGCAGCTTGAGGTATAGACAGGTCTTAAAAATCTAGATCTCCGCCATATTGGGATTACGATTATCGAATTTTACCGAATAAAGGAAATTGTTCATTAAAATTAAGAAGCACGTTGTAGATGTATTATTTCGCCATTTTAGAACTAATCATCGCACATCAATTTCTTCTTCATCTCCTTTTCAAACGGAGTCCAAATTTTCTCGTCAGTTAGGATCCTAGCTACCGCTAAACCTTCATCAAAATCGGAGAAATCTCGGAAAGTTATGGTAGTTTCTTCATTTGATATAGGCGATTCCCATGCTCGATGCTATCAAAGAGTTGCATAACAACTTCCTTACGTTAAATCGTTTAATTATGGCCGTCTGAAGACTGCAGTTCAGAGGTTGTATTGGGAGACAAAATCAGAACATTAACATGGCTGAGAGATGGAGAACTATTGTGGGCCGGACAATTATCAATAAACAGTTGCAGATTTTCGCTTATTGTACACATTCGTTCAATATATCGCTTGTGGTCCATACTTTTGTATTTGCACGATAGGTTATCGGTCACTTTTTTTAAAAATACATTGATTTCGCAGACTTGTCAGTCATGAGCGAACTTAATTTTTCTGATCAATCCATGTTGGCGGCTAACAATTTGGTTACAGACTTTTTTACAATTTTTTTAAAGAGAATTTAATAGAAAATAAAAGTGTAAAACGGCCAAAATTCATAGAACGATTCTCCTCTCACTCAATCTCCTCTTCTCTTAAAAAGATTAAGAGTTAACCAGTTTTATATTTGGAAATTCGAATTATAAAACGTTTATAGTACTTGGAAGACGATAATAATACGAATTATCGAGGGGACCGGATTGCATTGTTTTTATACGGATTAAAGAGATATTTTCGAAGGACAAGAGAATCCATACGAATTACTGGAATATGAATTATCGAAATTCTACTATAATATAGTTTAAAATGTCGGTATCATCGATACATCGTTGTAAAATATCGTTATATCAGAAGAAAATGTCGGTGTTTTCAAATCCGATATATGAGTTTCGATATCCCAATCTAGAAAAATCTTGGTCCCTCTGGATAATGTCCTTGTATGTATTGTCTAATCTTGCCATCCTTCACTGTGCATTGGCTTATCCTTTCTTTCCATCATTTACACTTTTGAAGAATTTTCTGGTCTCCTTATACAATGTTGTACCTATATTTTATCTGCACTTCTGACACTTAATCACCACCCATGCCCTCATCAAGTCCTTACTCAATGACTGGGTGCAAGCTACTAACTCCACTTGTTTTATACTGTCACTATGCTCTCTATTCATTCATAAAAGCCTTCCTCGCCATTTAAGTTTTTCTAGAAAGGATTTGATGAAAACTAGGAGCAGATGACTGTTTGGGAATACCTTTCACTGTTCTGAAGTTAAAATTTAATTAGCCAATAAAGCACTAAATCATACATGAATGTGCACATTAAATTTAAGTAAAAAAGTAATAAATTTAATTTTAGTGAAAAAACAACAAAGGAATTTTTGTAATATTTTCAACTTAAATTTAACAAAAAAGGATAGTAGGTATTAGTTATGTTAAAAGGCAATAACAGTCAGAGCCGATAGTTTTTCGTTTACTGCATAGTATGCTTTGCAAGTTCAGCAATTTGGTAAGGAATGGAGTTTTCGATAAGAAATGAAAATACAAGTTTGATTTCTAAATACTATCATAGTTCTTTCTCCTGGATTCGTTCGTATATTATTAAAAATTAGGAGGGGAATAAAAAAAAAAAAAAGACTGCCGTGATTAAATAATTTATTCTTTTTTTTTATACATAAAATATATCACAATATATAATAAAACCTAAGATAATAAATGCTATGCATTTAAATAAAAATAATATGCATAGTTTGTTTGAATTAGAACCAAACAATCTTTGATATACCTTGTCTAACAATAACCTTAAAAATTATGAATAATACAAGTAACCAATAAAGCACTAATTCATACATGAATGTGCACTTTAAATTAAAAAAAAGAAAAAGAAAACTATTAACAATAAACTTTAACAGACATGAGGATGATAATATTTATAATTGAGTCATTGTCAATCCAAATATAAGAAATATACATTTGTGAAATGAAAATCTGAAAGTAAAATATATACATATTTAACACTTATCGCTGCTGCTGTTGATCATTAGTATCGCCAAATGTAGGTGAATAGGTAGGAGATGTTGGAGAATAATTGGAACCAGAACCTGGAGAATAATTTGTTGAAGCAGGTGAATAATGAGATTGGGTTGGGGTATAGATTGGGCTACTTGGCGAATATCTTGAGCTAGATGGAGAGTACTGAGGGCTAGTAGCTGACTGGGGTGAGTAAGCTGGGGAGGTTGGTGAATATGTGGGCGAAGTAGGTGAGTAATGTTTTGGAGATGATGGGGAATAGGATGGTGACGATGGGGAATAAGATGGTGAAGTGGGTGAATAGTTAGGAGAAGTAGGTGTGTAATGAGGCGATGAGGGATGATAGTGTGGAGAGCTGCTGTAGCTGGGACTAGTTGGAGAATATTGGGGAGATGTTGGAGAATAAGAGGGAGATGTAGGGGAATAATGGGGGGAGGTAGGAGAATAAGAGGGAGAGGTAGGTGAATATGTTGGAGACGCAGCATTGCTTGGTGAACTTGGCGAATAAGATGGAGATGTTGGTGAATAGGAAGGTGAGGTAGGAGAATAAGATGGTGAAGTTGGAGAGTAAGAAGGAGATGTTGGCGAATATGATGGTGAAGTAGGAGAATAAGATGGAGAAGTTGGAGAATATGAAGGAGATGTAGGTGAATATGAAGGTGATGTAGGGGAGTAGGAAGGAGATGTTGGGGAATAAGATGGAGAAGTTGGTGAATAAGAAGGAGAGGTAGGAGAGTAAGAGGGAGAAGTAGGCGAATAAGAAGGAGAAGTTGGTGAATAAGAAGGAGATGTTGGGAGGTACTGAGGAGTAGTAGGGGAATATGAAGGAGGAGAGGCTGGTCCATAAACAGGAGAAGTAGGAGTAGCTGATGGAGAGCTTGGACCAAATATAGGAGTTGGAGAGTAAATAGGAGACATCCCTCCAGCGGGAGAAGACATATATGACGATGGAGAAGACCCACTGTGTGCAGGGCTCCAGGAGGGAGAGAAGCTGGGTTCACTACCCGTCGAAGGAGAGAACATGGGTTGGTCATGGCTCCAAGCAGAAGAACCTATTACAAAGAAAACAATGAATCAATTAATTATAAGACAATTTTCTTACTTCTCACATTATTATTATTTTTTAAAACTTACCTCCGCCAGGTGACCATGATGAAGCTGATGCAGGAGTAGCACCTGAAGACCAAGGAGTACGAGATGGGGATGTCTGTGGTGTGGAACCACCACCAAAGTATGCACCATCTGCACCTCCAGTCATGGATATTTCAATGCCTTCTTTACATTTCTCAGCATCCAACAATAAGTCAAAGCAACCTACAAAAAGAATAAAACGTATTTTCAATAACTCAAAAAAATAATTCTTTTATTACAGCTCAGCTTTAAATTAATATAACTATAATTTAACTCTTTAATGGGCAGTGGCCATATTTATCCCACCTATCAAAAAGTGGGAATTTTACATTAAACTTAGTTTGGTTGCATTCCACTAGATGGCAGAAGCTAAAAAAAAATACGCTTGAAGGCTTAGAATCTTCAGCTTGCTCTAGCCAAACTTTGTTTTTGGTGAGCCAAATATGGCCAGTACCCATTTGATACCGGCATAGGTATCAAATGTTCGAAGTAGTTGAAACTTGTTTTCTATTAACTGGAAAATATTTCCATGGTAGAAGAAGCTCTTTTCAAAATTATTATATGAGACAGTATTCTACTGCAATTTTATTTCATTTTACATTTCCGCTAAGGTAATATGAGTAATTATGTGAACAATGATATGAATATAACAGAAAAAAAAATTATGTTTATTCCTAATTATAATTACATGAAATGAATTGACAAAAAAAAATGTATTTTTACAGATATAGCTATCTTCTTATTAGGCATAAATAAACTGGTAAAATTGACCCAGCTTGACGAAGCTTTAATTAATTAACTAACATTTGTTATTGTTATTTGTATATATTGACATTTTTAGTCTACATAATTATTTGCAAGTGTATTTATATTTATTTATATTACCTCTTATTCTGATCATCAAAGTTTTGTTATTATTCTTATAATTTTTTTTTATAGTAATTAGTAATTTTATAGTAATAGTAATTTGTTTTAATAGTAAATGAATTAAAGAAAGTAAATATATATTTATTGTGTTTGTAGGTGACAATATAAACCATTGTATAATTAAGGAAAAATATGAAAAAAACTTAAATGAAATTTGATGTACCTAACTGGACACTGGTCATCTTCCCTCCCCCCGTTTTTTGGAGGGGAGAGGAATTTTTTTTTACATTTTTTAATTGTCATTCCATATTGCTAGGACCAATATCCATTGTATCAACACACAAAAATGTTCATCATGTATGAGAGGGCTTATGCCCTTTAAAGGGTTAAGCAAACATACCGGTTCCCATCCTTGGCAATTGGCCCATGATGATGTTCTCTGACACTCCTCTCATAGGATCAACTTCAGCGTGTGATGCTGCATCCATGAGCACATCCACAGTTTCTTCAAATGAGCACCTAATAAATAAATGAAAAAGAGAATAAAGCTACTTTAAACAAAATTAGTAAGAACCATTATAATATCCTAAAAAATAATGCTATGGCTTCATAAAATGGAATACAAAATTTCTGCAAGTCTTAAAACAGTTTAGTTTGGCTATTCTTAACTATACTGACAAATAACAGAAAGAAAATTTTAAATTACGTTAACTCAATTTTACAGGACCAATAAACGGCTGTATTACTTCAGTATACAATAAGTCTTTGCCATCAAATTTTGAAATTATCAAACAAGTAAACTCATAAAAGCTGAAGCTTTCAACATTAAACATTCAATAATTTCAAAACCTCAAATAGCTTCCCAAAACCAAGCACTCCTTTCCCTGAACCCTGAAAAACTCAGAATTGCTAAACCTAATTTCAATCATTTTTGTCTGCCAAGTCAGTAATAAAATATAACCATTATAAAAATAGAACTGAAAGTGTAATTGTAATATTAAAAGACAATTCTGATGGGAAATCGATAAAAAAACCAGTAAAACACCACTTAATAAAATTCATCAAGATAAAAATTAATTATTAAAACAGATAGCTTGATGACACTAAAGATGTTGAATTCCTATTCGGTTTTATTGCTTTAATCTTTTGGAATCCCTCCATGATAAACGCAATAACTAATGAAGGCACCAGGAAATAAAGATTAAAGGTAATGAGATTTTAAGTAATGAGTACTAAGTCTGCCAGAGCTCTTGTCGGATACTGGAATATAATACCAGTGCAGGTGCAGTGTTATCTGGACACAGATGACATTATGTATGTTGCTGACAGTCCAGGAAGACAACAAATCGCTGTGGAGGAGTGGATGTAAGAGCTAAGAAGAAGAGGTCTTGCTATAAATCCAGACAAGAGCAAAGTTATGCATGTAGATAGGGAAGAGGAAAATCTGAGAATCGTATGACGGACGACAACTGGAAGTGGTGGATGACTATCTTTGCCTGGGTACTTACATGATTAGCCGGGACGACAAAATAGACCAGGAGGTTCTCAACAGAATAAAAAAGGCTAACCAGGTCTTTTATCAAATATCGACCACCCTGGTAGGAAAACAAGAAATCAGCAATGATGCCAAGTTCCAAATCTTTAAGTCGGTGTTCCTCCCAGTCTTGCTTTATGGATCAGAGAGTTGGGCTCTCTTAGAACGACACAGGAGTCAGGACACATCAGCAGAAATGAGAAATCTAAGGAAAGTAGCTGGGAAGACCAGACAAGACTGAGTGAGGAATGAAACTATGAGGGAAACCCTCGGAGTTAAACCAATGAGGGATATCCTGGAGAAACGCCAGCTCAAGTGGTACAGTCATGTTCGTAAAGCCAAGTGGTTGCTAGAAGCAAGACCAAGAGGGCAGAGACCGGTTGGCAGGCCGAGACTTACATATAATGGTTTTGTTATGTTATGATTCCAAGTGCTCTAGCAAGGAAAGCCGCAAAAATAATGCTAATTATTAACAATAACTAGTTTCACCACTAAGAATAATCTTTACAAATTAATATTCACTGATTTAAATCTAAAGATATTGCTAGGTCTAATCCCAGAATAATAGAAATTTTATTTAAACCTCTAGGTAGCCAGAGAGATAGTAACTAAAGATTCGAATAGGTCTAAGTGACAAATAATAATACTAACCTCATGAGAGCTCCAGTGTCCTGCCTGTTAATTCCGTGCCTAGTGATGGCCATAAGATGGCCCTTGGCAGTCATAACGTCACAAAGCAAGGCCAAATGTCGATAGTTTACATACAAACCATAGAATTGCAATACATTGTTCATTTCTTTCTCCACTGATTTTCGGACAGCCTCGATTCCCAGTACCTGAATTAAATATAAAAATTAATAAGAATAATAATATATACCATAAAAATATCGATGAAACAAAAATACTAATCAAATGTATTATGCTGTTTTTATCTTTAAAAATTATAGCGAGCATGAGAAAGATGAGTATAGAACTAATAAAGGAGAAGAGATAAAAAGAGACCAAGAATAACTAAACGTTTTGTGCAAAATCTATTTGTTTTCAATTTATACATACATACATACATACATATATATATATATATATATATATATATATATATATATATATATATATATATATATATATATATACATATATATATACATATATATATATACATATATATACATATATATATACATATATATATACACACACACATAAAGGAAAAATTACCAATTGGCCAATCTGGTAAATCCTGTATATATGTATATATGTATATATATATATATATATATATATATATATATATATATATATATATATATATATATATATATATACACACATAAAGAAAAAATTACCAATTGGCCAATCTGGTAAATCCTGTATTTTTAAAAGAAATTCTAGTTTTTTCAAAGTTTTACACCCTGTTCACAATGACCTCATTATTACAAATTTCCTGGATTTCCAATCGTAGATATACTATTATTAATAATTTCCTATTTTAAAATATCTGATGTGGGCAACACACGACTTCCTTGTACGCCTATAACCTATACCTATACCTTTAAACTATAAATCGGTGGCTCAAAAAGTGATCCTGAATTTGGTTACTAGTTTCCGAAGATTGCAGTAAAAACGACACTCGGCATCCCGTCATCCATCTATTGACACACACACACACACACCCACACACTCTTGTCACCTGGAGGTCTCATTCCATTATTATATGTCGTTTTCCTTCAGTAGGTAACTAGTTTCCAAGATATTTCTTCATGTTCCATGATAACAATAAAACTGTCAATATCATTGGATAAAGTATTAGAAATGGACAGTTTCGACATTTTAAGCGGAAAAACCCACTTAACTAATATCTTATTCTCATGATGAAGACTTGTTGATCTCACAAATGGGGAGAAAAACTAGTATTTTAGACTCAATTTTAACACTTAAAACAAGTAATAAAAATGTTAAATTGGATTGGAAACCAAATTGCGTTTGTAACCTTTATTACCGAAACATATGATTTCTCTTTTAATTTAAATATAATTTTTGAAGTAAGCTTATTAGTACCTTTTTCCGCTCACGAATCACCAAAATCTAGTAAATACATTTATATCGATATAAAAGTCCTATTTACCAAATTTGAGATGTTTTACATTATATTTTAATATAATTTTTGACAAATATCTAATATGGCCTTCAAGTAAAGTACCACTTCCAGTTTTCCAATTTAGACCAAAATCTAGTGTTATTTAAATCAATATATAAGTTATAAATACTAAATTTGAGAAGTTTTGCATAATATTTTAATACCATTTTTGATAAAAATCAATTATGACCTTCAAGTAAAGTACCACTTCCGGTGATCAAGCAATGACCAAAAAGAGAGGTTCACAACTAGATTTTACAACAATCCTAAATACAAAATTTCAACTTTCTACGGCTAACCGTTTTTGAGTTATGCGAAATATGAACGAACGTACGTACAGACGCCACAACGAAACTAGTCAAAATGGATTCAGGGATGATCAAAAAATCTGAAAATTTTCCATTGAAATCTGAAAATTTTCGCGAATACAATACTACCTTTACTTCGACAAGGAAGTAAAAACAGAAATTTGTAAAAATTACAGTAATTTGGGATACAATAATTTATGTAGCCTGATTCAGAAATGATCTCTGCTTATACCCATTATACTTTATGAAACTAAAATCTTATCTGACCCTAACAAATAGATAATCCAAAAGTAACTTAAATAAATAAGAATTAAATTAATAGCATAGAATTAAATTACTGTAAATACTTAAGTTGGAGTACTTACAGAGAAAATTTCACAAATGTCGTTGGAGAATGTACGAACAGGATCGACATCTCTTTCACTTAGTACTTTCATAAGAGATGTACCATCAGTTTCAAGCAACCAATCAGCGATAGCTTTGAACTCACCAGTTTCAGTCATGATAATTCTCTTCTTAGAGTCAGTTTGAGGCAAGTGCATATACACCTTGCTAATAGCTTCAATACCCTAATCAAAACAATTAAAATGAAATAAGTATTACAAATATTACAAATGCATTAGATCTTCCATATTTTATTTATGATCATAAAATAAACAAATTTTCACCTGTAGCGTCATGTCCGAAAGCATGTTGGCCTCGATACATCTAAGGAACATATCATCTTCCATCTTGTCAACAGATTCTTCCTCTTCCCCAGACTTTCCATCATCACTGTTCATAATCCTAATACGTAGTACAAGCTTTTCAGCATTGTCGTCATTGAAGATACAATTTAAATCATCACCAAACCCAGCATTGATTTTTTCAGATATCTGTTCCATTGTCAGTTTCTTATCTATAGGATCAAGAATAATAACAATAAGAAATAAATGTTCACAAGTTAATATTAAATCAAGAATAAAGATAAGGGTTGATTTGAAGTGTGTTAATTGAGGAATTAAATCATTACATCAAATGTGATACTGGTTTTCAGGATACCATAACTCATCCGAATACAAATTATTTTGAGGGGATACTAATTTCTTTAAAGCCAACAAACAAATTAAAATTGGACATATATCATTGTGACAACTGTAAAGTATCAAATGCGAAAAAATGCAATTTTCATATTCACTATTATTACAGTTGCTAGGATGATACGTGAAATGGTCTAATGAATGTCGAAATAACTAAATGAATGGAAAGCAATTTACAGTTTAATCAATGACAAAATTACAGTTATCACAATATGATGGATATATAAATATTAAATAATAATAAGTTAAGGCTCAGTAAAGCTACAAAGAAAAATATGTACCTGTCATTCTTTTTCTGTCTAGCTCAATTCTCAACAGCCAGGGTGAAATTCTGGTAGGATCAAAGTCAGGCATTTCATAGTATACATTAACAAACTCTTGATCCTCTGGGATTACAGTGTTTTGTGGATCAGGATCATAGTAAATAGCTGTATTTGCTGTTACCTATCAAAATAATTATTTCATATATATATATATATATATATATATATATATATATATATATATATATATATATATATATATATATATATAAAAGATAAAAAAGGCATTATAAATGTGATTGCAGTTTTTAGATCAATAATTTGAATATAAGTACAATAATGATAATTAATAATTTTTCGCTAGATTACCTTCCTGAGCGTTGTATGTTCTAGACGGCAAAGGACATTTTTAGCTTTCTCAGCATCTCTAGCTGCTGCTCCAGTAAGGAAGACAGTAAGAGAAGGAGCCTTTGGTTTTTTACTTATGTTGATGATTTCCTGAAAAAGAAAAAAAAATTTAATTGTGTTAAAAATATAAGTATTTCACAAAAGTATCGAAATAGATAAATCACCATTTTGACTTTCAATTATTTATTTTTTAACAATAGTGTTTCATTTAAATAGTCTTATTAAAATTTTAACTAATTAATGAACACACCAGTTCAAACAATATAAAAATTAAACCATCATAATAACAATCTCAAAAAAAATAAAAAATATATATATATTCCTTGAGCGATTTCATGTTTTATTAAGATCATGATATAAAGGCTTAATTAACCCAGAGGTTCGATAACGATAACACCAACAATCTCAATCAACATATCTCCAACCTGGATCTAGGTCTACTTCTTTGGTAATTAGGTATCTGTTGGTTCAGTGCAAATTACCTTTTTAGGGCTCTGTTAATAACCTTATCCAGCCCAACAAATAAACCTGCTCATTTCACCATCTTGATGCTATTACTACGATTGAATAAGTATGGAAAGCATGTCTAGCGTTTCCGACTTTTGCAACCTTCTAAATTTCCCAGTAAACTCATCTTTCTTTGGACCAAATATTTTCAAAGGCCTTTAGGCGTTGTTCTTTTTTAAAAATATAGGGTCATGTTTCGCACCCAACAACAACAGTAGGAAGGATAGTAGTTTTGTTAATTGTTATATAAGTTTTCTGGGCAGTAGAAATCAACTGATTAATTTTGCAAAAAACAAATAACAAGCATTTACCAGCTTTAACCTCACTTGCTATTTCTTATAGATACAGTAGAGCTCACATACCTAAACTTATATATACATTCAAACCATATCCCCAAATTATCCTCATTAAGATAAAGGAAAATAAAATATTATTACCAAAATAAAATAATTACCTTCAGCCTCGGCACACCAAGGGTTACATTTTTTGATGATACACCAGCAAAGTGGAAAGTGTTCAGTGTCATCTGAGTGGCTGGTTCTCCCAAGCTCTGGGCAGCCAAAGCACCGACCATTTCACCTGGAGCAGCCTGAAAAAAAATAATTTATAAATTATCATGCACAGCTCAGAAGTAGCAATAAAAGAGTGAATAGTTTTGTTTATCTTCTTTCTATCCTTTGTTATAGTTAAAATAGTAATATTGTGAGGACAAAATGTTAACCAATAACTGCAAGTACCTATTCCAATAAACTAAAGTGCCTACAACAAAACAAATATGCAATAGTATACATGCAATATGATATAATTTACAAACCAGAATGTTTTTGTTTACCAAGTCAACTTTTTTAAATTTAATTTTCAATACCGATGAGGGCTATAATTTACAGTATTTCTGATTGTATATTAATAATAATTATAATTATGGCAAACGTGTTAAGAGGATTTACAGAAGCTTAGCAAACTAACCTACTTACACACTACTGTATCGGCTATTGCAACTTTTGTCAAGTATTAATTTCGGTTTAAACTTTTATAAAATTTTATAAAGAAACAATTAAAAATATAAAATAAAAACATATAAATATATAATTTATATAAACACACCAATATGTGGATGCAACACTAGCGCTTAATGTGGTGCTTCTCTCAAGAATTGGATTGGACTCAAACACAGACAAGCTAAGCAAAACAATCCCCTTACACATTTGATTTGCCAAGGTTTGGCAAAAGTGTAAACGCACCTTAAACGTTCCAAAACACCCAGGTTTATAGCTAAACATTAATATTTTTTGAGATTTAGAGGTCCACATATACTGCCAGTAAATTTTGCTATTTTTGGATTTTGTAGGATTTTTTAATGTGTTTTCTATTCCTTTCGTAATGCCCAATATATATATCTAACTAAATATACGACGTCACTAATTAAAAATACAAAACGACTAATTTATTTCAAAATTAGCTGCCTTACATCTGCAAACATAATTCAAACCCAAATTTCTCAGTTCCACAAATTTTAAAATGCACCACTTTGGCATGGCACCAACGATATAAGAATCATCAGATACTTTTAAAATCAATTTGGAAACTTCCTTGATTGTACATACTAGTGTAAAATAATGAACTAAAATATAGCTGGTGAAATAAAAGGATTAATTCTTTCTTATTTACAATTATAAATAAATTAAATTCAACAAATCAATAAGAAAGAATGGCTAGAGATTTGATGTATATTATTAAACATATTCGTAAACATTTTTACGAATTGTTTATTTTGATTTCAGAATGGGAACTAAACAAATAATAAAATTTCATTATACATTCACTAAGAAATGAAAAACGCAAAAATATCCATCACACTGTAACAGATAGAATACTAATAAATGATAAATATAGAACAGAAATTTTACCTGGGCTTGCTTAAATCTTGTTTCAATTTCTCCTATAAGCCACTCGAAGGCTGCTGATGAAAGCCTGAACTTCTCAGAAACTAGCTTAGTACAGAGGGTACTCCTAACCAAGCACTGGAAAAGGAGCGTAGCGTTTTCATTGGCCTGTTTGCTCAGATGGTCATCACCGGCGACAATCACACATTTTTCCAATAGCTCCTTCACGCCTGTTGTCATATGCATATATTAAACTTTGCTCATAACATGGAAAAATCAATAAATTAGAAACTTATATTAAAGTAAAATAAAAAACTAGTAAAATTAAAATACAACAAAACTTCTCTGTATTATTCGTAATTTATTAAAAATAATTTCAAATGAGTTCGTTCAGGAAATATAAAAGATTTACATGAAATTTCATTTAAAATAAATGAAAATAGATGACACACTAAATCTTGCTTAAATTTCAAGATCATAAGAACAAATCAGGGCATTAGAAGTTTAAGTACAACTTTCATAAGACAAAAAAAGGTACTTAAGTTAATAAGAATTATTAATTAAAATTATATCATAGAAACATGCAAAGTATTAAAGATATTTATTATATTAGGCTGGAGTGGTGTCCAAAAACATTGATTCATCAATATCTAAAGACTGTGAGGGATACAATTTGTTAACAATGGTGTAGCTATAATCAAAAGGTTAAAGAAACCTAATCAATAGAAGCATTTATTTAGAAAAATAAATAAAAATTAAATTTGACATACCCATAATGACTTTAAGTGGACTGAGATCGGTAGGAGCCCTGAGATTGATCTTAAAAGTCTTCTGAGCATTCCAAATCATTCTCTTCAAGTTACAGGGGAGGACAACTTTGTTCTCTCCTGATGGGAAAATCTGCCTCAACGCATCCCTATCTCTATTCAATTGTTCCCACTCTTGTTCAAGAGCAGAAATGACTTCTCCAGAACCAAGCAACTCCCGAAGGACATCCTCAGTAAATATTTTACGGAGGTACCTGTGAGATAAGAAACTATTATTCAATATCCAATGCAAACTGACCATAGAATTCAAATAAATATTTTAATTTATAATTATATAATAATTTTAATATTTGCACTAATTATCAGTTATAAAATAATTGTTTAAATATTTTGTGAACAGCCACATACCTTTCATTTGATGGATCAAATTTAAATGTGTTTTCGAACTTTTTGTTGGAAAGAGGAACACTTTGTATCTTCTGAAACTCTACTGCTTCACCACAAAGCCCGTCCTCTCCATACCTACATGAAAAATACATTGTAAAAATTAATTTTCTGTTTGATTTATACAGTGAATATAAATATCTCATAAAGTAACCCAACAACTCCATTATTACCTTAACTGAATGAGCTGCCCGACAGAATTTCTGACAGTACCATCATAATGGACCATAACACTCTCCATAGCCTTTATCAGACGACGTTGGATATAACCTAAACCATTTGAGCATTAGTTAATTAACAGATAATGATATTTTGAAATTAAATTAGTAATAGAATATATTTTATTCATTATTAAAACTACGATTTCAATATTATCTATCACTAATTTAAAACAATTTATTGAAAATTTGTCTGTAGAACAACAATAATTTAGTTCACAAACCTGTTTCAGCAGTTTTTACAGCAGTATCAATAAGACCTTCCCTACCACCCATAGCGTGAAAGAAAAATTCTGAAGGAGTCAGACCGGCAAGGTACGAGTTTTCTACGAATCCTCTAGACTCAGGACCATAATCATCCTTGATAAAGTGAGGAAGTGTTCTCTTCCTGAAGCCAAACGGGATTCGCTTACCTTCTACGTTTTGCTGACCTACACAAGCAATAACCTGAAAAAGAAATTAATAAATTTTATAAATGCTATTCTACAAGAAAAATGAATATTTACATGAACATGTTACCATTCATACCTGAGAAATATTAATGTTAGACCCTTTTGAACCAGACACCACCATAGCTTTTAAATTATTGTATTCCGTCAAAGATTTCTTGGCAGAACCACCGGTTTTGTCTCGAGCATCATTCAGAATTCTGTTTACCTACAGCATCAAATATTTAAATTTTATAGTACCCTATTAAAATAGGTAATTACATAAACAATAAACATTAAATATAAAAAAAATATACCTGATTTTCGAAAGTCTGCCTTAAAGTATTACCAGGGGTAGGTTCCAGATCCATGTTGTGTGCTTTTTGAATAACCTCTATGACATCCTGTTTAGCTTTTTTAATGGCTTTCTGAATTTCCAAATAAGTTTGAGGATCAGCAATGGTGTCTCCAATACCAATCGAGTGACCTATACAATAACATTAAGCATGATAATAAATTAAGAATATTATTCATAAATTTTAATATGACGTAACTACAGAAAGTAAAATAGCAGATATACTACAATAAATAACAATGTCAATTATAATTATAAAGCAATGGGGTCTTTTCCGTTTCGAGTACCACAGTAACTAACCGGTGATTTCGATGATGTCTATTATTTTGCATGCTTAATTTTAAACATCTGTTGTTATTATCAACTAACCTCGTTATCTGCTTTGTTTACACTACAAAGTTCTAAATTCGGGTAAAATAAATTTCTCTATACTTGTTACTGATTTTGATACCGAGGATAGTTGTGCTCATTATTAAATGGATCAGGGTGTCATAATTCATAGAAAACTGTGTCCAAATGGTCACGATATGGAGCTTCTCCATCAAGGGAGTTTCGTCTGTAATTTGGAGGTATAGAAGAAGAACATGTTATGCCTCTATAAACTGGAACGTGGTTTCAAGGCTATAAGTTACCATTTAAGACGTCACTATGGTCTATATATTCTTGGGCAAACGAGTACTCTACAATTAAGTGGTGCGAAAAGGAGTTACAAATGAAACCTGAATATTTGGATCTATAAATCTTTTTATATTGCATATTTATTTTATGGTTTAACAATGTAAATAAATGATTATTTTTGTTGGTCACTGCATACATTATTAATAACTTAAACTTTAGCATCATATGTTAAACTAGTGATCACATAAATTAGTAACTGCAGTACTCGAAACGGAAAAGACCCAAACAATGCATAGAATTTATAAGTTACAATAATTATTAATCAGAATTAATAGATCGATAAACTATTAGGATGTAGACCAAGACAGTGCATTTTTTCCCTTTTAATCTCTGAAAATACTTTGTGAACAAAAAAAAACAAAAAAAAAACTGTTTTATTAAATCCTCCTCAAAATCAAATAGATTCCTATTTTAACATTATTTAAAATATCAAGATGCTTACCCTCCAGCAATAACCAGTTGTTGACGACTGTTTGAATGTTACCATAAAAGTAGCCACACTGTTCGTGGCCAAGTTCCAAAAAACATATGTGAAGTAAAGAACCAGCTGATGTACCAAGTGTCTTTTTGCAGAGAATTCCCATGACCAGTTTTCCTGCTTCCACCATTACCTTGAGAAAATAAACAAGATTAAACACTTCTAATAGGTTCTTCTAACTAACAAACTTGAATAACTCTTACATTAAAATGATTAAAGGAAAATCATAATAAAATGCCACAATTTGGATACACATGAATTCACATAAAAATATAATACTAAAATAAAAAATTACTTTGGTGTCACCAGGAGAAATCCATTTGTAGGGACCATTGTCTTCATCATCAGGGTGAGTAGAGTGAGTTCGTATCATGTTTACTTCACCAGGAATAATCAATGAGAATACTTGTTTACCTGTAAAGTTTATTATAATCTTGAATTAAGACATATTTGAAATTGAAGCCTTGAACTAATATTATGCTTAACAATAATCCACTGAATCAAATGACTAATAAAGGAAACTTATCTAAATAATAAATAAATGGTCGATAACAGTAACACTAGGGATACAATCACATAAAAATATATTTGACTTTATATGTCAACATGATAAAAAATGTGATGACAATAAGAAATTAAGATTTCATTAAAAAGGAAAGAAATATTATTGGATAAACTAAATAAGATAACAATAGAAAGTTTTGTTAAATGTAAGATAAAATTTTAAAAGAAAATAATTCAGATTAATCTCAGACAAACATTATAATCAAGATAATTCCTGACTTTGAAAATCAGAAAGCATCAGCAATAGTAGAAATGGAGTAGTTTAATTAATTAATCACATAAAATTCCTAACCGAGTAAAAGTAATTAACATAGATGATACGAAACACTTATATCTAATCCATTTCCTGAAGTTCATTTTTTACTTTTCTACTGCTACCTAAAGCACCTAGAGCACCATGAATCCAAAAAACACTAATTCGGACATTGGTCTGTATGTACCACTATTATCTCTTAAACAAGTAGACAGATTTTGTTGATTTTTTTTTTTTTTGTTTTGTAGGACTCTGTTCTCTGTTGCCCAATAGCGGCTGCATAATAGCTGAAAAATGTGTTTTTCTATAGATTACAACCAAAACCATTTAAGGATTTTGATAAAACTTGCCTAATATTTCCTCCTTAAAGCCCTTTAACTTTTCATATATAGTACAAGAGAAAAACCAGGAAAAAAATTGATAAAAAAATAATTTTATTTAACACATAACTCAAAAACTAAATCGGACCAATATTAGCAAAGAAGTAGAATATTGGACTACGTATGCATGATTTTTTATTAAGTTTTTGTACATGTTCCCATGGAAATCCGTTGGCTATTCTTTAATTTTTTTAATAACTCGAAAACTCCACATCTTATGGAACATTCCGGATGCTCATTTGAAAGATAATATTTAAAAAGCTTTAAAAAAAATCTTAATTGGACCAATATTAGTGAAGATGCAGCAAACAAATTTTGAATTGGGCAAAGCGGTAAGACAAGTTGTGTGAGGGAACACACCACATATTTGCAGTAGTCATCTCTTAGATCAAAGCAGTCGTTAGATAACTTAATGTTGCAATAGATAATATTCTGTTCTAATATTGGTACATATATGGTTTTATTATGCAGAAGAGGCAAATCATTAGATTATTATATACATTCTATGTAGAATTAACGAGAAATTACTATCAAAAATGTCTAATTCACAGTATACTTAATTAATTACAAGTTTTTTTCATCTACAAGCTGAATAATGGAAGCCTACATATTGAATTAGGAATCCAAGATTTGAAAAACTAACTATATTAATTATTCCTTGTTAATATACCTGTCCACAAAGGTTTTGGTTTAAGAATAGCTGGAATCGGCATTCTTCCATTCCAGCCTGGCAAATGCATGAGAATGTTCATCATTTGTTCCTGCAAGATAGAAAAAGTAAATTCATAATAAAAATTTTCAAAGAAGAAATGTGAAGAAGTCAACCACACGAATTACATTTAACAGCAAAATACATTTTTAAAAAAGGAGTTATTTTGGTTACCTTCTCTAAGAAAACATCTCTTTTGGTCATTTTTCTGACAGCAGTGAGAGTGTCCTGCACAATGCCCATGACAGGTTTATTTGACTGCGGTGTAATGATCTGTCGTGGAGTAACATGAAGATTTTCCACTTCTGCTCGAGTTTCCATAGACTGGGGCACATGGAGATTCATTTCATC
This sequence comes from Rhaphigaster nebulosa, assembly GCA_948150685.1. NCBI lineage: Eukaryota > Metazoa > Arthropoda > Insecta > Hemiptera > Pentatomidae > Rhaphigaster > Rhaphigaster nebulosa. The sequence goes on along the minus strand of OX411309.1, from coordinate 129,013,033 downwards.
TCCATCAAAATCAGCATTGTAAGGTGATGTACAACTGTAAAAATAAATAAATCAGAAGTTTTTTTTAGATACTTTCTTATTCTTAACACATTGACTGCCGGTGCCGTAGCAAACATGGCTCACGTGAATTCAACTTCAAAGGGTTCTCCTCCCTAATCCTTGTTCATTTTAATATAAAATATAAATTAATAATGATAAATAATATTTATATTTTAATATTAATTAATTTTAATGTATAAATACAACTTATTAATATAAAAAAGGGGGGAAAAAAAAAACAATGTCACACGGAACCCGTTTTGACATTATCAGGTGGCAGTCAAGGTGTTAGTTAATACACCAATCTATAAACAATGTCGACAGCAAAACTTCATAAGTCACAGTGTTGTATTAGTGGAATAATGTCATCCTTATATCTCTATATTATTATTATATGTTAAATCGTTCCACCAACATTTCGGAGTATTCCCGCATTCTCAAGGTGTTTTTTTTTCTCTATGCTTCTATTGTCTAGATCTATCCATGTAGATTTCGTCTGTTAATAAATACAAATAATTAAACAAGAAGAAACTGTGTTTTATATACTTTAAAACCATTGCTAGGAATGTCTTACTATATCTATTTTCATCATTGTCACACTGAAACGTTGATGGAACGATAAACATATAATAAATGAATATAGAGATATAAGGAAGAAATTATTCTACTAATACAGCACTAGAATTCTCCTTCTTTCCATTATTAGTATTAAATACTTAAAATTCGCAAGTCCCTTTTATATTAATATAAACATTTTGCATCTCTTAATAAAAATAAAAGTTTCCAGATGAAACGGAGTGCATCATTTTTACGTTATCAGCCCTATAACTTCCCTATGACCAGTTATAATAATAACCTTTAAGTTTAAAAGGCTTCACAGGGATTAACTTTCTTTTTGGCTCCTAAAAAAAGCACTTAAGAGGTTTTGTAGGTATAACCTCGATTTCATAATTAATTTCATTCAAACATAAGTTGGAATATTCTAATTGCATGAATCTCAAGGATAAACTGTTGTATTTAAACTTTTTTAGGATAAGATATATAGAATTAAGAATTCAATTGAATTTTTTTTGATAGTAACCATAAAATATATAACACAACACAATATAAAATTGATCTCCATTCAACCCCGGAAAAAATAATGTTATTTGTTTGTTTATATATATATATATATATATATATATATATATATATATATATATATATACACACATACGCACACATATATAATGCATTCTATGTAATACCTGAGATTCATTCTGAATGTTGACCATGGAAGAACTTTGACCCTGTGACCCATCATACTCATTTTGTGAAGAGTAGGTTGTCGATTGAAAATAACAAGATCACCATCACGAATATGTCTTTCAACTTTATAGCCCCATTGCAAATGGAGGTCTGATGGTTTAGGATGAAATCTGAGGTCGATACGTTCACCATTATCACGGACAATGTACTTTGCACCAGGGTACTGAGCATTTCCTCTTCTCACCAACTCTAACATTCTTTAAAAAAAAATTAAATAAATAAATTTAAAAAAAAAAAAAAAAAAAAGATATAATGAATAAACTATACTACTCACTTGTCAATATTGAACGGAGTCACAATTTCAGGGAAAGTCATGTTAAGCGCTATAGATCGAGGTACACCGACTTGATCAATACGTAGATTAGGGTCAGGGGTAATGACAGTACGTGCGGAGAAGTCAACACGCTTACCCATAAGATTACCTCTTATACGCCCTTCCTTGCCCTTTAATCTTGCTTTAATAGCTTTCAATGGCTTTCCAGATTTTTGCATTGCCCTAAAAATATCAAAGAAACAAATTTAATTCTTAGTTTTATTTTATTTTTTGCTAAATAATCTTATTAAATTAAACTTTATAAATATGAAACCTTGGAAGGCCGGGCATATCATTATCGACTAAGGTAGCAACATGGAACTGAAGCATCTTAATATTTTCAGCTATAACATGGGTTGCTGCTCCTGACTGTTCATTACGCTGGAGCTCGTTATTACACTTGATAATGTCAGATAGCTTGTGGGTCAAGTCATCCTGAAAAACATAACCATCTTAAGGTCCGAAATAACATTAATAAGGAATTTATCATTCTGAAATATGGTCAAAAACAACAATAAAATAAAAGTAGGAACAAAATACAATTAATTTGGGATAACTTCATGTTTTAGTATAATATAACTATTAGACATAATTCAATATGAGCGAACACAAGAGTGACAGAGGACGTTAAATGAACAGAAAATTTATACCTTAGGCTGATAAAATACGGTTTTAAGAAAAAATAACTGTTAAAAATGGCATATACTTGTCCGAAACTGACGACATGCTTTTCTTAACAACTTATTATATGTCAACTTTACAAAGAACTACTGTATTTCAAATAAAAAACAAAAAAATAAGTTAATTTTTAAAATCATAATATGGTGACTATGAGCATGCCAATTACCTGATTTCTTGCAGAGCCATACATAACGACTGCAGGCCTAACGCAAAGAGGTGGAACAGGAAGTACGGTGACAATCATCCAATCAGGTCGAGCAAACTTTGGGTCCATACCTAAGATGAAACATTCTTCGTCTGTTATATGTTTCAATATTTCCCACACACGTTCAGCAGTCAAGGCTATTTTCTTTTCTTGACCATCTTCATTGACATGCTTCCATTCTGCAGTAACGTCCAGACCAGCTCGGCGAAGATTTGGTTGGTAACGACCACAACCACCATGACCAGGTTTACGATTCTGTTAAACAATACAGATAAATATCAAAACCAAACATCAGCTACGTGACACATATATCTGTAGTTATAAGAAATAAGTTGAAATTAGGGAGTCAAAAAAATAGGTGAGTAGCTACACTAATGCAAAAATGGTTCTTTTAAGAAATAATTATAAAAAGAAGAAATCATATTGCAAAGTGTTTTGTATTTAACGAACTATAAAGCCCACATTTTTACTTACCCTTATCTACATATGAAATATATCGAGGAAGTATTGCGATAGTGAAAATTTTGGAATTCAAGTTTTCAATGGAAATACACGTTTTAAGGTCCCCTGAATCCTTATATAATCAAGTCAAAATGGTCTGTGTGCATGTGAACAGCCTAGCTCAAAAACGAAGTTGTACGATACTGAAATTACATATTTAAGGTAGACACATGCATGTGATGTTACAGCAACTTTTTCGTCAAAATCTACTAACCGGAAATGCCACTTTATAAAATCAATTTTACACTTTTCTACAATTTTCTCGAAAACGGCTCCAACAATTTTAATGAAACTTGCCTAAATTATTCATTATAAAGCCCTTTAACTTTTTATGTATGTAGTATACCACCAAGGAAATGAAAGGGAAAAAGTTATGATGAAAAGAATATTTTATTTGCGTATAACTTTAAAAGCATGCATTTTATGATAAATTATGTATGAAAGGTAATTAAATAATCTAAAAAACAAATAAAGAATCATCAAAATTGGACTAGTATTAGCAAAGATACAGCGCATCGAACTAACCAGCAATGGTCATTATATCATCGATTTTACACTTGTTTAAATTATCTCATAAACGGCTCCAACGATTTTGATGAAACTTGCCTAATGTCTTCTCCTTAAACCCCTTTAACTTTTCATGTATGTAGTATATCATTGAGAAAATTCAGAGGAAATAGTTATAGCGAAAATAAAATGTTATTTGCACATAACTCAAAAAATAAATATTTTATGGTAAATTATGTATGAAATCATAAGTAAGGTAATTACTTTCTCTAAACAAAAAAAAACAAAATTATCTAAATCGGGCTTGTATTAGCAAAGATACAGCGAATCCCATAAAAACTACAACACCCTAGATGGGAAGCCGAGCACATCTGGAAGGAGACCGAACCTCCTTCCACCAAGCCACCAACCTGTTGTCAACAAAACACTCTGTAACAATGAATTATAATAATATAAAATTAGAAATTAACTTAATACTTTCTACTTTAACATTATTTAATGGAAAAAAAATGATTGCATGGGAACTAAGCCGAAATTTTTAAAATATATTTTCACCTTGACATACCAAAAATATTTAGTGTACAGAATTGTAGTACTAAAGTTATTTAAAAAAATAATTTATTAAACTTTTGTGAGAAAAGACTTAAAGAAGTGCATTCTGCTGAGTTTATTTCAAGTAGTGAATATGTGTGCTCTTTAAAATAGTCTTAAAGATAATTATTATAGGTTGGTAAGAAAAGTTGTGTGATTCGCGCACCGCACCAATTTTTTTTTCTAAAACAGACTACCCTAGAAATGGATAAATTAAAAAATACTGCCATGAAAAGTTATAATTGCATGCTAATCAAGTTATTCCCTTTAACTACAAATATAATCTCACACCAACAATTTAAATTTCTAGGTACAAAGTTGAAATTTTGATACATTATTTAGTAAAAATTAATATTCTTATATGGACCAGCTAGAAGTATGGCCTTGAAGAATGTCAAAAGTTAACTAAACATCCTTGGCATTGACCTAATTATAAGACACAACTTTCTGGAGTTACATTTATGAATATAATTCACTTAGAGTAAAAATACTTACTGATGCATTTTCATCCATATTATCTTTTTGAATATCCATTTCATCACCACCTTCACAAATATTTTTACCTTTGCAAAGATCATATACAAAAGTAAGTCTTTTTCTAGGTTGACCTTTTGATTTCAAAACAATTTCCTTAATTTTAGGATGACTCTAGAAAGAAAAAGAAATGTAATTATAACATTAAATTATTAACTTATAATTATCAAACTTAGTCGAAACTAAAAATGGTAACAATTTCTCTATTAAAAAAATAGCATATTAGGTTTACTCACAGGGCTAACCAACAGTTTTGAACAATAAAAACACACACATCTGAGTATTTTAATAGTCTTAGTAATGAAACCAATGTGAAATACTGGTTTTGCTAAATCTATGTGTCCAAAGTGTCCAGGGCATTCTGACATATTTCCTAAAATCAAATATGGAAGAAAAATTGTAATAAGTTCAATTAAAAATGAATAATTGATTCTACAACAACTCAAAAATATTTCTAAAACATATACCTGCACATGTTTGACATCGCGACATTCTATCAATAACACCTTGCCGGGGATCCATGAGACCACCGAGTTTTGGACGTCCCCCTTCCATTGTTTCGGGGAAACGAATTCCCCCTTCTGTGACAGACATTCGTCGCTGTAAAAGAGAATATAATCTATTATTACTACCTTTTTTTTTTTAAATTACACATTTAATTTTCACTCACAACTTAAGTCCATTGTTCTGCCAAAGAAATTAAACAAAATAAAATATCTTAGTGAAACATTCAAATTAAGTTTAATGGTTCTATAAATAATTTACCAGAAGCTAACATGAGAGAGTAACGGTAAAGACTTCAGAAATATGTTATTTCATATTCAATGTAAATATTTTCTACTTAAATATATTTTACCTAACAAATTAAAAACAAGACAAACAACCGATCTACAAAATCCAGCCTTATCTAGGCTATTGTCTCAAATTAATTGTAATATTCTAGTAGAATGTTTAAGTACCTTCAGTGCTAGGGAAAGGTAAAACATAGAACCCTTTCTTGATATCAAGAGACCATTTTAATCCCCATTATTTATATTTGTTGTAATTCGGAGATTTGATCTCTCAGATCAGACAATTGTTCTCCTTCATGTAATATGAATGTGCTTAATATTTTCAACATCCAATATATAATTAATAACAATAACTTTGAACCTGAAGATTGTTTTGATGACAATTATATAAATTTAAAGACAATCTTCAAGAATAAAGAAGTGATTTTTACTGTGATAAGGATTAAATGGAAAACTACTCCTTTGTTTTATTAACTTTATTTTTAAAATCAAAACAAATGTTAATATTTTCTCGTATCTGGAAACAATAGATCTTTTCAAGCAACAAAAACATATAATGAGATAAAAAAAATGAAAGAAATTTACTTATCAAATAACAAGTTGTAATTCAGTGAAGCAAGAATGAATTATTTCATAATGGCATCAAAATATATAACATAGTAGGATTATGCGACTACAAAAAGTTGAAGCAAGCGATGTTCAACGGATCAATTTTGGCAGCAAAAACAACCCTTCTTAAAAAATCTCTTTGAAATATTAAGAAAACAGTGGTTCCAAATTAATGACAGATGTATCTGATGGAAGTAATTAATCTTAGGATATTTACAAAGTAAAACTCATGAATAAAATCTGCTAAGTTGACTGCTAGAAAGTTTTTAAAATGAAAAACTGGGCACTTCATACTTAGAAAACCAGAAAGGTTTGAAATTTCAGATAATATTGATTTTAGAGATAAAGAGATCATTCTTGATCATTAGAAGTTGATCTAAAGAACTGGAGCCAAATCAAAAAGTTTGACATATGCTTACACACTAATCACAACCCACTAATGATCCTAGGGTAGCCAGAATTGTTTCCAATATTCCTTTAAAGAATTCAAAACCAATAATAAGTTTTGATAACCTATCACTTAATAGACTGCAATGTTTATATCAACATTTAAAAAACTGCAATTTTTATAAAATTCTGTATTAAGATGACACCAACTGGAACTAGTACAAGAAAAATTATTATCAATTATCAATGGAATTCAGGTTAATTTTTGCATTCCAATAAATGATAATACATAACTATTAATATAGTAACAATTATTTAATTACAAAAGGTGTTGAATAAATATCAAAATTAAAAACAACTTTACACTTCATAATTAGAAACACAGGAATCACTTAATAAAGAAATAGTCACAGAAACTAAAACACTATAAGGAAAACTGTAACTGGTCAAAGTGGCTATCCCATAGTTGTTGAAATAACGGTCAACAACTAAGAGGATAACTGTAAAAACATTATAATCACATAGATCATCTTTCAAACGAAAGCTTAACGTACAATTTCATCTGGAGAGAGGATTCCAAACTGTACTCTCTTCACTTGACGAAGAGGAGCCTTCGAATCATTGGTCGCCATTTTACTGGCTTGCTTAAACTGATGAAAGCAAGCTGGCGACTGAAGGCAGAAGATTCCCTGTTATCAATGCTACCACAATCGTAAATAAACAAAAGGTCAATAAATCTCAAAAGAAAACAATCGTCTTTAGTCAGTCAAATAACATTTCTAATTATTTTCTAGTAGTTAATATTAAAAAAAAAAAATTTGATGGCAAATTGTACAATCGCAAAGAATTTACTACATATTATATTTTATTATTGTTTATAATAATTTTCATATTTTTTTTAATGTTAATACTCAAAACTCAATAGTTTTATTTCATACTAATTAATTAAAAACTAATGGTAAACATTGAAATATATCAGATGTCTTGAATTATTTACAAACATTTCACTTATCTCCCATTACTTATTTTCGTAATTGTTTAACTTTAAACACTTTTTTTTATTATTTATTTTTGTAAAATATCAACTTTTTATGTTTACTTAGTCTAATGCCTGATTTTCCTTCAATTTTCAATCATGAAATCAGTAAATTTATTTTTATTTCAAGATGGATAGGTAACAGAATAGGACTGTGTTTCTTTGGTTTTAATTAAATTTAATAATTTATTTTGTTTACATTAATCTTTCGTTAGTCTTCTACTTTTTTAATTTGTTCTCTTCCCCCTAAAGTTGAACCTTAACTCTCCTAATCGTTCCAGGCAGTTTAGTACTATTTTCTTTATCTTAACGTCATTTGTCAACCTGTTAATTTTGAATTTGGCATATTATGACTTAAACAGCTAGAGATGAATTTGATTCAATTGTTTAAACTGTCTGAATTATCTTCATGTCGCATGATTGTTCCAAGGTTGCTTCACGCTTTTGTCCCAATTCTGGTAGTGGGAGATAGGAATGCAAAGAATGTGATAAACTATTTCTTTTTATGATCGTATAGAACATAGTATCCCGAACTGTGAGTGTTATTTCCTTGTTTTTAGATAGTTTTGTGTACATTTATCATGAAATTTTCGCAAATTATTGAGAAATTAGTGTTGTATTTTATATATTCCTTTTTATTATTTGTATATTTGATAATACCTTATTGTTAAACCTGAAACTTTTTGTTTTATGTTCATACCTCATTTTTAGTTTTCGATTTTATGTAAGAACGAATAAAAATGAATCCGATACAAAAGCAAGGAAGATATTTATCTTATTCACCATCAAAATCACATATTCAAGGTATGTATAGTCTTTATTACATACTTTCAGTGTGAGATAGCTTGTTATTTAGTAATTTAACTTTTTGAATAGCAGGTAATATGTTAGGAGGAAGTGTGAGTGGTAGTGAAACAGATATATCAACTTCTAATGAAAATTTAAGTCATGAAGAACGATATGTGATTCGGCACACTCCTCGCCAAGAACCTCAGGGACAGGAAAATATGTCATATAACACTCTTATTATTCATGAAGATTCATGGAATTCAAGGTATAATTAATATGCATTGGTTTACTTGATAGTTACTAATGTAGGATTTTTTTTTTTTTGTTATATTTGTTTCTATCTCATTGCGTTAGTCATCTAACTTAATGGTGTACTCGTGCATGTTATTGCGTCAGTTGAAAAATTTGAAGAAATGCTCATTTAAAATTATCATGTAACTATTTTAACTTATTCCTTGAAAACATAATATAGTATTCTACTCATAATAAGAAACAAAGTTGTTCCAAAGTAAGAGTTCTAAACATTTTTCTGTAATCAAAATTTAGATTAATTTCAATTTTGAGGGATAGTTTTATCAAATTCAGGTTCAGTTTTAGTGTGCCTCTTATTAGAATTCTAATAGGTAAACCCAAAACTTTCTTTTTTTATAAAAAAAAAAAAATAAATAAATAAATATTAGTTTTTTCTTATTTATTTTTTAGGACCCATGAGAGACCTCCTCCAGTTTATAGTAGCCATATTCTAGGAGATAGAGACACAGGTGTCCGAGAGATCACTGACATTCCTGATGATTATCTTCGGCAATCTCAGGTATTTGTTGCTTAATGTTTTATTTGAATAAGGTCAATTAATTTAAAGTTGTTTGTGTTTGTTTAATAATGTTTGAATCTTTGAATCATACATCTGCATAATAACAATTTTGGTATATTTTGATTTAGCAAGTCATTCAAATTCAGTTTACCGGCTCTTTGTTCACTGATAATGTATTTCGATCACCTAGATCAAAACTGTATCAACCAAAAGTTAAGATTATTTAGTTAATCTCCTTTTAAAAAAAATTAATGTTGTTATCAGTATACAAAAATCTGATGTTAGTCATCTGATATGGGAGTGATATCAGTCGCCACGTGGTGCCCTCTGCTTAAACCAAACAATTAATAATTTTTTGCCTTATAATGACACCAAAATATTTATTGGTCTGCGAGCACCAAATGGCAAATATGCCAAGATTGTGCTTGGATAAAGAAAAAAAAAGATAGGTTGATGTATAAACTGTTAAGACGGTGTGAAAAGTAAAATTGTTGTTTGCTCATGAGTTTTGCCCAGTATGCGAGGCTTGGCAAGATTTTGTTGAATTATCTTAAGGAATTACAGTATATTTAGATAGATAAAAGAATTTTATTCTGGGACTAGGTTCCTTAAGAATAAAATGGTTGAACAAACAAAACAGAAATAATATCTGGCCATAAGACTATAAAATACAGATCAGTTAATTTTTACAATATTTTCATTAAAATAATTAAGCAAATAAATTAAGTTCTTTTCTCGAAAAATATAATTAATTTGAACAAACAAAAAAAAGAGAAAAAAACAACAAGAAAAAGAGAGAAAATGAGTTGCTTAGCAAAGTTGAAGTTTGTACATTAAAAAGTATTATTCACTTCTGATCCAGATGCTAATCCTGACTGAAATTTCGCAATTAGAGAGCATTATTTTGGAGTGAAAGAAGGTGTTAGAAAAGGAGGGATTTGATTGAGGATAGAGAAGAAGCATGGCGGATATTAGAAGGAAATGAATCCAAAGGGTAGAGGAGCAGGCAAGAAAGGAACGTTCGAATATTTTTATTCTGTGGGAGGGGGGATGGAGGTCAGAAAGGCGAGATCTTGTTTCCAGTGCGTGGACCGAGATTTGAATTGTAGGAGGTTGTAGATGTAGGAAGGGTAGCGGGTGGTGATAGTTTGGTAAAGGAAAGATCCAAGGAAATATTGTCTAAGGTTGCAGAGGAAGAGCCACTTTAACTCGCCGTAAAGGTGGGACACATGAGCTCGTCTCGAGGTGCCGAAGACAAATCTTAAAAAGCAGTTCATAATCCGCTTCAATCTGTCCTCGAGCACATTAGAGAGGCCCCCGTATACCACAAACTCCCATAGTCAAAGTAAAGAGGATACAAGGAGTTTGCGGGTAAATTGTGGAAGAAGACGTCGAGAACGATGGAATAATTTAAATTTATTGACTATATTTATTTAACAAATTATTAATAATTTAACTTATTGACCGTCGGGAAATTTGGGCGATATGGGTTTTCCAGGAAAGGGTTTGGTCGATAATAATATCCAAGTTTTTAATTGAAGAGCTGAACGTGATGGGGTGATCATTTAGGATTAAAGTAGGAAACATGTCATTGGATCTGAGGAGGGAATTGGAATCTATGACAATGGCCTTTGTTTTCATAGCGTTTAATCTTAATCTATTTAAGTTTGTTCAGGCACTGATTCTAGGTCTTCCTGAATACTGGCAAACGCTACTAATAGCTCAGAAGGAGGAAAGGATAAATAGATTTGGAAGTCATCGTCGTATAAGTGGTGGGAACAGTGGTGGATTGAATTAGGAAGATCATTGATATAGGTATTGAAAAGCAGTGGGGAAATACTCGAACCTTGGGCTACTCCTGAGGACAAGGTAAGAAAGGAAGATAGGGGTTGATTAGGAATGCTAACTGCTTGAGTCCGATCGGAAAGGACAGATTTAAACCACTGGATAGAGCTGTTGGAAAATTAGTGATTTTAATTTGGCAAAAAGGATAGAATGGTCTTGGGAATCAAAAGCTTAGAGAAGTTAAGGAGTATTAATGCAGTTAATTTTTTTCGGTCCATAGCGATTAGTAAATCAATGATGATTTTGACTAGAGCGGATTGTGTGGAGAAACTGAGATGGTAGCCAGATTGGAGAGGATCAAGTAGTTTGGGCTTTTCAAGGAAGTTTGATATTTGTGATTGGACTATTCTTTCTAGGGGTTTAGAAAGGTTAGAGAGGATGGAAATTGGGCGATAGTCTTTAGGAGGTATAGGATTGAAGATTTTGTTAATAGGATGGACTAAGGCTTTTTTCCACGAGGTAGGAAATACTGAGTTTTGGAGGGAGAAATTATAAATGAAGAGAAGAACTGGAAGGATTTCGGGGAGACATAATTTTAACAATTTAACAGGTGTTCCATCAGACCCAGTGGAATTGGTGTGAGATTTCTTTATGGATGAAATAAGATCGGTAGGGGAGATGTAGGAAAAATAAAAATTATCGGAGTTGAGTGATGGAACTAAGGAAAAGTAGGAATTTAATTCATCGGGTGAAACTGGGAAGACTGGCGAGGGAGAGGATTTACAAAGGGAGAGTTTGCGAAGGAGTTGCCATTTTGATTTAGCATTGGGAGCAGAGGAGAGGACTTCATGATAGTGGTTAGATTTCACCCTCCTAACAGTTGCCTGTGTCAAATTGCGGAGTACCCTAAATGCTTGGTAGTCATCTGCTAGCCTTGTGCGTCTAAAGCGTCTACAGGCTGCCTCATGCCTTCTTTGCATATCTTTAATTTGTTGACACATCCAAGGAGCAGGCGGCCGACGGAAAGTAGAGATTTTGAGTGGGGCATGGGAATCAAGGATATGGATGAGATTAGAGGTGAGGGTATCAATCATGGAATCAATGGAAGAACAGAAATATATTTCATTCCATTGCAGTGTTTCAAGGTCATATAAAATATTTTCATGGGTAAGGGCGCGAATCTTGATCTTCAAACTCTTGTTAGAATTAGTTGATAACCTATAGTATAACTCGTCTTGTCTGCCTTAACTGGAGCTTGTAAGGATGTTAAATACCAAAAAAAATGGAGGTTTCAACCTAAATAACGTTTAATTTTTTTTTTCAGGTCTTAAAGCACCTTGCAAATGAGGTGAAACGTGGAGGTGAAAGTTCTGGTGGAGAAAGTGGAGGAAGCAAGAAGCAAATGATGACAGGATCTCGATCTATTGGTTGTGGGAACAGAAGAATGCGATCTAAGCTTAGCAAGAGCCAACCAGACCTCACTGCTGCCGACCGAGAGAACACTATTCTTCGGCACACTTTAGGAAATACTAGGTATTTAAATATGTCCACTATTGCATTTTCTAAATCTTATAAGCATAGAAAGTAACCGGTTATATAAATTTAGCCTGTGTAGCCACTCTGCTGTACCAACTCTAAATCTGTCCTGATAAGTTGGAAGGCCCTAACTCCAAATTATTTTTCTAAATCTATTTTTATAATGTATTCCTAATGGTCTAAAAATTACACATTTATAAGACATTATAAAGTCCTGAATCCAGTGGTGGATCCAAATCTTTGATTTTAAGGCTTTCTACGTTCGTAAAAAATTGTATTTTGTTGACTGATTTGGTTACATTTAGAATGCATTTAAATAAATAATTTGGAATTTGAGGATAGCATAAATTTTGATGTGTTAGTAGGTAATAAGGGATTTTGGAAAAGACAAGGTGGGTTTGATGAGATGAGAAGGAGAGATATCGGCCATATATCACCGGCTAGGGGTGTTGGGAATCTTATTAATCCTCTAACAGGACAGTAAAATAGAATTGTAGAAAATGACGCAAGCAGGCTTTAATTAGTTTCAGTGGAACAGTATCACGACCAACCGAATGCAGAATCAGTATCAAATGGCAGATGATCACCTGGGTAAATAGTTTTAAAAAAATAATTTGGATTCAAAAAGAAATTAAAGAGGCCAGCTATTGGAGGGTAGTTAGGGGCAGGAATGGAAAATGACTGTTGAAATCATTTGAAGATAAATAATAGGAAATATGGTCTTACGATTTAATAAGTTTTTTTTTTAGTATTTTCCTCCTAGATTTAATCATGGGACAATTGAAAAGGATAATGATGCTGAGAGGAGGTTAATATTTTTTTAAGGCAGTGAAAAGCGTTGCTGCATATCTGAGTATTGAATATCAATGATAAAAATTCAAATGTGGAAAGTGATCTTCATGTAAATTATCCATTGACTATTTTGTATATTATTCCTTTCTTTTTATAAATTATTTTCTCAGAATATTCATAGAAAAAAAAGTAAATTAAAATATTCTAATATGACTGTTTAGAAAAGATCAGCAGAGATGTGCTCAAATGGTTGATCATCTTATGCAGGAGAACAACAGCCTCAAAGCCGAGCTGGAAGCTTGCTATCACAGGGTTGCAAAAGCACACAAAGTAAGTAAAATATAGAATTATTTTACACACACATGTATATTATATATATATATATATATATATATATATATATATATATATATATATATATATATATATATATATATATATATATATATATATATATATATATTAAAAATAGTTTATATATATATATATATATATATATCTTAAAATAGTGCAATATTCACACACAATATAATGCAATGCAATATACACACACATGTATATTATATATATATATATATATATATATATATATATATATATATATATATATATATATATATATATATATATATATATTAAAAATAGTTTATATATATATATATATATATATCTTAAAATAGTGCAATATTCTTAAAATATATCGTAATTATAAATTTTTTGCTATCTTAATAAACTCCTACTGTACATAAAAGAATAACATTTAAAAAAAAAAAAAATTGTTATTTGATAAATAAATGTTTCCTATAAAGTTTGGTAAATGGCGCTTACGCCTTTTTCAAAAAATGATGTAGATATATTTATGAAACAATACTTGAATATTTATTCATTCACTCTATTTAATTTTTACAGACATGGATAAAAACAACCTTACTGTTCTGATAGAGTAAGGATGTTTTTTAGTGTTTAAAGCTTTCATAATCAACCACCTCTCAATTAAGAGGAGTTGATTGTATACTAAATAAATTTATTACAGACTTCTTTTGAAACTTTCTTTTCAGTCTGTCTATTGTAAGAAGCTTCAGATCCTGTTTTGGGAAATTGTAATTTTGGTGCTTATTTCAGCTGGAAGAGGAGGTATCTAAGGTAACCCGAGCCCATGAAGAACTAGTAGCTACATGTGATCGTCGTGAACGGTTGGAATCAGCACGAATATCGAGGCTTCAGGCAGAAGTACGAAGACTGCAGGAAGCCAACCAACGATTGCTCGGGCAGCAGTTGACCTCGCCTGATCTGAGCAGGGTTCAGCTAGCCAAGAGAGAAGCACTCATTGCACAACTGGTTACTCAAAGTTAGTTTACTTCATTTTATATATGGCTATATAAATATATGTTCTTTTATTTAGTTAAAATAGAGTCCTGAACATAGAGTAGGTTCTTGATAATTCTTGGCTAACAGAGACTAGAATCTTGAAATTGATTAATAAGATTTCATTTCTGCCGTACAGTATCATAAACTGAAAAATGTCTAATAGAGAAGTATAATTTTTTTTTTTAATTGCTACTTAGAATCTGTTATTCCATTTTCTAGAATGAATCAAGTGACAAATTGTGATTATTATTATGGATACTACAAAGTTGGTCATTCTCTCAATTGGTGTTACAGAAATATCTTTTCTATAATTGTTTTTGTTTAGTCTGTCATGAGATATATAATTTTTTAATTATATTAGTTAAGCTCTCAACTCATACTTGCAGTATATTATACAATTTACTTAATATTTGAAATTGCAGATAAAGAATTAGTTGCAACAAAGGAAAGGCAAGAAATTGAACTAGCTGCCCAGAGAGCGACACTCCAGGAGCAAAGAACTCATATTGACATTCTCGACACTGCTCTAATCAATGCCCAAGCAAATGTTGTCAGGCTTGAGGAAGAGGTGACTTTTAAAATGATTTTACTTTTTTTTGTTTATTTAGCCTATTTTTGTCATAGAAGTTTAAGTGCTGAAATTATAGTAAATAAAGAATTTCCCGCAAGTGTTATTCTTAATTTTTTATTTAAATAGGGGAGACAATTTTTTTTTATGTGAATATGTCTTTGAATTTGCTACCATAGTAAGATGCAATCCAAAAATTTAGATAACAAAATTAGAGGATACTGTTTGGCATTGCAGCTCCGAATGTATCATCTACATCTAAAATTTATTTACACCACTCGATAGCTAAAAGATCTATCAATCACGTGTAAAAAACATTAGCTTGAAGCAGTTGTAGTGAGTTTACATGATACAAGAGTAGACTAGAATTCTTTCGATGCTAACTTAGTAGTTGTTATTGTTCAAGAGTAGCTATGTAAGTAGTGTTTGGCCATGTCAGGAACAAGGCCATTATCTTTTTATAATTATAGGCCATTATAATTTTACATCCTTAAAGAGGAAAATATTGTTATTGGTATATACTTTTTTTAAGATTTTAGTTAACATATTTCAGTTTCTTGACCTAAAAAAAAATAATTTTTATAAAATGTTGTTTTGTTATCATCGCTTATTTCTAATTAACCATTGTTTTCCCTAAACTCCATAACTGAATTTGGTGAAACTTAAGAATGCAGTGAGTATTGAAGCTCTAACCGAAATGTTTGTGATTAAAGAGTAGTGGGAGATATTTATTATGACAACAGGAGTAATAATGAAAATGTTAATGCATTCTGACTTATTTATGTAAAATATTTTAAATATATAAAACGTTGTTTGCTAGTAATATTTTAATATATTAAAGTATCTAATTACTGAGGAATAATTCTGGAGATGGGGGAACTCCCCCGAAATGTTATCTATGTAAAAATGATATTAAGGTAAATATCTAATACATGAAATTAAAACGAAACTTGTTTATTTCATTAATTGGGGATGGCTTACTTACCTTACAACATAGTTATAGATAATAGATTTCATTAATGAGGTTTTTTTTTATCTACCAAGTCAGTAATGTCACATAATTTTTTTTTAAAAATTGTCATTAATAATCTTTTAAACTTTTTTATTTATTTGCTCTGTGTTTTAGTGCCGTCAGAAACAAGTTCATGTTGAACGAGTTGCTCAGTTGCAACGAGCCTTGTCTTCCCTCCAATTAGCCTCTGATCGTAGAGAACAAACTGAACGAAAATTGCGACTTCAATTGGAGCAAGAACTTCAAAACGAACGGGCGAAGCATACTAATAACCAAGAATCTCATGGTAATTTCATTAAAATATAATTTTTTTTTTGTAATTATTTCATTGGGCACTGATGATCATTATTCTTTATACTGTTCTTAGTTAAATTTATTTATTAACTTTCTGGTTAAGCCATTGTTGTTTATTATCTTTTTAAAGTTAATAAATTGTAACTGTTAGATTGAAAATTTGGTAAGAAATGAAAAGTGTTACTTTTTAGTTTGATGAGTAAGGTGAAAAATTTCCTATCTCTTTCCTTTTTTTCAGTTCACCAATTTCACTATTTATGGGAATTGTTGATCACATCTCATTTTATAAATAATGATATCTATTTTTTTTTTTTTGCTCTTAATATAACTATATGTACGTATTATTTATGTTTTTCATTAATTAGTGGAAAATCATCGTTAAATCATATATTTACATGAATTATAAGACATTTATGTTTTTCATCAGGTGAAGGAGAAAATTTAGCTGAATTAAAGCGACAACTAAGGGAAAAAGACGAAAAGATTATGAGGCTTGAAGGTGAAACAGCCAAATGGGAACAGAAGTATCTGGAAGAGAGTCAATTACGACAAGCTGCAATCGACGCAGCAAGCATACCCAAGTATGTTCTTATTCAGATTGCTTCCTTATCGATTTATTATTGAAAGTAGGAATGTCTCAATATTTAAAAAGAAAATTTTTCCTTTTTCCACTATTAAATACAAAAAATAATGTATCTAAATCAAAATACTTGAAAAATTATCAGAAAAATGTAATTAATTTGTTTTAGTTAATTTAATTAGATTATTACTGGGTATGGGCCATTAAATTACATAAACTTAATTTATTTATAAAATGATCTTTTTAGCCATATATGGGATATTATCAAGTATAATTATAAAAATAAGATGTTTAGATTAAGATTGTTACACTGAGAATTAATAGAAATTATTCTAATTATGAATGATTTATGTTTGCTGATTTAGAATGTTCTATATATTTTTGAACCATCTAGTATCTTTTGTTTAAATGGGCTTTTTCTAATTAATAAAAAGTTTTGACCTCTGAAATATTGATGTTTGGTAGTAATTGCAAAAATCTGTTTCAGTAGAACGGCATTGATTAAGGTTGTTTTCTCTATAGTATATTTTGATTTGAAAACAGGAACAATATTTCAAAGCATCATGATCAAGGCTTTTTTAGTTTTATGTAATCAATCATCTTATGGAATATCTTTCCACAATTCACTAAAACACATAATAATATCTTATTATTTTAAAAAATTTTAGAGATGCTAAAATTGCTGCTCTTGAAAGGACGAGCCAGGAAACTGAAAAGCTTATTGCGGAAGCAAGGTCTGACAGAATTAGACAGATGGATGAAGTTCATGCTGCACAGAAGAAAGTTACTGACTTAGAAGCAAAGTTAGTATTGAATATTCTCTCATACAATAATAATTATAAATACCATAAGGTAATAACTATTAGGTGGACACAATATTTAAGTCAATAAATTTATGCTAATATTTTTATGTTTGTTGAGTTTGAGGTGAAAAGGGATGTAACTGAATTATATAAGGCTGAAATTAATTCACCGTTTTATTAATGCAACATTTCAGCCTAATATTTTTATTTCAAAGCAAAAGTAATCTTTGCAGTCCTTCTGTTTTCAACTAATATATATATATATATATATATATATATATATATATATATATATATATATATATATATATATATATATATATATATATATACATATATATAAACATAATTAGTAGATCTCTATAGAATCAGGATTTGAGACTGTTCGATTTCATCCCCAAAATACACATATTCAATGTATAAAATTCCAAGATAAACTGCTATTCACAAAAATTAGTGACAGTAGCAATTGAAAAACATTGAATAATGAAGTATGTCCATGGATAAAGTTATATAATCACATTTCATTAATTCAGCTTATTACTATATACAGATTTTGACAATTTAGCTGGAATTATTATTACCATCATGAAGTGCGATTGCACCGAAATGTTACTAGCATCATTGTTATTAGCATTTTTGTTATTAACATTTTTATGCCTACTGTTTACACCAGCCAATAGAAAAATGTCTCGACAAAAAGATTCATTGTCCAATAATCATTTGCATTATATTATTTAACTGCCTTAATAAATGCATTTATGAAGCATGCTATCTCTATGGCAAAATTAATGTATAAAGCATTATGTAAGTTAAACATGTGAATATCTCTTATAGGGTCAAAGAATTGGAGTGCAAGCTTGCTGAGAGGGATGCCATGATCCGAGTTCTGCAAAAAAAGCACACATTAGACAAAGAGGTCTCCAGCTCTTATCCTTCCATTTCGCTCGATCCCAGCCTGAACACTGACCTCAATGTCCTGGCAACGGACAATTTGGGTGGGTCTAATTTAATATTAAATTGTATTTATTTTTATTTAAATAATGTTTATGTAATTTTAGTCGTCTATTTCAAGATGTACAATGGTGTGCCTCATTCATATTAGGTTTATTATAAAAACCTGTTTTAACATCTCTAGGTGGTGTCTCGACCACCAGTGTCTTCTCCACTGTGTCCAGTGCACTCACAAGTTCAACTGGTTTTGGATCCGGTGCTTCCTACACTGGTAATCATAATTTGTTAAACTTATTGCACGGATGTTAGCTGACTCTTATAGGTCATGTTTCTGTATTATTTTTTTATAGAATAATTTTAACTTTAACAACTTCCTGACTGAATTTTTCAGATGTTAAATTTTTTTCAAATTTAGAAGGCCAATTAAAGCATTTTCAATGATGTAAATCATTTTTATTATAAAAAATTGTTGCGAAAAAATTTACTACTTTTTTTTTTTTTTTAGGAAGCGTCGATTCATACCATCACAAATATTCAACACCTACTGAAAGTTTCCATCACAAATCACTTGATGATCAACTTAAGGAATTGGACTCTCAACTCATGAGCAAGGTATGTTTTTTATTTTTCCCATTATTTCTTTTGCTTTTTTGTCTCTCGCATTCTTATATAACATAGATGTTGGCTGTGCATTCAACAAATTATTTATATTATTTTTACCTTGAAATTACAGTGGAACCCTGGAAATCTGAACTAATTGAGTGCTGTTCAGATTTGGAAATATAGATTATCCAAAATAGTTTGAAATTTGTTGTAAATGGATTTAATCTAAAATATTACTATTCCTATATCAAATATGAATAAAATAAAAAACTTTTTTGGAAAAAAAAACCGACTTCAAAAGTGTACGTACATAAGAACCACTAAAGAGATATAAATAATTTTTCTTGCAAAAGTAAATTTTTATGTAGCATTAGTAACTATTCCAAATCAACCTGAATAGTAAAATAACGTAATATCTTATGATGTCTGTGCCAAACCACCAAGAGTGGATTACAACTCATTCGTTTCAACTATTAAGTTATTTTAAGTTCTTATCTTGGAGATTATTAAGTTCTACTGTTGGGAAATGGCTGTTTAATTTATTTGAAAAGAAAAGGCACGAATAGACTTATAAATGTATCTATAAACTTAACTATTGTAATTATCGTAAGTGATTAGCTGTTGTCCATTGAGAAATTTGTCTCTTTATCTCCAACAGTATTGAAAAAATATTTTATAATATTTTAGATATTCTCGACTTTTTCTTGTTGTTCCATATTAGACATGTGTAAGTTCATGATAATATAAAAGTTTTCAACAGATCCTGGTCAAACTTATACGGAACCATCCCCAAAGTGTATTCTTTTGATTAAAAAAATTATAATAGTAATCAGTTCAAGAATGGCGATATTATGCCTGGACATTCGTAGAACATAAAATCAAATTGATAACCTCCTTTTTTGAAGTCGGTTAATAATCACTAGTGATGTTTCTGGACTATTAAAACGTAATATTGTTCCAGTTAGTGTTTGATCGATATACCTTGAAAAAAATAAATTACTCTGCTTGTCAGGAATACTGATCATGAGCCTTCACCTTAATCAGCGATTTGCCTAGGATTGAATGATGTCGAGAAAATTGCCTACATTACTTAAGTTATTGTCAAGCGTTGAGTAATGAAGAAATTGTTCTTAAGGTATAAGATGAAACTAATCATGAGGAAAGTGGAGAAGACTCTTCTTCAGGCCTTAATTCACTTAGCAATACTACAAATGTTTTTAAAATATGTTGTACTACACATCCTGTCGCTATGCCGTGTGACACAATTCTGTGATAAAAACAGATTTAATGCCCTATGCTGATACATATTGTTGCCATTGATAAAGTAATAATGTACAATCATTGGAACAGAGAAAGCTTTTAGAATTTCAATTTTTTATATAAATTTAAATTGAACTTTTTAAACAAAGTTCCCGGAATCATTAAAGCAAAACAAAAATTCTAAACAGTACAACAGATGATTGAAGCAATCCTTGGCCTGCAACAACTTTTCCCCAATTTTGTCTGATGTAGATTCCAGCATTCTTAACATTATCTTACTGACTCCCCTTCAGACTTCCTCTGGATCTAATTTCTTCAGGTTTTTCACAATACAGTGAGTCAGAGATAGATAGATTGTCAAACATCACTACTATATATTATTACGGTAGTATAGATCCCTTTTCCGGTCCTCAGGAGCGATGGATTTTGACGAGTGAGGTATCAAAAGAAAAAGAATTTCACGGAGATGTGACGAATTCCAATTTTGTTTCTTAAAATCTTACAAGGGCTTAAATAAAAGTGATGAAAAAACTGGAAGGTTTCAAAACTTTGACGACTGAGAGTCGGCGGATCTAGACGGGATAAGTTGGGTTTTAAAGATTTTGAAGTGGGCATCAAGATCATATACCCTCCTATGGAACATATTGGTCCAACGTTTTAAAGCTTAAAAACCTACCGTTTTCGATATAATGCACGATATAGGTCCGCACGGGCCTCATGCCATCTTGCATATGTGCCGTTGTCATGGCAACTGTATATCAATTTGAGTCTGTTTACAAAAACTTTTAATGAGTAGGAAATTATATACAGTTTCCCATGTCCAACCCTAAAGGGTACTGCTATGTATGAATACTACACATAGAAAATGTTATAGCTGGATCTAATTGCCTAACTGCTAAATTGAAGAGATGTTTACCAGTGGAGTAAGCTAATTATTAAGTATGAACTGTAACTCCAACATAGTCATTACAAGCTATGTAGCTTCACCAAATATGTGTGTTAAATAAACTTTTTTGATAATATAATGTTTACTTGAATAAATATGTTTCCCTAATATCGCTTATACTTGGAATTAGGGATTAGAAGATATCCAATGTGAGAGTTCTCGCTCGGGTATACTAGTCACTTATATTTCTTTGAGCCTTTGTTGGCCTGGCACGTCATCCTCTATCATTGGCCCTAATATGTGTCCAAGGATTTTCCTCTTGAACCTTTCCATTCATTCTGCTATTCATATCATGAGTACCCAGGTCCCATCTAAAAGTTTTTATTATCAAATATTAATTTGTCTCTTTCATTGTGGTCCTTGTTTCTGCCTCCTCGAAGTTGACTGTTGTAAATACATTGATGCCTTCTTGTTATTCCTGTTCAATTTTTTTGTATGGTGTCAAATCGACATCCGTTTAGCTTGATTTTCATCTATGAAAACAGAAAAGTCACGCAGTTCTTCATATTTTTTTTAATATCTATTTAATAAGTACTGGTCAGAACCTTATGATTCAAGGGGTTTCATTGTATTTTAGTGTGTTGTCTCATATTCAATTCAAATGTCATATTAACATTTTTAAGGTTTACTACAGGCTTGCCTCAAGTTTTGAAAATCAGATAAATGATAATGCCGTTAATTTTTAAGTTTTTAATAGATTATGGCGACAGGCATACTTTCAGTGTTGTGAAGATTTTTACTTCAGGTAAATCAAATAGTGTTTGCGTTTTTTTAGATAAATAAAATGAGGTAAATTGAGTATGGCAATATGCATGAATAATTTTTTTTTTTTTACTGAAGATGCTTTCATAACTATTTTTAACTAATCGTTGTACTACTTCCTCAACTACCTGTGATAGATTAGAAAAAAAAATATCAAGATCTCACTTTACATATGCATTTTAGGACCCACTCAATCTGAAAAATAAATTTAAAAAGATATTCTGTTGTTAAAACCTTTTTCTCACATGAATTGTGGCATAACTTCTTTTTTTAAACTCTTGGCTCATATCATTTCTATTTTTCTCTATAATTTTTGAAATTTTACTGAAAAAATCGTCTTAAAACAATCAGTTTTTTTTACTGAATAAAATTATTATACACTTTTACATCCCTTTCATAACCGCTAAAATATGGTTTTGGGGGTTTCAGATATATCTGATATGAATACAGTGGAACTTCTCTTAAACGAACATCATTGAGGAATGATAATTTGTTCGCTTATAAGAAAGCATTTTTTTAAAATACAAACCTGACTTAAAATCTGAAGCAGCATACAAAATAAAGTAATAAAACTGAGGTTTAATTTGGAAAATGCAGCGTAAAGTAAATAAAGATGTGCTTTTCTATATTTGGGGCTCTCATTCTAAGAAAGTAGTCGAGGATGGACATATATAACACAGACTGATGTTATTTTCTTTAAATCTGATATAAAATTGTTTGAAATATTGATTTACTTGATAATGCTTACAACCAATCATAAAAAAAAAAAAGTTTTGATTTGAATTCAGAAATATAAAAGTTTCATTTTAAATTATTAATTGAACATTATAGTTAATATAATTTTATATTATATCTAAGAAATTCATCATGCAGATATAGTTTTGTTTAAGGTAAAATTTTATGCTTCTTAGAATCATCGATTTTACAATTTAGGTAAATATAAAATGCTTCTAAAATGAAAGGAAGTTTATGATTTTTATCTTCGGAAATGTTTTATTTTTATCATTTACCATTGTTTTTAAATTGCAATAATCTTACATAATTGCCTTGTATTATTTTATAATCTTGTTTAATTTTGTTTAATTATACTTATTAATATCTAAAAGGAATCCCGTTTTATATTTTTCAAGCTGTGTTTGGTTTTTAATTGAAATCATAACGGAAATATCCCCAAATTGTCTTGGAGCATGTTTTGTGTGTGCTGTGCCACTAATATCACCACTTTTTTGTGTTAAAAAAAAAACAAAAAAAAAACACTGTAAATAGTTAAAGTCATGAAAGCTCCAAAAGTTTGGGTCGTATTTTCCGTTTGATTTCAGAGAGGACTGTGCTGTTTTCCAGGATTCACTCATCCAAGCTCTCAGGCGAGAAAAGGAAAGATACCCCAGCCACTATTGGCGGGTGTGAGCAGTGGAGGTTCAGGGTGGGGAGAGGAAATGGTAAGTAAATCATTATTTCAATTCTTGAATATTTTATTTTAAAAATCATAACTCACAATACAGCGATTAAAAAAGCATAATTTTAGACTTTTACTGAACCTATTTATTGCCAATAACAAATATTGAATTGAATAAATCAGTACCATAAATAAGGCGTTTACCTAGGTATCTTTGAAACATAGTTCAGCAAGGTATGAAAATATCTGAAAAAAACAGTCCAGAACAGATATTAGTTGCTAATATC
This sequence comes from Rhaphigaster nebulosa, assembly GCA_948150685.1. Lineage (NCBI taxonomy): Eukaryota > Metazoa > Arthropoda > Insecta > Hemiptera > Pentatomidae > Rhaphigaster > Rhaphigaster nebulosa. The sequence continues at coordinate 128,988,985 of OX411309.1, read as the reverse complement.
GATTTTCAGACTACTGTAGGTTAGAAGTAGCTATTTTAAACAATTACAGCCTTTTATTATAGATATTAACGTCACAATGAACATTAATAAAAAATTATAAGGGATAAGTATAGAATGCTTTATGAGATGGGGGAGTTGGTACGTCCCTAATCTATTAGGATAGTAGCTGGTGACGGATTCATTCAATGAAAAGACTAATGGCTAGATACCATTTTAAATTGTAGATAATCCTCATGTGGGGACACAATTCCAGTCATTTGATTGAAAGTTGTTGCTTTATACATGGAATTTTAAATTGAAATAGCAAAATTTGATGAGAGAACTTGAGGTTGAAATTTTGATGTGATGTATAGTTTGTGTCTCTAAATGAGAATTCACCTTGACTGATGGCTCTATTGCGTTTTGAAAACTGATGGCGTCAAAGTCACCTAATAGGCCAGTAAAATAAGGAATTTTGTTGGAAAGGAATAGATAATTTTGATTGCTTTATTTTATGTCAAATAGGAATAAGCTAGGTTTGTATGGTCTCTCGACGCCAGTTACAGCACAAAAAAAAAATGTGAAATTTTCAGACTGTTTTTAGTGATTGATTTATAACTCTAAAATAGTTTTTCCTAGTGAAAACTTTTTATTTCAAGAATTAATGAACATAAATTCTCCGTTGAATGAACACCTAACATTATAAATCCGGTTCAGAAATATGGTCAATATCGGCAGTCTAAAAACAAACTTTGTTTACCAACTTTGCCAACAAATGCATTTTAGTAACCTTTAAATGTCTTTACCATTAACCCAATTCAAAATATTAGATACACCCAGAACACAAAATTTGATGCTTTCTATCTTTTATTCTATAAGCTTTTTAATTTAGAACAGCTGTTTCCATGGTACTTACGTTTGGGGGCCACTATATTGGATATCTTGGAAAAGTTGGTAAAAATTGTAGTATGTTTCGTCCATAATCCTGTACCAAATTTGTAATGTTAGTTACTCATTCAACATAGAATTTAATATATACACTTTAATTCTTGAAATAATAAAAATATTGGGCTGCTAGGGAACGAATGGCTCAATAAGCCAACATAATTCTGGCATAGGAAAAAAAAAAAAATTAAATTATAAAGTTTTCGTTTGGAAGCACCATTTTGAAGTTATTAGCCCTTTAGCTGCGGAATACTCGTGCGGTGGGAGGATACGGTGGTGCGGGATAGTCTATCGCCTGCAGTGCCCCGTGTGCGGAATACTTTTTGCGTTTAGCATTTATCATTATATATAGCATTTATCTTTATCATCGTTCTCAGAAGATAATTGCCTTGAAACCCCACTAGTTCCAGCCCTTTCTCCAACAGAGACATTTTGGGATCTATCTTCATATTCCTCGTCATAATCTGAAGAAGACTCCCCTTCACTTTCACTCGCACCCGCCAAAAGCTCTAATAATTATTCTTCAGAATAAATTTTTTTTGACATCTTTACGCACTTAACTATTCACTACCAAAGCAGAAAATATACTGAAGAGAATAGGGAAAATGTCAGGTAAAGAGAAAACCTGTATGGTCATAAAAAAAGGGACGGAGCAGGTACGAGGGTTGGCCGAGTAGAAGGAAGCTATAAATGACAAAAATGAATTCCCACGCCCTTTGTCGTCTTTGAAGGACATTGCAACTTCTTTAAATATTCTACAGATGGCGATAGTCGAAGAACTAATACAGAAGCTAGTAGCAGTCAGGCGCAAAACAAGTCGAAATACTATAGAAGCTTATAGCACACGGGGCACTGCAACTGCCGGACTACTATAGAAGCTCATAGCACACGGGGTGCTGCAACCGCCGGACTACTATAGAAGCTCATAGCAGCGAAAGGGTTAATAAAAAGCTGAATAAAGTCCCAATATTGGCCCTAGATCTAAAAATCTAGCTCCATATAATTTATGACTGATGGAGGATACAATAAAAAGCCATAGGACTTTTTGACTCCGATGAATTTTTTGGACTCCGATAGGCCTACTAAGTTTTAAGACTGTCGGTGTTCATCAAGTGTAGAAAATAATTGAAAAATAGGAGAAATAAATATGAACCTTGTTCTAAACCTAAAAAAATTAACTCTAAGCTATTTCAGATAGAGATATGACAAAAATTAATAATATGGCAATATTATCCTACTAGGTTGTTACAAAAGTTCTTGTGCATGAACACAACCCTTAATTCCAACTCTCATAATTAATCTTATAAGATTGTTTTTGTTCCTACTATTTATGTCAATGTTTACTTTGACTAATCCTTTGATTCCTTGTCACTTGAGCTGGCTTTATGGGATCATTTACAATTTTAAAACGCACGTGCAATGTCAGAAGAAAAGATCGTGATTCATGGTCTTTTGAGACATTACTGGAAAAAAGCCCAAAGGCAACTGCCAAAAAAATTTGTGCCATAGAAGGAGAGTCAACTATGCATTTTGAGCTTGTTCCTGATGGTCAGGCAGTGGACTCAAACCTTTACTGTGAACAGCTAGACAGAGTTTATGCAGTTTTGAGTGCAAAATACCCAGCTTTGATCAACAGAAACCAAGCCATTTTGCAACATGACAATGCTCCTGCAGATCATTCTCGTTTGACCAACGAAAAATTATCAGAACTGCAAGGAGTAAATGTTTTGCATATAGTCCAAATATTGCACCATCAGATTATGGTTTCTCTTTTAATTTAAATATAATTTTTGATAATAAATAATTATAGTTTCGGTAATAAAGGTTACATACGCAATTTGATTTCCAATCCAATTAAACATTTTTATTACTTGTTTTAAGTGTAAAATACTGGTTTTCCTCCCCATTTGTGAGATCAACAAGTCTGCAGCATGCGAATAAGATATTAGTTAAGTGGGTTTTTCCGCTTAAAATGTCGAAACAGTCAATTTCCAATGCTTTATCCAGTGATATTGACAGTTTTATTGTTGTCACGGAACATGAAGAAATATCTTGGAAACTAGTTACCTACTGAAGGAAAACGACATATAATAACAGAATGAGACCTCCAGTAACAAGAGTGTGTCTCCAGTAACAAGAGTGTGTGTTTTATATGTGTGTGTGTGTGTGTGTGTGTGTGTCAATAGATTGATGTCGGGACGCCGAGTGTCAATCTTCAGAAACTAGTAACCAAATTCAGTATCACTTTTTGAGCCACGGATTTATAATTTAATAGGTGTACAAGGAAGTCACGTGTTGTCCACATCAGATATTTTTTTATAGGTATGATTGAAGTTAAAAATAAGAAAGGGTTAAATTAATTGGTGACATCCTATGAGAATAAATATTCTTAAGTTATAAAAGTAATTTAATATCAGAAAAAAAAAAAATTATTTCATTATAATCAAACCTGCATTGTTGTCACTTATAATTTAGTAATGCTTTTGTTAAATATTTAGTTAGTTATATCTATTTTCTCTTCAATTTATAGTATTTTAGTCATATCTATTATCTCTTCAATTTATAGTATTATATTTACTCCTAGGTATTGTTGGAGAAGCAGGGGCTGTGTTCGCAGGCGACCCGTCAGCCTCCAGAGAGATCTGCTTCTCTCCCTCCTTCATCCTTGCCGAGGCCAAAGAGAAGCCCTGGCAAAAAACTCGGAGAATATGGGCGTTTGAGTGATTCTAAGGAGCCGAAGGGGGAATCATCCCCTGTTCGCATTATACCATTAGGTAGGAAGGTTGGTGAGTATGGAAGACTATCAGATTCAGAGTCACGAAAGACCTCTGATTCGGACAAGTTGAGGGAGTCACCTGGAAGATCATTACTTCCTCCTCGTAGCTATTCTCGTCTCGAATCCGAATCTGAACCTAAAAAGCAAGAGAAAGAGAGGTCAGTAAGCCGATCACCAGTCACTAAGGCTGCCGAGACTGAGATCAGAATGTCCCCTGTTCAAAAATATAATCGATTCTTCGATAAACCGACAACTTCAGAAGGAAGCAGTGAGTTCCAGCAGAAGAGAAGCTTTCTTCCTCCACCTAGGAAGATCTCAGACTATGGATGTTTTGAAGAGCAGGCAAAGCAAGAGCCAAAGCTAAGACGTGGATCTCTTCACAGGGAACAACAAGGCTCCCAGCAGCCACCCAAGACAGCTGTTAGGTCATTGCCGAGTCCTAACAAATACAGGATACAGTTCTAGACACTCGGCAACAATTGTTTTGAAAACATTTTCGGAATTCAATATCTCTCTCTGATAGTATTCCTAAATTGTGGTGTATGCTATTTCTCTTCTTCCTTCTTATTTATTTAACTGCTTATTTTATCATTTTGATATTTTGTAAAATCAATTATTGCATTGGTTAGATGTTTTTTCATAAAAGCGTTTATAAAATTAAAATAATTAGGGCACATTAGATAATTTATGTTAGTAAACATTCTAAAAGTTTTTAAAGAGGAAGAGTTAAGTTATACACGGTATTGGTTCCTATTTTCCAGTGATGATAGTGTATAATTGCCTACCCTCCACAATTAATTTATTATCGAGTAATGAGTCCCTAAAATGCTATTTCATTCCAGACTGATAGTGTGTAATTTTGATATTTAAAAAAAGGTTGTAAGCTTTTACTTATATTATAGTTTGTAAATAGAGGAATGAAGTTGTACTAATGGTTTTGTTGCAGTGCCGAGGTTATTTTGTTTTTAATCCTTTTTACTTGACTACTATACATCAGAACAGTTGGTGTATTAATGAACTATTGTGAACCATATTCCTTCAGAGAATTAATGAAAAACGAATATTAAGTGTATTATAATTGAACAGAAATGTTTGAAAACATGGCACTCACAATAAGTAGTATATAGTTAAAGTCTTCTGATACTATCTTGGTAAGCATTTAAGTCTTCCTTTAGAAAAACCTTTGGTTTCCCATTCTTATATTGAATTATAAAAATCTTTGAGTCCTATCCTTATTTTGTTAACAGCATTTATTTTTTACTAGAACTGAAGTTTAATTTTTAATGGTGATGTTCTATAAATTTACAAAGTAAATTTAGTCAGTTATCAATTTATCTATTGTAAAGTTAACCCCAGTTTGAATTATAGATTGACCAGGGGTATCGTAGACCCATTATTTACTGTTGAAAGTTTTCATATTGTACCTGTTAAGAAGTGAAAAAGGGAACTTAAAAAATAAAACTTAATTTATATATATATATTTGAAATAATGATCATAAAAAATTATGGCTATGAGTAATTTTGAGGCAAACTGTGGTAAAGCTCTGTTTTGTTGATAGAGAGACAAAGCAAGTATTAAATCATTTTTAGAATGTCCGAAACGGTACCAAGGTGCAAGAACTAATTGTTATTCATCAAAATAAACTACTGTCTGGTACAAGTGAATTTTTATTTACATTGATTATTTGAATAATTTGTAATTTTGCCTAAATTAACCTTTTTTAAACAAAGAATTAAAAAAATTTGCAACCCACATTATCAGCTAGTGACCAATATGAAAAGTACTCCTACTACTAAGTTATGATCCAAACTTTTCTGGCAGTCCTCTTCAATGTTCTCAATTATTTAATTCTTTTTTCATTGCTTTGTTTTGGTCAAAGTTTATTTTACTATTGGACCTTAATAATTCAGATAAATTGTTGATGGGATAGTCTGGACTACCAAATCATCTGAATTATAGATCATGTAATATAGTAGAAGAGACTCTGGCTAATCCGAACTAATTAAAACCAAAGGGTTTCGGATTACCGAATGTGGAAAAATGTTATTTATTATTAACAAGTCAATTTAAACACAAAAATTATATATTAAAAATATTTTTATAATAGTTAATCATTGTTCAGAAATTTATTTTTTAATTATTTTCTTGAAAAATAGTCTGAAATTTTGAAAGCAACTTTTTCTTACCGAATATTCATAACTTGTAGTTAATTATATTTTTGATTAGTATGAACTACTCATATTAACAATACACTTTTGTACTGAGGATCAATTTATTAAAAAAGTTAATTGATTTATTAATAAAGTAATTGAGAAATAAATGTGGTGTAAAATTTTTATAGCTCAGTTTTATTTATAATACATAAGGTTTTATTGAATGTATTTATATACTTCAAATCAAATCTTCACTTTTTTTTAAGGCCTGAATCGCATTGACGAGAGTCCATTGTATATAGCAATATTAGGGATTCACAAATGCACCTAATCATACATATTTCATTAAATAATTTATTTTTAATTAAAAAACATACATAATTACATAACCAATTTAAAAAAAAATTATTTGAACAAGTTAGTTTTATTTTTGGACTGTACAGCGATGTGAGATCTAAAGGCGAAATCCCCGCGTTTAATGTTGCATAATTTTGTGCATGTCCTAATATTTTCCTCCAACTACACATCCTCATCAATCAAATTATCTTGACTTCCTAGAGCTTTGTGAGCCTGTTAAGACAACCAAGTATTTGTATTATTGATGTACCACTATACTCAGAAGGGGGTTTTCTTGAAAAGGAAAAAAAATATGAACTTTCATAGTTGGAAAACACAAGCCTTTTGTCACTGAATAAAAAGGTTTATGTTGGTTTGTGTATAACTCTTTTTTTTCTTTGATGTTAGTAACTTTTACTTTTCTTGTTACAGAAAGTGTAACTAGCTAAAAGTTTTAAATTACACTTGTTTTATATCCTTGTATTTTGTAATAGATAAGATTTTTCAAAATTCAGAAGGAAACATTTTATTTTCTGTATTTGGATTTTTTTTTAAATTGTTAAATAATAAATCTCTGATGTTCCTAATCACTAAAGGTTATAATGCAATACATTCCAATAAATTCTTGTTTAAAGGCTTCCTATAGTAGGTGATTTGTTTAAAAGGAGAGAGCTTTAATTTGTTATTATCTTCTGAAATATTATAATCTTTCGTTTAAAACAAAATTCATTTGGAAAATAGATAAGTACAGAAGAATACATTAGGAAATTTTGCAATACTTTGTATTAAAGATATCTTGATACTTTATCTACCTTTAAGCATACTATACACCCGTTTCTTGGTGTTATTAGAGCCAATTTAAATAAGCAGCATTTCTGAGCTGATACCAATGATAACCAAGCTGCTTACATAAGGAATGTATTTTTTTTTTACTCTGGTGCTTAGGATATTTTCTCACTTAAGCTATGCATTCGTATTTTTAGAAAACCATTTAATTTGGGAAAAGTTGGTTAGGAGAACAGGGAGAGGGGCTCTGGTCAAGTTGGAGGGGGGGAGGGAGAGTGCAGTCAAGGGATTTGTTATGTTAGCTGAATGGAATATTTAAATATCGTACTGAATCTAATTTAAAAAATTTCGCAATATATTCCATATCTTTTCATTTTAGTTGTATAAAAAAATGTTGAGACAAAATATGTTCTTTGTTAAATTATACTTCTCTAGAATGATGAAAACCACAAATAAAAGCAAAATATATAGTATATATTTATTAAAAAAATTACTAGAGATCCCCTCCCTTCTTGACTTTTTTAGCATTGACGCTGTAAAAGATAGATCAACTGTTAAATATGAATATTTTATGATGCTACGTCAAAGTTTTATTCTATCTCAACAGCCTCTGTGATATCATTAATTCATATTTTTTGTCAAATCAAGTCCCAGTGAATTATCACCCATGTTTATGTTTATTTATTTTTGTTTTTTTCTGATAATGCCTACTTTTTTAAATGTGGGACTGGATTTATAATTAAAAATAAGTATTATCTATACAAATAAAATTTAAAACTTTAATGTAACCATGTAAACTTAATATTTCTCAGGAATATTAATATTAAATTGTAACCAAGTGCCTTTGTTCGCCTGTACAAATTACTCTCTCTATATATATATATATATATATATATATATATATATATATATATATATATATATATATATATTGTCTAGAACTTTTATATTCTGTAGTTAATTCAAACGAGCATTAATTCGCCCGTTTCAGATTTATTGGTCATCTCTCGAGAATATAATATTTTCTGGTTGATCTAGTCTGACATATCTAACTTTGTAATTTAGAAATAAAGTTTAAGTAACCTGTTATGTTCCTAATCCAAGAATTTACTAATAAAGATGAGGCAATGAAAGTTCAGGCCTAATCATGTAGTAGAGTTTGTATATCATAATTCTTTGATCAAAGAAAAACAATATTTTAAGATTTAAAAAATTAATTTACAGTTATGTAACTCACTATTATTTGAATATTGGATTAAATTAATAGGATTATAATGCATCTAGTAACATCAACTAGTCTGTTACATTTTTATTTTAGTTAATCAAAAAGATAACTTTTATAAATATATTCTTTATCACATCTATATTATTTTATCCTTTTACTCCATTATAGTTATTAATTGTCAATTTCTTTTTCACATCCTAGCTCTAATTTCAATCATGAGATTGAACTTGTCATCAGAATTGAGTAATAGTGTGGGTTTGTCTCCATGAAGTCAAGTCTGTGAACTGTCAAGTGAAAACTGGTCACAACTTGTATCCTGACATCCCTAAGTCAGTGATTCTATGCTATAAAGATGCAGCTACACCAAAACCGGACTTGGCCCGAGTCCTGCAGCGAACCCTATTGTGTATTTAATAGGAGATGGCAGTCAAGTCCAGTTCGGGCTTGGTATCTCGCCATCTTCTATTAAATACATGATACGAGTTCGCTACAGGATTCCAGTCACATCAAGTCCGGTTTTGGTGTTACTGTACCTCAGAGGTAAACTGCCATAAGTAATATTTTCAAAGTTTTTCAGGAAAACAAAAAGAAATATTGCTTGTTTTGGATGGTGGTCAATCTTTATATTTTGCTACCTTTTTAGTCTATTCACGATAATTAAACTCAGAAAAGATGGTCAGAATGATGCAAATACGATATTAAATCAAATTCAGCAAAATTGGACTTAAGACAGTTTACCTCTGGCATACACAATGGTAACAAAAATATTTATGCACGGGATGGTCTCAGGATTGTGGTGAAAAATTTAAAATAAAACCATTTAAGAAATCCAGACGTTTCAGTCCACTTTGTAGTCCCTCTTCAAGGCTACCAAAATGAGATGAGAATAAAATAATAAGACAAAAAGAAATCAAAGCCTTACATCTGACTGTTTAGAATTGAGTATTGATAGTAAAATAATTAAATATTCTCACACATCTTATTGGGGTGCAGATATTAAATGACACAAATGGTTGGGGGTGTAGATATTAAATGACACAAATGGTTGGGGGTGCAGATATTAAATGACACAAATGGTTGGGGGTGCAGATATTAAATGACACAAATAAGAAAAACTTATTATAATGTGTGCCGACGTTTCAGCCTTAGTTTTAGGCCATCAGAGCTGAGTGGCGTATAGTAAGGTGCCAAAAAAATTTAAAATTTTCAATGCATAAAATAATCCTTTTCAAGAAGTCTCTATTTTAATTACTCAGAAATGTTTTTACTTCCTTGTACGAAGTTAAGGAAGTATTGTAATCGCGAAAATTTGCGGTTTTCAGATTTCAACGGAAATATCCATTTTGGCCATCATACGTGCGTATCTCGCATAACTCAGAAACGGTTAGCCGTAGAAAGTTAAAGTTTTGTATTTAGGATTGTAAAATCTAGTTGTGAACCTCCCTTTTTGGTCACTACAGGATTACCGTAAGTGGTACTTTACTTGAAGGTCATTACTGATTTTCATAAAAAATTATATTAAAATATAATGCAAAATTTCTCAAACTAGGCATATAAGATTAACATAATAATATAAATAACATAATAAATTTTGATTAACAATGGCAGTCGGGAAGTGGTACTTTACTTGAAGATCATGTTAGACTTTCATAAAAAATGATATTAAAATATAATTTAAAACATCTCAAATTTGGTAAATAGGACTTTTATATCAATATGAATGTAGTTACTATATTTTGGTTAAAATTGGTGAACAGAAAAGTGTACTTTACTTGAAGGTCATAATAAACTTACATCAAAAATTATATTAAAATTAAATGCAGAGATCATATGTTTCGGTAATAAAGGTTACAAATGCAATTATTTTTCCACTCCAATTAAACATTTTGATTACTTGTTTTAAGTGTTGAAATTATGTGTAAAATATTGGTTTTCCTCTCCATTTGTGAGATGAAGTCTGCCCAGGAGAATAAGATATATGCTAAGTGGGTTTTCCCACTTAGAATGGCAAAACTGTCGATTTCCAATGCTTTATCTAGCGACATTGACAGTTTTAATGTTGTCATGGAACATGAAGAAATATCTTGGAAACTGTTACCTATTGAAAGAAAACAACATATAATAATGGAATGAGACTTCCAGAAACAAGTGTATGTCTGTCTGTGTGTATGTGTATCAATAGAAGGATGTCGTGACGCCGTGTCGTTTTTGAGATACCGCAATCTTCGAAAACTAGCAACCACATTCAGGATCACTTTTTGAGCCACTGATTTATATTTAAATAGGCGTACAAGGAAGTCATGTGTTGTCCTCATCAGATATTTTCAATTAAATAAAACATCAGTCTTTATTACATGGTGACTGTAAAATTTAAGTTTCTTTTCGTCAGTTTATTGGATTAGATTATAAACAAAATCGAACCATAAAATTTATTTGGTTGACTTCTGATAAAACTGATTATAAGATGAGTTTAAATTGCTTGAAATTAAAACTTAAGAGCAAATATGGTGATGGAGCAGGAATGGTTTGAGCTAATACGTTATGTAGCCATTCCATAACATCTCTAATTTACTTAGTGGCAAGTAGAGCAAGTAAGGTAAGACAGAACATAGAACACGTACGTGTTTGAGAGAGAGAGAGATTGATAGACAAAGTTCGTGGAAGGAGGCTTTTACAAGCTTTCATGGAATTAGAGATGTTAAGCGGAACAACTACATCAACCTTTTTCAATATTTTATATACTTACTGCATGAAATTAGACTAAAAACTAAAAATTGACAACTAGCTATTTTCAAGTAGAATTGCCTATCTTCAAGCTGCTGGATATCCTGTAAGTTAATAACTAGTAGTGCCTAATAGGATGCCTTACTCAGTCATTGCTACAAGACCGTAAGGTATCCAACTTCTTAATCAACAGGTTGACTGCGGCAGTGAAGAAAGTGGTTTACGTTACAATGTGTTATCGCCCAGATGACCGGAGTCGCAATTGATGTATATTGTTTGATTTATATTAATAAAGATAGGCCGGAGCCGGAGTAAAATTCTTGCCGCACTTAATATAAAATATAAACCGCAGTCAATATGTTAAAATAATAAAGCTATGATTAGGGGTTAGGTCACAAAAAAAGATATGACACAGATGAGCATTATATTTTTTCTAAATATCAAACAGTTACACCCCCCCAAAAAATAACATCAAATAACAGCTACAGTAACACCCCGCTCCCCCCCAAAAAAAATCACAAGAGATTCTAGCTAACAGATTCTTAAAGCTATAATCACATAATTTGTCTAACATTTAAAAACTATTAGATGGTTAGTTAAATTCACAAACAACTATAGTATTTTAAAATGTGAAATAAAAAAAAACTATTTTTCCTTTACATTGGAGGTTAGGAAGACATATTTTTCTAGTGATCACTTTGATCGCTTTCTGAATTTTACTTCATTAAACTCAATTGGTCAGCTCGTTCAGCAGTTGCTCGAACAGCATCCATAAAACCAAACCTGAAAGCAAAACTGATTAGGGCCATAGAAGTAAAGAAAAACTAAATTATATATTAATAAATAATAAAAGCTGGCCTACCGTCCACAATTTTATGAATTTGCACATATAAAGAGTTTCATATTTAATTAAGATAACAGGATAGTTGTCATAATAGAGCTCACTGGTCTCAGTAAGAATGATGAACAAAACCTGTTTGAATCCTGGTACATTTTACTTTATTTTGACAGAAAATTAGTGTCCTTTGTCAAAAGTTTCTGAGTTCATTCACCCATAAAAAAAAAAGAGGATGGGTTATCCTCCAAGGTTGCCATCCCATTCCAACCAGAGTAGGAAGGTTGAGATCATTGCGTGGAGCCGTCACAAAATAAGTTGTGGCCGGATTCAAGCCAGCGCCGTAGCAGTTTCGAGGTTGCTAAGGTGATGCCTGAACACTCTAGGCCACCATGACCTCTCACTTTAACTTTCATATCCCAAATCCGAATTCATATCCAAATCATTTCTTTTTTTTTTCATTTTTGGCTTTCAAATTTGTCATAATTTGACAATAACAATCGCCAGTTTTAGTAAGAAAAGAAAAATTTTAATAGAATTTTTGGTACATTTCTAATTGGAAACAATGGCCGCTACCGATTAAACTTTTTAATTTTATACATTTTTTTAACTTATGAAATGGAGAAGGTACTAGATGGAAAAATAGAAAAGGAAAAGATTAAAACCAAAAAATATTACTGCATTAATCAAATTGAAAAATTTATGATAAAAATAAATTAAAACAAAAAATATAAAAAGGCATAAGACACATAATTAAAAATATCGTAGTTAATCCAAATTTAAATAATTTGCTCATTTTTTGTATCCAAAAATAAGTTTTGACGTTATAATTGCAAATAAAAATATTTAATGAGTGTTTACTTTTGTTGTTCCTAATTGGAAACATTGGCTGTAAAAAGGTTAAATCCATTTGTTGATACTAATATTTCTGAAATACAACAAATTGCAACTATGATAAATAAAAATGCTACTAATTTAGAAATGGAAATAAATGATTTTCAATCTTATCTACAATTGAATTGCTTCACACGCCATTAGTTAAACAAAATCCCTTTTAGCACGAAGCTATACGATTAAAACCAACAATTTCAAAAACAGATTTTTGGATGCTCATAGGTGAGAGAATATATTGAATCTTAAAAGAAACTTTTTTAAAGGCTACAATCTCTCTATGGATCAATTTATCATTACAAAAGTGGTGAAACAATGAACTTGTAAAAATCAAAGTTCAGATCCATGATAACAAAACTATATCTAAATGAATGCATGAATTTTGCTATAACATCATATGGACTAGGGCAGAAGAAACGCAGTGTCAGGTTTCACATTAAATTTTTTTTTAAATATATTTAATTTGTTTTTGAATTTTTAATAAATTATCCACTTTCTTTAAAATATAGCAATTTTTTTTTTTACAATATATACGTTTTAAATTATTTCTTGCCGAAAATTTTCAAATTCTTAAATGACCCAAGACAGGTTAAAAGCTAGGTACCACTACCATAATCTCTTCCAAGGGATAAGGTAAACAATCAGGCACCTCAAACAGTTTTTGTCATGGGATTATTTATTTATCTTTATTATTGTGATACACGAAAAAGGTTAAACAAATATTTTATTACCTAAAGAACAAAACTTTGAGTGAAATATTAAAAAAAAATATAAATAAACACTTTACATCAGAATTAGACCATTTATTGGTTGGTACATTCCATATCTTATATTTATGAAATATGTACCTCAGAATTTAAATATTTAGAATTTAAAAAAAGAAATCAAAGCAGTATCATTATTTTATTAACTCTTTGCTTTCTTTAGAAATCTGATAAACAACTACAAACTTCTAAAGCTTTATCAATAGGAGTTCAGTAGAATAAAAGAAGCTAAAAGAAATGACAAGTATGATAAAAATATATGGAGTATAAAGAAAAAAATATGTTAATATATATTGAAAATAATGAAAATTAAAGTAATGTGATAAGAATGAAGGAAAAATCATGAATTACATGAAATAATAAAGTACATTTACTACTAGTAAACTACTAGTATGAAGATCCTTTTTCACTGACCGCACTCTCCCGACAAACTTTTTCTTCAGTTAAAATGTTAGTGTTTGTGATATGGTATCTTATGAAATGTTTAAGTGCTAGTTTGTGGTATCTTACGAAATGTTAAGTGTTTAAATACCTCAGTCGAGATTCCTCTAATTTATGGACACCTACAATAGTTGTTCCTCCTGGAGAGCAGATCTCATCTTTTAGCTTACCAGGGTGTTTTTCTGTTGATAATAAAAGTTTTCCAGCTCCTAAAAACGAATTGTGTACAGCATTAATCTACTTGTGAACTGAATCCTGTAACTAGATTATTTTAATTAGTTCTAATATATAAAAATGTTAAGTAAACCAGTACTTCTTCAATAAGCAAGATAATCATCACATAAATAGGCTATTTATAATTGATGACATAATTTGAACGTTATTTTTCCAACTGAATCAGCCAATTTACTCTTACTATTTACTAAAGAGATATTTAAGGGTGATGTTTTAAAAACAAAATGTTAACTTTTTTGTAATGCAAACAGATGAAATTAAAACTGAAGTTACTCAACCTGTTGTCCATAAATAATGAATTTAGAAGCATCTAAGTGATAAATATTCCTCACCAAATAAAATCAATAAACTAAATATAGCCTATTTATATATGTATGTTTTTACCCAAAAAATTGACATTGTTAAATCCTTTCTTTGAATTGGATAATAAGTTACAGAAAAAAATCAAGGCACAAAAATAAATATCTAAAATGTTTAAATCAAGTCAATAAATATCAATTTAAAATGTTCAAGCTGCTTGCAATTAATATATAACCTTAAATTGTCAAAGAAAAATAATTAATTTTAACCAACCCACTGTGTAAGAATAAAAGCAGAAACGTCCAAAAACAACAAAAGATCCATTCCAGAAAGATGAAATTAACAATTGGTCAGTTACCTTGATAAAAGCTGCCAGCAGGCTTGAAATGTTATACCTCATAAGCATGGTAAAAAATGCAGAAAGATAAGATGATTAAACAAAATAATTTATTCCATGTACCATTAATTTCTTAGCAGATACCTAATATTCTTAAGGTTGTAATAAAAACCTGTAAAGCTGAATTAATTGAGCATTATAAAGTTTGAATCAAATTAAACTTCCAAGAGCCAAAGAAGTTTTAAAAATGAAGTTATATTACAGTTGCAATGTCAATATTAAAATTTCCTATTAGACAATAAATATATAAACTGAATTTAGAGATAATCCAACAAATGAAAACAGGATGGGAGCAATCGGATTTACTAGTAAACATTGTCACATAAATTTCAATATTCTGCATTTGAATATCAATGTTAAAAATTTCTGCACAGAATTAGAACATCGCATCTGAACCGTTCTACTATCATAATAACCCTATATTAGCCATAAATTGATTATAGTCTTAAAAAAATAATAGCAATGAGTTAACATACAAAATTTGTTGTGCTTGAAGAAATAAAAGGAAATATCATGAATTAAGTCAAATGACCATTTTTAATATGAGGTTATATTTATTTCCCCAATGTTACAATAATGAACTAAGCTTATATGAAATGGTGGTGGGGTTTATACTTACTTAAAACTAAGTTTTGCAGGTACACTTAAAGGAAGAGATAGACAAAATAGGCTGAAAATATCTCCTATAAAAAAGCAACTTCAAAAAGTGTCGAAGATCTAATAGAGATTTCATTATTTTGTTTGATCAAGAAATTATTATAAAACAAAGTTATTTGCGTTTTCTAAAGGACCATAGTAGAGAATGAAAAGATTTTAGCTATCAACACCCATTTAGTAAAGTATAAGAATTAACTTTAATCCCAACTGTATCTTATATTTATATTTAAAGTGATAAGAAAACTAAGTAAAAATTATTTTGTAACTTCCAAGCCACATTGAAGTCACTTTAATGTGATGTGTTAATTGTACCCAGGAGTTGATTTAATTATTATATGTTAATAAATAATACTTTATTATTGCCAAATAAAAAATATTCTTCACCATTATAATGATAGATAAAATTGCTTTTAGTAAATTCTTCTGGAGTTTATATGTCTTTACAAGAATCAGGAAGAAATCAGTTAATTTATGTCCCTATCTCCCTACTTATAATTTGTTTATAATTCACAAAGTTCTGCAACACTGAATGCTTGACTCTTCTGTCTCATTATGGACAATTCCAAGTTTCATTTTTTAAAGATTAAAAACTAGGTTGGATGTTTTGAAATCTTCTATTCATAACCTAAAAGACTAATGATATTAAGTTATACAATTGCAATAAAATTATATGTTGATCATTTTTGATAATTTTTTTGATGTGTAATTTTTGGTTAAGAAATCTTTTTTTTTTCATTCATTTATCTTGATGTCTCACAATAAAATTAAACATAATTCCTCATTTCAAATTATATAATACACATTTGTGTGTAAAAGTAAATTACTATATACTTCAGTTGAAAAGTAAAGTGAATTGCTATTTAAGATTAAGAGTAAATATGTAATGCTTTATAACTTAATAATCACAACAAAGGTAAGGAATTAAGAAAACTTCACACAAGCAGATTTTCATTAGGTTTAAAGCATTTATAAAGTTTAACTAGAACAGTTTAACATATTGGTTAACAACTTTAGAGAAGATTTTAAAATATTCCTTTTTAAATTTATTAAGATAGCTTTTTTTTTTTCACTCATCAGGCTTTTTTTTTAATAGCTTAAACTTCACCAAAGTAGCCCAATATGCATTATACAATCAAATAACACAAATTTGCAAATTTCATCTGTTGGACACAGTCCTCATCAAAACATTTTTGTCAGATAATCACATGTTTGTAATTGTATAATTATTTTTAATATTTGCAATACTACAAGTTGATATTCTTCAATCATTTAATAATTTTAAAATCATGATTTCAAATTCTAATAAATTATTTTTGTGGGATGAGTAATTTTTTATTCAGGAGCTTTTTAAAAAAAATTTCATATCTTTTGATGTCTCTAACAGGGATACATTTTTCACTAAGAGTCCATTCCTGAATTATGAGCCACTCAAAATAGTTAAGTTTTATAAAATAACTTAAGCTTTATATTATATTGCACATCAACTTCTGGACTATTAGATCTGAGAAATTGTGCTAAGCAGTTAAGATACAATAGATGCAAAAAAAAAAGTTAAGAATTTGTTTACTTAATATCTAAAATTTTTGCTTCGCAAAAATATCTGTAAAAAATTGTTTATTCATACATATGAAAAATAAAGACAATTGAAATCAAAAATATAAGATTGGTTTGGATTAAGTTAAGTTAATGTAATAAGATTCACAATAAGATTATAACAGTAATAAGATTATAACAGTTCAGTCAGTCAATATTTGCATTAATTTCTTATGCCAGCACTTGTTGAATGATAAAGAATCAATCATAGCTTTTAGTAGGTCATGACTCAATTTTGTTGCAGTCTTCCTCAATCAAGGTACTCAAGCACCAAAACCATCTGTGCTTCTATGATTTACAGTTTTCTTCTAAGCCAGATCAATTTTTAAATAAACAAGGTTTAAATAGGTATGCATAACGACACTTGGTCCTTAAATATATTAAGACACTTAAATATATTAAGAGAAAAAGAAGTAGTAAACTGATTAAAATTGACTTTTCATTACATACAATACTTAGTACTATTAGCCAAAAATAAATATGATACAAATCTATTAGCATATATTGACTGGGCTACTTTTGTACATATGCATTGAACTAATATTTTAAATGAAATTAGTCATTAATTAATTTTAGCAACTCATCACTGATTTAATAATGGTGATAATCATTAAATCCATCAACTTAAAATTAAATATCCAATATGATTGAAATATTTATCTGATTCATAACTGCCAAACATATTATAAGAAGAAGCAAGGAGCAATTTATTTTAACTGGATTTTGTTACCAGAACACTTTCTGTAAATCGAATGAAATTTCTTAATAACAGAAATATTTGCAAAAAGGCATTAGGAACTCTCCCAAAATAAGTAAAATCAATATGTATTCTTTTTAATTTATGTATAATTTTGTATATTAAAAGTCTACAGTTACATAATTTGAAAAATTTCTCTGATCCTAAAAAGTTATCTAAAATTTATTTTTAAATGTAGCACATACATAGTATGACAATGTTACTAATTTATACAGGAATACTTTTTTTTTTTCAACAAACATTAAATTTCTTTAAAATGAAACAGAAGTACTTCTTACGAAAACAAGAAGCATTTATTATTTTCCACATAATGAGTGAACTTTTTTTTTTTCTCCAGGTAATATTTTGGAACCATTAATAAAAGCTATTTTTACATGAATAAGAAACTGTCATCACACACTTCTTGGTGCATTCTCCGAAAGAAATTCGCAAACTCTACAGGAATCAGCGACATGCTTTTTAATGATTAGGCACCCGCAAATGGACAGATTAAAAATATTTAATACACATTTCTTTAGTATTTATACCTCAAAATGTTTAAACATATTCACGGGATCACAAAAAAATAATTTAAGCCATAAAACTTGAAATCGTAAGATACCTATTAGCATCCACAGCTCCTCGTGGCTTCACCATAGTCGAGTAAAAACGGTTAATACCGAACTTGAAACGTGCTTATCCATGAAAATCCCGATTTGTGATTTTTAGCACGATTCCTATTCCTCCTTTCAAAGAGGGCGGGAGGTAAAAAAAAAAACCAACAGTTTCAGGTAAAATACTACTTCCGGCAAATCAATTTTAACCAAAATCTAGTATAATATTTCTTATATACCAAATTTGAGATGTTTTGCATTTATTTTAATATAATTTTTAATGTAAGTTTATTATGACCTACAAGTAAAGTACCACTTCCGGCTAGCCAATTTTAATCAAAATTTGGTATGTTATTTATATTAATATTAATATATATATATATATATATATATATATATATATATATATATATATATATATATATATATATATATATATATAAGTTTTACATACCAAATATGAGAAGTTTTACATTATATTTTAATATGATTTTTAATGAAATCTATTATGACCTTCAGGTAAAGTACCACTTCCGATGATCATATTCAAGGTATTTAAGCTGAAGAAAATAAAACTGTTTAAGAGAGATGCATAATTAAAAGAGGTTTGACTGCACAATATTATAAGAGGAAATAATAGAGAGGATAGAATTTAAGACAATACAGTAAGTGGACTGTTATAAATAAAATTCAATTGATAAAATATGGAACAACACAATCCTAAACTGATAAGGAAACCTGTGGAAGTTTTACATACAGATTTTAATGAAACTTTGCATTAAAATTTTATAAATATGATACATATATTATAATATTTTATAATTTTTTTTTTTTTTTTTAAACCGTGAAAGGTGAAAACTACAACTTTAAGGTGAACTATAGATTAAATATAAAAGGAAAATAAGTCAACAATTTTAAAATGGGTTAAAATTAAAACAGCTCAAGAAATTTTTTTTTCAGGTGATAAGAAATTGAAAAATACAGGAGTCTCCAATCTATTCCTAAATGGAGACACATTTATAGATTATCCTTCAGGCAGAGGGATATTGTTTATATTTAAAAATAAGAATAATGTTAGAATATAAAAAAATATTCTTTATATTCTTATATAAAATACATAATTATTTAACAATACTTAAAATTTTTTTACAAGATGTAAAATTTCTTTATAAGACATATAAATGCCTAAGTTAATGTGAACTTTGGCACTGCATTTTATAATAGATTTCTTCATAATTTGGACATCCTAGACTGCTCCAATTATCATTAGATCTCACTTCAGTGTGCCTACAAAGTTTTTTCGAATACTGTATACCATTAGCTCCTCCCGAATGCTGAGAGAGAAATCGGGAAATATCAGGCGGATTTCAGAGTCCACAGTCGATCGGATGTTCAGCCTCCGGATGATACTGGAGAAATCACAAGAATACTGGTTGATGATGCACCAGGTTAACTGATTTTCAGAATACCTATGAAAGCCTTAAAAGAACTAAACTATATACAGCACTGTGCGAACTAGGAATTTCTCTGAAACTTGTCTGCCTGGTTAAGATGACAATAGATGACGTTAGGTGCACTGCTCGAGTACAGTCAGATTTGTCTCCAGAGTTTGTTTCCACAAGAGCGGTTAGGCAGGGTAATGGATTTGCCTGCCAAGTATTTGGCTCTCGAAAATGTGATTCGTGATGCAGGAATCCTGACCAATGACACCATTTTTAACAAGCTAGTTCAAATACTTGGTTTTATAGATGATCTAGACTTATTTGGGCGATCCTTCGAGTCTGTCAAGAATGCATTTTTAAAGTTGGTCGAAGCAGTGGAAGCTATGGGAATGAGTATCAATAAGAAGACCAAGTACATGCGTGCAGGTATCTGAAATCGAGCTAGCAGTTCAGGAACCAGTAGTTGTGGGTCAATTTACATTCCAGAATATGGATCACTTCACCTATCTAGCTGTTGTAAGTGTGAAAATGGAATATCTGTTCTGCAGCAATCTGTAGCGGACTATATTCTGAAGGCAGAAAGATGTTATTTTAGTCTCAGCAAATTCCTGAGAACTTCGACCATCTCCCGCCATAATAAATGTCTCCTCTACAAGACCCTAAAAGAGAAGGAGGAAAAACCGGGAGATCTATGATCTGTATGGGAATATTGATGTTATGAGATACATCAGGCTTGGAAGACTGTGTTGGACTGGACATGAGAAAATGCCGGAAAAAGGGATAGCAGGAAAGATACTGGACGATAAAGATTGACAGAACTATCGTCAGCATACAACTAAAACTGATCAAATCATTAATTTTAAAGTTTTATATTAATAATCATAAAACAGTAAGGCACAAATGACAAAAGGATAATTGCTATAAGGTACTAAAATTAAAGCAACCAAGTTGTATATTTTTTTTACTTCCTTGTACGCAGTAAAGGAAGTATTGTAATCGTGAAAATTTTCGGTTTTCAGATTTGAACAAAAAAAAATTTGTATTTAGGATTATTATATAATCTAGTTGTGAACCTCCCTTTTTGGTCACTGCATGATTACCAGAAATGGTTCTTTACTTGAAGGTCATTACTAATTTTCATCAAAAATTATATTAAAATATAATGCAAAACTTCTCAAATTTGGTAAATTAGATTTTTATATAAATATAAGTAATATAATAGATTTTGGTTGAAATTGAAAAGATGTGAAAGGGGTACTTTACTTGAAGGTCATAAGAAACATACATCAAAAGGTATATCGACATTTATTGCAGAGATCATATGGTTCGGTGATAAAGGTTATAAACGCGATTTTTTTTCCACTCTAATAAAACAATTTTATTACTTGTTTTAAATGTTAAAATTGAGTGTAAAATACTTTTTTTTCTCCCCATTTGTGAGCTGAACAAGTCTACAGTAGGAGAATAAGATATAAGCTAAGTGGTTTCTTCCGCTTAAAATGTTGAAACCTTCGATTTTCAATGCTTTAGCTAGTAACATAAACAGTTCTAATGTTGTCAAGGAACACAAAGAAATCTCTTGGGAACTTGTTACCAACTTAAAGAAAACGGCAAATAATAACGGAATAAGACCTCAAGAAACAAGAGCTTATGTGTATGTGCGTGTTTATATGTATACTATGTTCAGAAAGTACTAACCAAATTCAGAGTCACTTTTTGAGTCACTGGTTTATAGTTTAATAGACGTACAAGGAAGTCATGGGGTGTCCACATCAGATATTATTCTATCAATAAGGAAAATATATAATTTATTTTTATTATATATTGTAATTAGTTTATAATCATAGTCAATATATGATTTTTAAAAAAAAAAATATTTTTATTATATATTTTAATCAGTTTAAAATTATAGAGTCTAAATGATTTTTTTTTATCTTACTAAGGGAAAAATATTTTGAGTTACATTGAATTTAATTTAATGCATTTACATTTAACCATTAATTTTTTCTCATTGGCTAACCCTCCAATTTATTTTATTTTTGTACTAATTCCCATTGTTCCTTAGTTTTTGTTTACTTGTAAAGGTACAGCCAGAGGACAGAGTATATCAAGTCAATATAGGTAAGCAGACCGAAACCTGGCTGTCTGTTATTGTTTCTTTTTTCAAACCATTTTAGAGATTGAATTGTTCATGGTTTTTGTAATTTCCAAAAAATTACATGGCGCCAGTAAAATATTTTATTTTATCTATTTTTCTCTCCCGATTTTTTTTCGAACACACACCTTTTCTACTGAGCATGGGCATTTACTTGAAGCATCAGTTACACTATGGACACACACCTTTTCTACTGAGCATGGGCATTTACTTGATGCATCAGTTACACTATGGACACACACTTTTTCTACGGAGCGTGGACATTTACTTGAAGCATCAGTTACGCTATATCTCGAAATAGCTAAATTTGACTTGGTCAGTTTTATTTCTATGCTGATCATATATTATTAAAATGCTAGTTTTTCTATGCTGATCATATATTAGTAAAATGCTAGTTTTTCTATGCTAAACATATATTATTAAAATGCTATGATATAAACAAATTACTACTTATAATTTATATATTATATTTAATATATTTCTAATTAATTATTAGGTATTTAAAAAAAAGTATAATATTTTAATGAAAACTCGTTGAACAGCAGCAGGTCATATAAAACCTGTAATCGCTGGTATAGGTTATGTCAGGCTGGTATATTTGTACCCTCAAACACATATGATGTCAGGACACAATGGTGCCCAAGGGGGTAATGAATGCTCAGGGTTGATGAATCCTGGACTAATAGATTCAAATTACTATTAATATACATTGATTACAAAAATTATTTATTTAAATCTACTTATGAAAATAATTAACTTTTTACAAAAATTATAAATTTTAACATATGTAACTGTTATATTTAGATCACCATTGCCAAATTTATCAATACAAATTAAAATATACTAATTGTAATTAACAGTAAAAATAGGGTCGACCTTTTTTGAGAATTAGTCTTAAATAATCTAAAAAATCTTAGCTCATTTTAAATTTGCTTCAAACAAAATACATTCAAGGGTTTTTCATAGATCTAAAAAAGTTTCATTAGAATCGGTTAGTGGTAGTTTGGTGCGTTTTCTTGTTAATGGTACAACAAGGAATCGTGCGGGTTTGTTGGAAGCGAGAAGTAAAGCTAAAAACGTAATTGAGAACATACCTTCCACAGCTTTAGCTGCAAGCCTCAGAGCTAAATCTCTAGGAACACCCCGAAGAACTGCACCATCAGCGAGTGCTTCAATTACCATGAAAATCTATAAACTCAATAAAATTAAATCATCAATCATTCAGTTAAGGATTTAATTTTTTGCCCTTTACCTTTCAAAACATTCATTTCTTGATAAACAAACAACAAAAAACAGCTTTAAAAAACAATAATTAAATAATATTAAAAAAGAAGCAAACAACATGATATAAGAAAATACTTTAATAACTTTTAAAATGAATTGTTGAAGTACAATATCAGAATATAAAAATAAAATATAAAACTAATCCTTTCTCTTCCTTTGTACATTCAAATATTATTACAGTACTGGATCCAAACTTAAAAATCCAGAATTTTAAAATCCAATAATAAATCATTTAAAAAACAAAAAATACAAAATTATCACCATAATCTAAATTGAATGGTCAATAAAAATAGATACAATTTTTTATTTATCTAAACAGAAATCCTACATAAAATTATAATCAGACAAATAAAATCTTATAATTATTGATATAAACACAAAACGTAAATTTTGAGGAGTAATAATAGGATATCATTCAAATAAATCTCAAATAAAAAATACCTCCAAAAATGTAATAAAAGAGTACAAAAAATTACTTTTAAAAAAATTTCTCTTAGCACATACGGTACAAATACACATTCATGATTGAGAAGTACAAAGACTACAAGTTGTTGAGAACAATTTACATAAAACACAAATTTCTTCTTCTTGGATATTGATTTTGTGAAATTGTAAGCGGCACAGTTGGAAATAGGGCTTCCATTTGAGCATCTCTAAAAATTTAAATGAACTCTTATCAATAAAAAACCTGAGTAACTGTCCTGACTTAGAAACTGATCTCTTGCTCAAAAGCCATTTGTCAGTGCGGAGGATTGGGTTCTGATATCTCAGACATTCAAGAACATGACATACTGGCTGTCTGTTATACGATACAAAGGTATCAACAATCTGCATTGAGGGAACGTCAATGAGCTTCATTATTACAAATGGAGTGCCATCTTCCTCCATTAAATGTTGTTTTAAGAGCCAGTCAACAGAGCATTCATCAGAACAGGATATCAAAAAATGACCATTCTGTAAAAGAGTTGTTGTTTCAAATTTGGGTGAGAATCCTGAACCAAAAGTAGAATTGACCATTAGAATTAGAGTTAAACGGATTTTAGCTGCCATGCTTTGGGATATGGAGCCTTGCTGATCGAATCTCATGATAACTACTTGAAGAGGATGGAAAGTAGGGTTCAGACGACTCCTTTTCACAGAAGGCTGACTATAAATGTAGTCCATATCACTTATCTTTCTTTTTCCGACTAATTCTAAGGAATAGTTTTGATTGGAATAACTTTCTGGCCTACCATAGCTATAACCAATATTCCAATGAGGAAATGGGTAACATCTATAGGAACTGCCTTTCCTATTCATAACAGTATTAAGCTCTCTATAGTATTCATTATAAGAATGAGCAGAAGAACGATAAGTATAATCACTTGGAAACCTTCTAACAAAGTAATTGCCCCCAAATTGTGGAACCGATCGACTCCTTCCAACATAGTAGTCAGAAATGGACCTGCGCCTATTACTATTAACCGTTTCCCAATCCCAAATATAATCATCTGCTGGTCTGAAATATCTTGGGAAATGAGTTCTATGTCTCCAAGAGAATTCTCCAGGAGTGTGACGATTGTTTTCATTTATGCAACTTTCACTTAAGCCAGTAAAATTATTGCCTTCTAAATTATGAAAATGATTACAGGTGTAAGAATGGCCATAACGAAGATAGTTAGGAGAAATTTTCTGGCGTAAATCATAACCTTGATAATCTTTGAGGTGATCTTTTGAGAAATTAAATCTACGTTTTTCTGAATTATCATGAAAAGCTGTTCTTTCTTGAAACTTACTTTTCCTCAAAATATTTGAACTATTTTCACTAGTAGATTCGACTTCAGAATCATCAGCAGTACTATGATCAGAATCTTCGCACTCTGAAGAGGACGAATTCTTTTCCCTATAAGAATAGTTCAAAACTTCTTGACTAGAAGACTTTTCAACAGTCACTCTCAATGGTTCAGACGTAGAATTATGAGATGAAAATGTTTTGAACGTAATGGATTTATTATTATTATTTGATTCCAAATTAGAATTTATATCACGACTTACAAAAGCAGGTCCTGATCCACAGACAGCACTACATGAATTAATCAGATTTTCTGGAATTAGCTCACATGTACCTCCAACAGACATTAGTGATTTGACTAATGAAATTTCTTCTTCAGGTGTATTTGCATTAGCAGCCATTACTAAAAAGGGAAAACAAAAATATATCTGTTTCCATTATTAAAAATAAAACAATTTAGAGTGGTTAAATAAAAAATAACATGAGGATTTCTAACAAAAATATAGTTATTTTTAATTAATGGTACATCTAAAATACAGATATGTTTAGACACAGCAATTCAACTCTTTATTGTTCATAAAAAGAAGTAAATTACATTCCGTTAGATAGGTGATCCACAAAATGGCTCAGTTCCAGTAACAGAAGCATTGAAGGAAACTGTGTTGGGGCTCAAGTAGGGCTTACTGTGCCCACAACCAACAGAGTCTGAAGGTGGATAAAAAAGAGGACAGGTACGCGAAAGAGGCTTAGGAAGGGGAAAAAGCTCAAACAGTTTAAAGAATCAAACCAGTGTCTACTAATGGGTGAAGAGCAAGTACATGGATGGCTACAAGACTGTAGGACAACAGAAAACAACTGAATTTTATGAGAGCAATTCATTTACAAACTTTTGGATCAAGATAAGGTTGTTTCTAATTTACTTTTGCCATAGAAAAAGACGATACATCCCATAAGTTTCCATTCACAAAAAATTGGAAAGTACCTGACCCTTCCGCTAGAGATGGGGTCAAGTGGGTCCAGACCCCCTTCCCTCCAAAATTACAAAATACTTTTAGTTATTATTATCTAACAAAAATTGTGTAAACCTATTTGAATGTTACTTCATAAATATTATATCTAGGCATAGAAAACATTATATAGAGAGAGGGGCCCTCTTACATCCCAGCTGGGGTGGGTTTATTTAAGGAAGATCCTTTGATGGACCCTCTCCCGCGAAAAGAAAACCTGGCTATGCTACTGCCTCCCACCGTGCAATTTTCACAAGTCTGAATCTTACACATTGTCAGAGATTTGGGCATGTGTGTACCTTTTCCCAGAGCTGAATTTTTTTTATCATACACTCTGCAATATCTATGAAAAACAATTTACTATGAAATCCACTTTTTAGCTATATTTTTCTTCCGAACCATGCTATTCTTACTTAGAATTGTAACTAAATTTGTAAGTATACCATCAAGAAGTTGACCAGCTATACAAGGTCAATAAATTATATATATACATCTTCTCAAAATAGAACCTGAGATCATCTAAATGAGGAAAGTTATAAGATTTTTCTTTATTTCAAAATTGAAATCAATATACCTGAGTCAGTTAAAAATTTATCAAAAATTAATGCAAAATCAACATTGCATTGCTAGAAAGAAAAATGATGCAAACATCACATTTTTTTAAAAATATGAATACATTTTCTACTGCTAATAGTTCTTTTATGGTAGTTATCTGTGTAAGTTCTGACAAATTAATAAATTAAAAAAAAAATTAAAAATACCTGAACAACCTGCTCCAACTAGAACTGCTGTATTTGGTAATACACGGATGATCTTATATGAACTTTTATTATTGCACTGAAGTTGAAATTTCTATTTAAAAAAAAAAAAAGAATTTATTTCAGTAAAGGATATTAAAAAAACTAATGATAATTATTAGAAACTAGAAAATGAGTTAACCCTTCATAGACCAGAGGGTCTTTAAAGATACCTCCACTTTATCTGTTTCTAAAAATAAATAAATTTTATTTTCGAAATTTAATTTAATACAAATATGAAGGGGAACTTTTATTTAAGAGTCGGTACCAATACAAACTGGAGGTAATTATGAGGTAAGTAATTGAAGGATTATAAATTCAACAAGTTGATTTTCATGAAGGCTACTACAATGAATGGCAAAGAGGTAATTTTTTTAATTTTTCCTGGCAATTATCTTTTTAAAAACTGATAAATTATTATTACAATCAATTCTTTATATAATTAACTAAACAACTCCAAAAATTAAGTTGAAAATCAAATTTTTATTTCAGTATTTTTAAATGCATCCGAATAGAGAAAAACTGAGATATGGAATTTAATAAGTTTTTTTTTTGTAAAATATAAATTAAAATGTATTATAAACAGCTTCTATTAAGGAAAGACAAATCACAAGTGAAAATTACTTCAAAAACTTTTAGATTGTCATCGGCATAGGAAATTTTAATGTGCTTTTGCCCTATAAGTCTTGAGCTTCTCGATCTCCTACTCCTGCACCAAGGAGGAGCATCAAGTATATTGGTACTGGTGCAAGTAAAGTGTGATTGATTGGGTCTCACTGGTCTGTATCTTTCTCAAAGGGGAAATGTAGAAATTTCCAAATGGAATGAACATTGATGTTTTGCCAAAAATGCCATGTACGACTCAGTGTCAAACGAACTTATTTTTGGAGTTCCACAGAAATAATAACAACCTTGAAAAATATATATTGAAATTGGTAGTCACAGTTGACCAACATTTCCACATTACTTTGTTCTAATATATCTAATTTGTGGGTATCAGTTTTTTACCAGTTACAATTATAAATAAAATAAAAATATTAAAAATAAAGTACTTTCAAGAATCTTTTGTACAAAAGAAAAATCAATCAGGTATCACCGCTAGTGATGGCGAAATCTCTGCAATATTTAGGAGTTCATAATGGGGCGAAAAAGAACAATGCCAACAGAAAATGGGCCTAGGAAACTAAAGAACAATCATGACAACTTGATATAGACACACAACAGTTTTGAAGCTTTTTCAAAAATATGAGACAATCAGAAACCAACTTGTAAAGATAAGACCACACACCACTTATTCAGATAAATGGGGTTGGAAGTTATAGAGCTCTAGCATCATTTCCCCAAAATGGAAGCAGTCAAAATTTATTTCACACTAATTAAGGCATGACTGTTCACCCTGAATCAGCTGTTATACACTGAAAATAGTCACAAGTTGAGATTCGATAGAGCATATTTCCATACTTATCAGAACCCTGAAGATAAAATGTCAAGAGTAGTAATGAAAGGATCACATACACTATGCATCACATCTTTAATCAAAGAGAAAATCAAAAACAATTAATATTATTACAAAACAATGAATATTATAAAAGTAATTTCAAGATTTAAGACTCTTCATTATGTTTTTTTAAATGGAATTATTTAATGAAGAAATTCTTGAAGATCAATTTTTTTTATTATTTCATAATTAAGATTGAGGAAAAATAAAAATAATTCCTGTAACTACAAATAATCCCTATTATCAATATTTTTGTTGTTACTACAAAAAAGGTATTAAGTTTAACTATTATTATTTACTAATATGCAGAATTTTTAGCAATAGATAACATCATAATTTTCTTGATTTCCTTTTTTAGAGTGGACAGTAATAAATTTAATTATTACAGTACAAAATTTATACTATGTTGTTAAATATTGAGGAAAATTAGAAAACTACTGACTAATAATGAAATAAACGAAGATGCTAGCTCAAATCGAGATTTTGTGTAAGGCAAATAATCTATTTATTTGGTTAAGATAAATAAAAATGTTATGTAGAAACAAAAATATTGTAATTTGGAAGAAAACGACAAATATTTTGAAAAACATTTTTAATTTGATTTATGAAATCAATTTAGTTGTTTAATTTAGAAAATTTCTCAATAAATATTTAACATGAAACTACTTGTTCAACTTTTTGGTGAGCGTAAAAGTTTCTGAGCTTTTCAATGATTTCTTCAATTTATTACAAATTGCTTACTTTTTCCTATTAAGATTAACTATTAAAAATATTTTTATCTAATGAATTTTCATTAAAAACAAGTGATTTAAAAAAATTCAAACAAATTGCACTAGTTTTAAGTTTACTCGACAATTTTCAAATATTTACACCTTAGTATATTTTTACAGAACAGAAGTAATAATAAAAACAACTTTTTCTTAACTTGATTATTGCTGACTCTTTATTATAAATTATATTAACAAAAAGATCAATAAAGTGGGCAATCAGGAGGCAGTGATGCATCTCCCTTAAGTCCAGTCACATTTTGGTGTAGCCACACTTAAACTCCAGCACAATTTCAGCTGTTAGATATGAGGAGCAGTCTGCTCAATTTTTAAAATTTAATTAATAGCCTCGACAATCTCATTCAGCCTCTCTCCAGCATTCTTCAACAACATTCACAGGCAATTCAGGACTAAACTGACTATATCCCATACCATACTCCTGCTTTTCCATCATTCTGTGGAATGCAAACTGACTGAGCTGGACCCATACAGACTTCTATGAGACAAGGACTGATATTGTATTAATAACTGAAACCCAGTTTAAATCACAATTTAAATTTTACATTTCAGACTACAAATATAATATAGAACATCCCTCCTTGCATATAGTTAGTTGATTAGTATCAAATGTTATAGATTGCACCATTATAAAACTAACCAAATCATTATTAAAAAAACTATATCTTAGTTATCCATAGCTCCTGGTATACTGACTTATTCAATGAAAGTACTCTTAAGGCTGGTTTGCACGAATAAATTTTTTGATCAAAGTTTTGATTTTTGAACTTCATTTTTTCATTTTTGAATTCATGTAAACCAGCCTTTAAAGGCATATATTCTCAACCCTACAAACCTTCAGGTAACTTCCAACTTATATTTAACTATACAATAGTAACACAAAATGGCAGATAACACAGCAGCAGAAGTGGAGCAAAAAATGTATGTGACCATTTTGAAGGTTCTAGAAGCATCAGGATCTGGCACCACTGACTTTTCTTATAGCTAAAGAAGGACATGGGGCCACACAGAAAAAAACTGGATGAAGGACTTCCTTGAGTAACAGACAATTTCCTTTATCATGCCTTTTATGCTATGTTTTTAATGTAAATGTCACACTTTATTCACTGATGGTAAGTTTATCCTGACAGTTGTGAATTTTAACAAGACAAAAAAGAACAATATACAATTTTATAATCGGGACGCATGAGATTGCTAGTGCAGCGACCTTCGGGTAACTTCGGCAGAGGGCGGTGATAATATGTACTGATTGTAAAGTTGTACCAAAAACAAAAATCATTTTATTGATTGTAATCTTTTGGTAAAGTCCAGAATCTCATTCTCAACATTATTAAACATTTTAGAGGCGAAAGACTAGCAACAAGCAACTGCCTACGAGAGACTGCCTACAAGCAATTTCAATTGTTTTACAGATATTAAATGGACATTTTAGTTTATAGGGTGTAGAGTTAATGAATGAATCAAAACATCTCAATTATAATGCCTAATTAATTATTCAAGGCCAACCAAATGAAAAACAGGTTTCTAACCTTTTAATAAGAGGCTGTAACTGACAGCTAATCATATATCTCACAATTACAATCATTTGGTTTTAAAGAAAGAATCATTTGGTAAAGAAATTCTTTACCTAAAGGTTGTGATATAACACAGTAAGTGTTCGTCAAATTAAATTATTTTAAAAATAAAACTTAATCGTAACAATTAATTAGAAGTTAATACAACTAAAATAAATAATTTCAAACAAACCTCCAGCAATGTCTCTAATCTTACACCGGCCAAAATGGATACATATACTTTTCTTTCATGAGGTATGTTATTTAATGATTTTATGGCTAAGTCAAGATATTGTGGTTTAACAGAAAGAAATATAATGTCAGACTTATCAATTACTTCATCTGAAAAGAAAATATTCTTTGATCATGGTTGATAAAGAAAATTAACGGTTATTTGATTAAAAAATTACTGACTGTTATCATTGGTTACAATTGTACATTTTTCTTTAAATTTGTCTAAATTATTCATACTTGGTGCAGAAGCAATAACATTTTTGGCAGGTATGGCACCTTGAATATAAAATTAAATAATTAAAAATGTCATTATAATTTCAACAAATACTGTTAACTTAAAATAATACCAGCATCTATGAGCCCGAAAGCTATAGCTTGGGCCATGTTGCCAGCCCCAATAAATCCAATAACACCACTAAACATTATTACTATAATAAGTGACCGACCAAAAACTAGTTGAAACTTCTGCTTGGCACAGGATTAAAACAGCGCTCAACAAAACTCCCGCTGACATCAAATAATCGATTGTTTCAATCAAATAAGAAGTTAGGTTTAATTACCTCACGAAACTTAAACGCAATGTCCCACTATAAAAGAAGGAAATTTGAAATAAGAAAATTTATATAAGACGATCTCGTTTAAAAATAATAATAATAATATAATGCATTTAGTATTTCAAACTGAGATGTTTCATCAACTGAAAATTTTAAAAACAATAAGACAACTAGGGCGTTTTATCAAAATTACGTTATTGATATGTCTTATCTAATTCTCAAGGGTGCCCGAGTTTCGGTAAATAAATAATAGCATAATCAGTGATTAGTTATCAGGAAAAACTCATGTCTCTAAAATCAAAATCAAAGGAAGACACCCCTGTCAGAAGATGCACACTGATTTCTTCTATAATTGAAAGCTAAAAAAAAATAAAATTTCTCAGGTGAATTAATCAGTATGATGCATATTCAAATAAGTCTTGAGCCACCCTAAAGGCGCAGACACACAGTGCGCGAACTGTCATGGCGATCTGCGATCTAATGCATAAGTACTTACTGCACTATATATGTTACGAATAACCGAAGGCATCGTACATAGAAGGCGATATATCGTAGCGAGCCAATCTTGATCGAGCCCGCCGGCGATTCATTTCTATACAGCTAGAGCGTTCTAGAGAGATCGCAGATCGTCGCGATAGCGCATTCTGTGTTCTTAAACCTTTAGGGCCATTGCACATATGCCCGACTGCCGGGTACCCGGTCATTGGTACAGGGACATTGGGGTCATTTATATTTATTTTGTAAATCATAATTACATCACTTATTGTTATGTAAAATGTTAAATAATATTCCGAGAGAAATTTAGAACTTCTTTACCTAATTTGCTTATATTTTCGCTTTTCTATCAGGATATTGCATTTTTGGTCTTCGACGCATTGGAGGAGAAAATGTTTCTGCTTTTCATCCGCGGTCAATAAGCCATGCCATAATCAATAGATTTTAAATAAGATACGTCTTAGTCCCTCTGAACTGGATTAATATTTAAAAAGTCCACATTTATTCCCAATATCTAAAGTAACATTAAACTATTTTGAAGAATGAAATCTTCTATACGTTTTTTAGTCTGCTTACTCCTCACACTTCTAAGCCCAATAACATTTTCAAAAAATAAATCGCTGTGCCTTCCATCTAGCATGGTGCTTGACGCTCCAGGAGGTCTCATTTTAATTTTGCCTTCTAGATTCCTTCCAATGAATGTTAGAAACAATTTGATGAGCTCTTTATAATTGTGTTCAAACTAGCTAATGTATTAAAAAAATTCACTGGTGGACAAAATTTACGCACAACTTAATTTGTTTCGATTATCCTATATCAATAGATTTTTAAATGTGTATTGGAAGGTTATAACAATCATAATAACAATAATCCAAGTGTTAGTATGGTTCATTACAAGGCCAATGTTGGCGTTAGATTTCTTCACTGCCAGTCTTCACGACTCGGTGTGTAGTTATCTGCAAGAACCGGGAATCACGGACGTGCTGCTTTAAGCTCGATGTGGCACGGGTTTCCGACAGTTGATTCGAACGATTGAGGTGTTTATTCTTTTCTTACATCATAATGAAATGAAAATGAAAAATCTATATGACTGCCGAGTGGTGCCGGTTAATAAGCATATAAGCTGTTTACAGATAGTTGTAGATACTCCCTCCTGAAACAGCCGGTTGCCGGACGATTCATTTAAGATTATTATATATCTTATAATATATAACTTCTATTTTTTTAAGTCAAATATATGTAGGGTGATTTGGGGTAATTGCGTTTTCAGGGTAAGTGCGTAATTGTCTCGTTAAATCCAAACCATCGACTGATTATCAATTTGACATTGACAGTGATTGATATTTCTCCTTGACAGTTTAGTATTTTTTAAGCGCCTATCCGCAGTCACCCAGCAAACTGTGATAGTAGGGCCAAGTGCAGACCTCCACTGTGTAACAAGTGTGAGTGATGTACACTTACTCTTACTGCCATATTTTGTCGAGGCAACTACGAACTAGCGAATTAAAATAAAAAATTATTTTTTTCAATACATTTATTCAATTCTACATCCCACTTTCATAACTCAATAAAGATTGTAAAATGTGAATCTCAGAGAAGCTTTAACTCTTTTAATAAGGGAATAATAATCCTCCGGAAACCCAACTATTTTGCACTTGCTCCAAAACCGCTGCTGCTTGAATAATGAATGTTTCTGATACCTTGTACGCATATAAGGCACCCATAAGGCAGGGACAGGTGCGTAGTAAGTAATATGTTTTTAATATATTGTAACATTACATAACATACATTAATATGTTTTAAAAAATGTATGAAATTTTCAGATTGGCACTTGAAAATGAATCCATTGGCCAGAAACGTTGTCTGTATGTGGTGTAAGCATGCAGTTTGAAGGGTCCTTATTATACATCCTATATATAAAATATGACTTTTATTCTTGACTTCAAGATATAAAAGTCATGATTTGATTTTTATAGCTATGTGAAATTAAAAAATAAAAGTCAATATTAGATTTTTATAATTTGAGTATAAATATATAGCACCTACCGGAGAATATATAACAAGTACCGGGGAAGATCCAGGTGAGGTATTTTGTATTTGACATTTTGTTAATTTGCTATGAATTTGTGAAAATGGTAAACTAATTTTTCAGTGTTACGAGCATCAATTCATGAAAATTGAGTTGTTTTTTTTTTTCAATTTTTTCTTGAGTTTTCTTAGCAAATACTACAGCAACTATTGCACTGGTGCAGCATACTACAAAATATTGATTTATAGGTGCATTAAGGGGATTCCGGAAATAGAAATGGTCCAAAAATATATATAAAGTAAAATGAGGTCATTGTGGAAGCAAAATTTATTTTTGGAGAAATTCATTCTAAATTGAATGGATGCACAAAACGCAACACTCATGAAAATGAATTAAAATCCTAAACATATTATTCTGCTTTTCAAATATTTTTCTCTACAATCAAACAGCCAGGAAAGTACAAATCTACTGTTAACTGTAAACAAAATGGCTACTATTTATCAACTTAACTCATGTATGGATACTTATTAGTAACCACACAATTTTATTAATGCATTTAAAATTTATTTGGTTCTGAACACGTTCTGAAATAAACTTTACAAGGCCTTACTTTCTAAAACGTTACGCGCGTTAGAGTTGCTATCGTATATTTTCAAACTAAAATTTTAAATATTGAAAATTAAAACTTTCTTAAAAGGAATTAATCACGGCATCTTAACTCTAAATGTTATTTAATTTAAAATGGTAAAATATTATTTCTATTATTAAATAATATGAGTTGCACGCGTTTAGTTGAATTAAAATAGTATCATTTTAAATATTGAGTAATGGTGTTTCGGAGACTACATGCTATGACGGAAACCCAAAACAACTAAAATGACATTCTCTTATTGAGGTGCCAACCCCATTCACTGTCTTCCTGCCACTAGGCTGCACTGACTAGTACAGAGCTATATAGGGCTATCAGTACAGGGCCATACCATCTATGTGATTTTATGTTATTTTTGTGTTTAAATTTTTAACTGGATAAAAATTTGTTATATTTTTTTATTTAGATTTTTCTTTGTGAGTATAGCTTTTTCATTTCTATTTGGGGGATAGCTGTTTGTTTTAGGAATTATTTTACTTTTATATCTACCAATTTTGGTTATATTGGACTTATTATTTATTTTATTAAAACATATCTGATTTATGTATTGCTTTGTTAATATTTTATCAACCTTTATTTTT
Organism: Rhaphigaster nebulosa; assembly: GCA_948150685.1. NCBI lineage: Eukaryota > Metazoa > Arthropoda > Insecta > Hemiptera > Pentatomidae > Rhaphigaster > Rhaphigaster nebulosa. Next base: position 128,953,764 of record OX411309.1, on the reverse strand, counting down.
ATATAATATTACAATTACATATTCTTTATCTGCTAATCTTATTGTTTTAAGCATTTACAATTTTTTTTTACTACATTTACTTTTTGCACCTACATAAGGGTGGATTAGAACAAAAGTTTAAAGGGGGTCACTGATGATCACTCCAATCCAATTACTCCACACCAAATGGAACATGAAACAACCTTGAGTGTGAAATCCTATGTGGAGTGGTTGGAATAGATGGGAGCAGGTGGAATTCCATCGGCACTAAATTCCATTGTGTTATATCAAAATCCAACCGATTGTGAGTGTCGAAAACGGATGGAGTGGAACAATGCAGTTGAACTGCACTGTTTTTCACACAGTTTTTAGGATCTACTATACTAATAATAAAAATTGTTTGTCAGTAAATACAGCGTTGTTAAAATTTACGATATTGATTGAGTAAAATACATCCCTGAGTTAATTAAAGAATTAGGATGAATTAAACTTAAAATTTAACAATGATAAATGACAATAGAATGTTTAGTCAAGAGACAAATAATGTAATACATGTAGATCTGAAAAATTATTTAATAAGAATAGTATTATGTAATTAAAAAGCAGAAGACTATACAGGTAATGAAATTCAATTGTGTAAATAATTTCGAAATTAACTAATATTGTGAGATATCTATTTACAATTTAACTTCTGTATAATTATTTACATAATTATATTGTATAATAAAATGTTGTTAACTAATTTTATATATATATGATGTAAATCATTTGTTATAGATAAACGAATTTTGATAATGGAAAATTGTCTGAAACTTCATCATGCGAATAAAGAATTACAGAAGTCTGAGGGTAGATCATTGATCTTCCTACCTTGGTATATTTTTTAAATAAAGATAAATAAAATTACTTTAAGCCCTCATCGAGGAAAGGAGTCTAACTTACTTTATTGTTAGTTATATTTTTTTTTTCCATTTTATGTTGATCCTATAATTTTGTAATATTATAACTAAAGACCGGATTTGTATGCAAATGCATATTTTTCAATGAAAATGATCGAATATCTTTACGAATCAACACATTTGGCATTGATATATTAAATTTGATTTTGCATATTTGATGGGTTATTACATATTTGGCCAAGAAAAAGTTTAAATAACTTTTCTTCCAATTAAAAAAGGAAATAAACAGTTAAACTATTTTCTGATACAAGTTCAATGCGGGATAAATGGTTTGTTTTTTAATTATTATTGAATTTTTCAATTATAAGATAGATGAACACAATCTACGATGAATAAAAATAATCTACGATCGTAATCATAGTAAAGACAAAAGCTCACAGATAAAAACTTCAAATTTGTATCGTTGTGGTTGTGATCACAACTGCGTTGAACATAAACCTGCAGTTTAAAATAATTTATAGTATATTATTGGCATTTCAAAACAAATAAAAATTTAAGAGATCAAATATGTAGTTAGGTATTCACAAAAAATAATTTTTAGTATTGTAATTTTGATAATTTTTCTAAAATTCTTACTTTCAACTACTTTCTTTAACAAAGCAAAAAATATCATCTTGCAATTCTCCTTTGGAATTTTATATTCCATTCTATTAGTGTGTTGCTTCCGTTGTGCGAATTAGTTTAAATTAACTATGTTTTAATTTTCTTGCTTAAACCAAAATGCCCAAAGTAACAGCATCATTTAGTTCAATACTAAACAATTGGAACCCATTATATTCAACAGGGTTTTTTTTTCCTGGGAAAAATATTTGTTTGCAATTTGTGCAATAAAAATGCGCCATCTAAAAGAAATTTTCAAATCGATCAGCACGTAAAGACAGGTACGTATATGAACTATTCTTGGAATTTTATACTAAAATTTGAGTTCCAAATGTAACAATTTACTGTACGATTGCAAGTGAAGGCTTCGTGGAATTTTCCTACATTGGAGACCTCATCACCCTTTGCCATACTTGTTCAAAACTAGACTTTTCAATGAAATACATACTTTATTTTGCATTGGTTACATCTAGTATTCCCTTATTTAATCTTATAAATTTTCCATTTTCGAAAAAGGAAGAAAGTGAAGAAATGTATTTTAAATTATTTTAATTTTTAAGAATTATTTAGCTATAAAACAATTCTGTGTAAAAATTTGTTTTTTAATTTACCTATGTTTTTTCTTATTTATATTATAATTATAATTGTCAAACAAAGCAATTTAGACAATAATTATAACCTTTTGTCGATTTTCTGCATGGTTCTGACATTTATCGTGCATATTTTCCTTCATATTTCATATAGCATTATATGTTGCATATAAATCCTGTCTTTAATTATAACCATATCAAGGAATCTTATTGTGTTTAAATAATATATCACTTAATTTTTAATAAATTAAATTTCTGTTAATACTTTTCCTCTTTGAATTTTTATAATTCTCAATTCTGACTGCGATAGAGTATTTTCATTTTGAATTTAATGTGCTATGTTAAATAAGTCAGTACTTTTAACAGTGCTTGAGTTATTCAAACACTTTTTAACCTCCTATATTTAATTAAAATATTATTAATCAAGACGAATAGATCTATTATTTAAAAAAAAAAATTAAAGTTGATATAAATTACCTTTATTAGAAAGTGAAAGTGGTGTTCATTAGTGTTATTTATTCCTTAGTTCCCATTCAGATAAATATTATTACTACTTGTTATCTTCCAGGAGGCATGAGAGCTATCAGTATACAAACAAGATAGAGCTAAAATAAAAGTAGAACTAAAATTCTTCTTTACTTAGTGGTCATAAAGCATGAGTAAGTATTGCATATACCTACAGTATTAATATATGTAAGATACATATATTGTTTATTTTTTTATTTTTTACCTACAAATACACAAAGAAACACATACACCAGCTCACAGTGTATTTCAATTCCAAATGGTCATCCTCTGGGAATTAATTAAGGAGCATTCTATCAAATGATAATGTATCCACTTTTCATAAAAAAATATTTTTTGGCAGATTCTACATCTAAAAGTTTTTTAGTCACCTTCAAAACTTGAATTTTTCCTTGTAAAATAATTGTTAAAATTCAGCCTTTTTCATCAAAATTTAATTTATCTACATGAGATGCTTCATAATAATGTTTGCATTTTTTTTGGAAATATTTAGTAGAGATTAAGCAAAAGAAGTCTGATAAACCTATTTTGTTCAGGAGTTATTTCACTATTAGTGGATTTTTTTTTCTGACTTTTTATTACTACTCCATTAGCCAAAATGTACTGAGGCTACATAAAATCTTATTAATCCTGCTGAAAAAAAATTATTTTTCTTGTCAGGCAATTAATTGTTTGATCTGAGTCACTTAAAAAGTGTGCCAACATCAGTTCAAATATTTCAATATTTCTAAAACTGGAATTTTGAAAAACAATGTGCATTTACTGAAAAAAAAACAAACCCTAAAGCATTATATTTAATAAAAACTTCTCCATTTAATGGATACATTGCAAGACTTGATATAACAAAATGAAGCACTAAAGGAGATGAGAAGAATAATGTTGGGCTGGAACAATATTTTTTTTTAAGAATATTCGTTTGGTTTTTGTACATAGACATAAGACAACAAACATTTTTCGTAACCCCAACATATGTCGCATACCTCCTACACATGTCTATAAAAATAAATAATCTGAATATTATGTAACATTTTTCAGGTTTATTACTGGAGACCTTATGCCTTCTCAATTGCCGAGGTCCACAATGTTCATTGGACTGTAATCCGCTGTGTACTAGCTGTATGGATTGTAACTATTGCTGTTATCCGCACCCTTTTAATTGTAAATATTTCTTTTCTTGCAATGAGGGTCGATATAACATACAACAGTGTCCTGTAAACACTGGCTATAATCCAGCAACTTACACGTGTGAACCGAACTACGAATGTTACTTACATGATTGTTTAAATTTGTGTTCAACATTAGAATGTCAAGAAGACTGTTGTTCACCGAACGATTGTGAGACTTACTTTCAGTGCAGGAATGGGACAAGAGTCTCAAAATGGTGCCATGAAGGTTATTTCAATCCAAATTCTTTGAAATGTGAAACAGAATATAATTGTTTTGAAGAGGAAGAAACAACTTCAACACCAATTCTTGATAAGGAAGAATTTTTGAATGCAATTTATTCTGTTTACAGAAATTTGGAACTTTCATTATTGAAGAAATGCTAGTATGCTTATTAGCCATTGATATTTTATAATATTTTTTCTATAAATAAATTATTTTAGCATTTCTAATGTTATTTATTTTGTGAAATTGTCAAGACTTATGGTTGTTTTATCAGGAAAGTTTTAGAGTTATCCTGAAAATTTGCTAATTTATGGCACTGATTACAAATTTTGACTTTGTCACCTCAAATATTTCCTGGAAATATAAAAATAAAATGCCAAAAAAAAAATAGGTTTTCTGTATTTCTCCCATTACATGAAAACGAAGCATTTTTTTAGTAACATCAACCTACACTAAATTAAACAATAGAAAATTCCCTACATTTTTGTACTCTATAATTTTTATAGTCTGGGGCATTGTTTAGGAGCATCCATCCACACATTAGTCCAGTCAATGAGGACCAGAAAAGGGTATGGATGGAAAGCTTAGGAGAAGTTCTGAAAATTTGTTCATTTATGTTTTTTATGGTGCTGATTACAAATTTCAACTTTGACACCTATGGTTTTTTCAGAAAGCATGGCAAAAAAAATAATTCTAATAACCTAGTTATTAGAAAGAAATCCTTTTTTTTTTGTTTTTGCTTTTTTTCTGTGCTTTTTGATAAAACTTCAAAGTTGAGGTGGCAAAGTTAAAATTTGTAATCAACACCATAAATCAAACATAAATCAACAAACTTTCAGAACTCTCTCTCTCTCTCTCACTCTCTCTCTCTCTCTCACTCTCTCTCTCTCTCTCTCTCTATCTCTCTCTCTCTCTCTCTCTCTCTATATATATATATATATATATATATATATATATATATATATATATATATTTGTGTGTGTGTGTCTCAGTGTAGCCAGAGGGGAGGTCCGAAATTAACACACTCCCGAAATTACAAAATACTGTTACTTATTCTTATCTGTAAACAAAAATTCTATGAACCTATTTGAATTTTTTTATAAATAATATACTTAGGAATAGAAAATAATACATAGAAAGAGAGCCCTCTTACATCCACGGTTGGGATTGGTTTCTTTAAAATAGATTCAAGAATTTTTATTTTTTTTTATTTATCCTTCCAAATATAAATTCAAGATACTAAAGTTGAAATTTGTAATCAGTACTTTAATTATTTTCAGAACTTCTTGAAAACTTTCCCATGAGATTTGGGTTCCCATTGACTGGACTAATGAGCGGATGCTCCTAAACAATACCCCGAATAAAAAACATTATACAGTTCAAAAATGTAAAGAATTTATTCTTGTTTAAATTAATAATAGGTTGATATTACAAAAAAAAAATGCATGGTTTTCATGCTATGGGAGAAAAAACGAAAAAAGATTAATTTTTTTTATATATATATATATATATATATATATATATATATATATATATATATATATATATATATATATTTCCGGGAAAATGTGGCAACATTGTAATTCTTAATCATCAGGTCATGTAGCAAGAAGCCACCCAATTGGTCCTCTCTTCCAAACCACGAATGCCTCAGTAGTAGGAACTAGATCCAGAGAGAGACCGGGAAACTCAGATGGGTGGAGAGGATAAAGACGGACGCGGCTGGACACCATGTAATAAACTGGAAAGCCATCGCCCAGGATAGATAGAGGTGGAGGAAGCTGGTGGAGGCGGCTAAAGATCTTCAAGGCCTGTAAAAAGCCAAACGAACAAAAAAAATATATATATTTATATATATATATATTTAAAAGTAAGATCATGTTAAGGAAAAAAAAATAAAGATTACAAATTATATTTAATTTTCATTTATTGCCTTCTTCATTTATCATTCAAATATACAGTCATTTACATAGGAAATAACATCATATAAAAATAGTCAAACAAATAGCAAACATTGCAGAAATCTGAACATTTCTTTAGTAAGTCGTATCTTAAAAACTAAAGAGTATTTTTTACAAATAAACAAAAGTATAAATAAAAAATAAAATAAATATCTTCTATTACAAAATATATGTTTTATAATGTTCAATTTGTCTTATTAACTAATACTTTATTTTGTTTTTTATTAAACATTTTTTTTTAAGTAGTCAACTTTAAAATTTTTCCCTCTTATATTCTTCATTCCACTACACAAATATTAAATACAATAAATAGTTTTTACAGCTTACCAGATGATTTACAGTGGTAAAAATAAGCATTCCTTAGTTTTCTGGGTAAAAATATGTTTAATAATTTATTTAATATAATATTTACCATGGGTCACCTAATTAACAACGAAAAGAAAATTTATCATGCAAAAAAAGTATTCATACAATAACAGTTGTCATGAAAATAACTTGTTAGCTTGTGATTAGCTCATGGTTTTCACTTAATACATAATATCTCATTCAAACACAAAACCTAAATGGACCAAATTATCTGAATAAAACGATAATTCTCCCAAAATGGGATTTTTTGTTTTTATTGAAAACTAGCTTTGAATGTTATACATTCATCTTCAGTTCTATCCTTCACTTGTAAAAATGAATGCGGAATGTTGTTTTATTTCATATCCATCAGTTAACTTATGTTCAATAAATTATTAAACATATTTATACCCAAAAAACTAAGTGCACGAATATTTATTTTGACCACTGTATATCCATCTGATAGATACAATTGAGAGGGACATTAAAAAAGATCAGTTTCCCTGCTGATATTGTAATATCAAAAGACAATTCAACAAAGCCTTTGGAATTGCATTCCAGATACATTTCCATAGGGCTCTTTCTTATTTACATATAGGCTTTAAATTATCTTTGAACAGTTGTCCTGAAAGACTCAAAGTTTAAAAAATTTACACATATAATTCAATGTTTGATGCTTCTCCACTATTAGTACACATTCTTATGTCTACAAATATATGAAAACTCGTAGCTAGAAACTAGAGTATTTCAAATGGGTGAGCATATCAGATGAGATTCAAGAACAAACAACTATAATTAATTGTAATAACAATTAACACCAATATCTCAAGTACAGAAATGTTATCATAGAAACTACCAAATTTCTAAAAGAACATGCAATTGGATTGAGTTTACTCACTTGCTGTATTGTCTACATATTTTATTGATGTTATATTGAAATACATATTTATTATTTGAATACTAGAAATTAGAAAGTACAATTCGGTGGCAGGGAGATTGAGTGTACTGTAAAATAGCCATCAATGGGAATGAGGTGTGACCTGCACACACAATGTTACAGTCTGCTAATGAATGAATCAATTCTAGTTAAAAAAAAATCTTTTAAATACTATCTTCAATACATTAAATAATATTATTATTACTTAAAATATACAAGTTTATTTAATAAATGTTTTTTCGTGATCCAATTTTGTTTATGAGATATACCTTTTTCTAATAATGAAAAACCCTGCGAATTGACATCTATAAGAGGCAAGGCTTATCAATAGTGTGTAGATGTATACAATAAATCTTGAAATATGAATTTTCATTTTCTAAGCTGGGTTCCTACATCAGTTATTTTACTCAAATAGTTTGCATCAATTTTTGTGAAAACACCCCGTTCCCAACCTCATTTTAGGAAACATCCTAAGAGAACCTTGGACTCATGTTGATAGGCAACGACACTATCCACTCCAGCACTTTGGCAGCCCCTTTAAGTGATGGAACTTAAAAATAAGAAATATTTAGAAGAAACATTATTATTAGCAAGTTCTTATACCACAGATTTTTAAGTTTTGTAGGTAATAAAAAGAAACTTTAATGCATTTTTTTTTTTATTGAGCTCAGGTTTAATTATATAACTATTTCGTAAATCCGTGGGATCCAGATCTAGCAACATTAAAAATTTTGGTCTCTTGCTATGGTCATGGAAATCTACACATTAGCTACATATTGTATTGCCTATATCTTTCTTGTAGTTTTTAAGAGTGACCCTCTGAGATGTATAATCTTTGGTGAAACAAGGAATGAAGTCAAAACTATGGCATAACTGTTATTTTTAAAAAGATTTCTGCAAATTTAGGTATAACACTGCGGTATGTTCAACAGTGGAAAATGCATGTTATTTCAGTGGTTTTATAAAGTTTAAAGATGTGCTGATGACCACAATATTTTGATACTTCATCACTTTTTAATATCTTGATTAATTAGTGATTAACATCATTGGTTATTGAATATTTGTACATTCTTTCAAACACATAATTATCTTGTGTAACTACACATTTATTTCCATTTAATTTAGTAGACATTTATAATAGGCAAGTGAGTAAACTCATACAAATTTTGTAGACAACAACAACAATATATATTTAATTTTGTGTGGAACAATTTATGCCCACAAAAAGCTAATACAAGCTTACATGGTAAACTCCAACAATTTTTCCACAAGGATGTATTAATGCAACCTCCATTGTTTTAAATAGTGGAATTGTTTTCTCAATAAGATAAGATATATAATATTATAATTAGATATATTACATTACAAATATAAAGACAGCGCTGTTTCAAAAATATTTTAATTTTTTCTTTAGGTATATATATAAATGTTTTTCCCTTATTTATGTTCTTTTTTTTTTTTTTTCTAAACTATCCGTGTATGGCTCCTATTAATCTTAATTCTTATACTTCATTTAGTTTCTTTTAGTATAAGAACCAAAGCAGTCTGTGAAGCCATCCAGTATGTCTTGTTAATATATTAATTGAATAACTGTTAAAAATATATCTTCCATATATTAGTCAACATTATAATATAAAATCTAAAATTATTATATTTAAAAAATCATTATTTTCAATTTCATATTTGACAGCATTAAAAACAGCCATTAAAGTTAAACTTGTATGATACATTTGTATGTATTGACCACTGAATTTCTAAAATTAAATATTAATGATGTGTGAATTATTTCTGAAAGTTATTTCTCGATATAGTGAAAATCCATCATATGAAAATTTTGATGACACTTATTCTAATGACAGTTAAAAAAATATGAAAAATCAGTTATTTGACATGCCTAATGATTAAACAGATTTTGAGATATGGAAAAAACTAATTTTCAAAAGCTTCTATCTGTTTTGAATTCTGCAGCTCCCAGAAGTGGACAAATGAAGAAGAGCAACAGAGGAATGACCAGAAACTTTTGAGGTGGCCAAGCTATTTCATAGACTACAGAGCTGGCTGATTTAGTTTGTTTCAGAAACTAGAATGATTGAATTTTTTTTTTTAAATCTTCAATGTTTAATCCTGGATTATGCGTGTGGTTTCTTGTAACACGTTTAGGGAGTTTGGAGTTCATGGGTTTTTTTACCTAATTAAAGGGAAATCTGCCTGAAGCAGTTGACATCACTGCCACCTCTTCTCAGATTGCCACAATTTTTTTTTTTTAATTGTTAAAGATGAGGTATCCAAATGGGATACTATGATCTGTATAGGATTAATAAAAATAAATAACAAAATAAATGATATGTATGACAATAAAATATAGTTTGAACTAAAAGAAATATATAATATAACACCTGTACCCCTCGCCTACTCCAAGATTAGAAATTTAAAATTACTTCTGTTATATTAAAGGCAGCGGGGTAGTTCAGCAAGTAAGGCACTGCGCTCTCATCTTCTGAGCCCATGACTGAGTCCAGCTATGGCTGATAATTATTTATTCTGTTATATCAGCCATGGATCGACTCTGGGGTCGGAAGAGCCTCCTGTGGTTCACCCAGCCTCTATAAAGTGTGTACCCTCAACTGGGAGAAAACCTGGTGGTTGAGCATGATCCTGGCCAAATCACCTTCTTCCACATCCTTTGGCTTAAAAACAGAATTTCCTTACTACATACTGAACCTAAACCCCTTCATAGGTTGTAGTGATATTAAGAAATGTTAATTAATCCTCGGTTCCAAATAAAAATTATTAGTCCCCTCGCCTTCCAATTTCCAATACGTTCATGAGTTATTTAAAATATAATGCTTACTCTTAGCATTAATACTCTGGAAGGTTCGGCTAATCAAAAACACAATCAAAAGCTTTTCTCAAAAGGATTTGGTGACTTGTCCTTATTTTTTGATCATAAATTATTTAATTTAGAAGAATTATCGCTTAATAGTTTGCTGTAATTAGAAATATAAGGTCACATTATTATTGAAAGATTTCTATTCAGTAATAAATTACAGAGTTTCTGGCCAGTAAATAAGAAAGTTAATAAGATCAGGAACTTAAATATGAAATTGGTAGCCATATAAACTTATCTATAGTTATTTACATTTTTTTTTTAAATGATGTTAACACATTGTATTAAAATGTAACGATCTAACGCAGAACAATGTGGTCCTTAGTCTCCTCTGTAAGCCTTCACTAGGTGTCACTATCTGGTAACTGTAACTGTACTGTACTGTCACTACCTGGTAACTTCCAGTTGGGGGTGTTCAGCAGGCTCAGGCATCCCAGATGAAAACATTCTCCCATATAAGCCATTGCCTGCCTCTTTCTCTTGTCTGGTAGAGCTTTCCATCAAGCAACTTTCTTGGAATTCCTTTTTCAGGCATTTTGTCCAGTGTTCTTTCACAAAATTTTTTCAGTTTTACATTGAATGCAATCAAATTTTAAAACTTTTATTTTGTGATTTAGGGATCAATTTCATTTGTATTAGTAGATCATATGTGTTTATTACCGTTCCAGGTACTACTTTGGAGACTTATATTTTATTATTTTTAATATAAATTCGTTATCTTATTTGTTAGCACTGTTATAATTGCCTGCTTCATCTCCTAACTAATGCCATGAAGCCCTTTCAGGGCCGGATGGACATACGTTGAACTATGGTTCTCATACTGGAAAAAAAACTTTCTGTAAAAAAAAATTTTTTTGGGTCGAGGATTTGAATGAAATAGTAAATGTACATAAACATGTGTATGAATTACATTTTGTTGAATAAAACTAAAAATATATCCCATCTGTAATGTAAAAAATTTAATTTTCCTCTTATCTTTATGTTTTATTAATTGATTAAGAAACTTTTATAGGGATTTAATTATATTAAATGATTCTGAGCTGTTTATTTTGATATCATTTTATGACTGTAAAATAAAATAAATGCTGTACACCTTCTGAATTGAGATAATGAGAGTTAATATCCCATGTACTATGTACTAATTCTAATGTTTTACTATGTTTGTTGGTTATTTCACCCGTTCTTCTTGCAATTTAAATATAAATTTCAAATAATTTAGACAATATATAAAACAACCTTGGTTTTTAGCTGTTTCAGACATGTGAAATATGTCTTCCAATGAAATTGGTTCATCATTCAGTTGGCCCAACTCCCTCTGAGTCCAGAGCCTTTTGGATCAAATTTTACCAAGTGTGCCAGTCATGTATCATGTTCGATGCTTTCCAACATGAATGATGTGCTTCATTGTTGCCACATGATCACCCATCTAAGTTGACCAAGATGAACAATTTTCGCTATGTTTGTTTCTCGATCGTTACATGGTTTAATTTTTCCCTATAAAACATTGCAGACTCAGGCCATTGATGCGAGCGCAAGCGGATCAAGCACTTTTATAGAAAAGCGAAGCCCTGTCACTTTGGCAGAAGCTAATTCATTTGTGAATGACAATTGGTTGTGTTGAGCATAGAGGAACTGTAAAGGAGAATACAATACCAACTTATGCTTTTATTCTGCCATTCCTGTTAACTTGAATCAGCTTAATACTAGGATCAGCTGCATTCACTTTCGAAATATGTGGTAGAGTTATTCAGCTGTTTTCCAGTTGTTATCCATGCAACAGATGTACAACAGGATTTCTAACTTGACAGTGAAAATTTAGATTTTCCGATGAGTATTCAATTTGTTTTGTGAATGTGATACATTTCTATTGTGAAGTGTAGGTATCCATTTTAATTTCATTCATAATTTCCATAAACTTTATTTGATTTTTAATGCTTAGAATTTTTTTTTTTAATCAAGTTCTAGATACTACTGAAAGCTCTTTTTAAACAAGAAAAATTAAAAAGATAAAGTGTTCATCATAAAAAACCCATCTAAGTCCGTTAATGACTGTGATATTTCACAATACACCTGGGGAACTACCTAAAGAAATACTGGTCCACTATAAAAAAAATGGATCTTCTGTATAAAAATTTACATTATGCATAATATAACTTTCAATAAGAAAAGTCTTGTTATAATTCATTCCCAACATATTCTAAAAAAAAGAAAAAAAGAAAGTATAAATTTTTATTATTATCACTTAAAATATTTCCAATGACATTTATTTTTTATTTTAATTTTAATCAAGCCATGAATCAAGAATCAATTCATTATTTGAGATATTAATATTTTAAAAGATATAAGTTATAGGAATCATGTTATTTAAAAGCTCAATCGAATAAATGTGATATGATAGATTAAAAATAAATCAGTTCTGTTATAGCCCATGATGGGACAGACAGCGCTAAATGACAGAGACATCTGATAATCTTCTTAATTGTATAGTCTTTTTGAGAGTCAGCGTCAATGCACATATACACCATAGATACACAGGCACCTGCTAATGTCTCTGAAATATTTTTTTGCCTATAAAACAATTGGTAGAAGCAAAGTTTAAAGATTCAACTTAAAAAAACAAAACATCAAAGAACTAACAAAGAACTAAAATTCAAAAATTAAAACTTTTTTGTAGACAAGTGTGTTAAATTTTTGGTTTAATTTTAACACAAGAATTATTATTTAAAATATGTTCAAGACATCATATTCTTAAAAAAAATATTCCAGAGGAGTCAAGAATATCCCCAGACCTCTACCCAGCTGGGAAGTATGGAAGGAGCCTCTGATATTGTGGTTCATTTATCCTCTAACAAAAACTACTTTAAATGAATGAAGTAGTCCTATATCCGAACTGATCATTTATTATTTGTATATTGAAGGGAGAAAAATTCATCAAAGTTTTTTTTTTCTTGGACATTATTTACAGTCTGAACAACCAATCACAATTGATTATTTTAAGTTATGAAAAATCTTCTTAGTTAAAGATCTTCATCAGTTACGCAAGAAGAAACATTTGAAAAGTGAATAATAAATCTTTCATATTTATCATTTCAATCATCAACAAAAGATACTCAGTCTCATTAGCAATTAAAATATTTATACTATTCCCATCATAAATTCATTTAAGGACAAATCATGAAGTTATGGCACTGATCTATCACAGGAATGACTATTATCGACAGATTAAGTCGATGCTCGTAAGTAAAAGACCATTCTAATAAAAGTTTATAGGCCTGTGAACCGTAAAAGGGTCTTCAGTCCGTATAATTAAAGCACTGAGTAAGATACAGTCAACAACAATTTAAAGTACTTTTTGAACAGATTAAAATTAATTTAATTCAATAATTTTTGTTTATTAAATAAGAAGCAACAAATGAGGCAATGGTCATACCTAATTATAAGTGTTTCTTAATTTAACGTTTTCCTCAATAACAAATTCTTATACATATATTTTGAAAACTAATGAATTTAGACTTGTTCAGCCACTCTTGTGCTTTGAAAGCAATTTATTTTTATAATATTTTAAAAATCAATGTCAAGTGTAAAACAACAGAGGTTGCATTCTGATTCTTGTGAGTACAAAAAATATTAGGAGGAAATATTTTCCCAAAAAATTTACCAATCTTAAATATATATTACAAATTTACTATTAACAATTCAAAGCAGCCCATTCTCAGTAACAAATGTTTACAAATAGCTAAAACAAAATTTCATAAAATGTGAACATTTCTTGTAAGAATTAAATATCACAAAAGTCAGTGCATTTAGTATAATATTAATTATACATTATGTTGTAAATGGTTTTTCGACCACTTATCTTTAATATTTCATGATCAGGATTCTATCGCTTTTGTTACTTTACTTACATTGCTCTCTTTTGAATGAACTGCTTAAACTTCAGATTTCAATCAATATAAAACTATATACACTAAAGTACTTTCCAAAGTGTTTTCTAAATCTATATAAAATGCCATTAAATTTTATTCAAAGTTATGTTTCACATTGTGAGCATGGGTGATGCTCACCATAACAACAAAATGCAGCCACAACTAACCTCATTCCGTAACAAGCAATAACTTAAGAATAAACAGCTATCTCTGAGAAAAAACAAAAACATTGTCAACCATAAAGCACGAACATTGAAGAACCAGCCTTCAAAATCCCAAGCCTTGGAATGTGGAAGCTTTAAAGAGCTGCGTACAAAAATATTAACACTTACATAATTTACTATATTGCTTGGTCACAGCAATTATAAACATCAGTTTTGTAATAATTACCATTTATATGTATTTATATATATATATACATACCAACATTTCTTAAACGATATAAGAAAGAGAAAATTAGAAATGTTGACCTTTCAGACTTAAATATATTCAAATTTTATTCTGTCTTTATTAACATTTTTATCAAATTTTTAAGTTCCAATCACTTGAATAAAATACAAAGGTATAAAATCCAAGTTTATAAACTGTATTATGCCAAACATATTAAATTTTTATGAACATCATATAATGAACCTAGTTTCTCTTCAATAGTTACAGAATAATTTTTCTGGAAAGTTCATGAGATCAGGTTTATGAATATTTTGCTAAAAAATAAGTTTTAGGATATCATAATATCCATTGGTTGAATTTTACTGGAGAAATAGAAAGATATATTGCTTTAGATTAGAATTACTACCTGACAAATTTTTGAAAAAAATATTCTATGATGTGCTATATAAAGTGGGTTTTTACTTAAATATTTCATAATTAAATTGTATTTCCAGAAAAACATCAGAAGCTCAAATATCAATTTACAGTTGTTTAGATGCTTATAATTTACTTTTTCTTTATTTTAATGTATTGTGAAATACATAAAATACTGAATTTAGACATTGTGAAAAACAATTGCTTTGTTTCTTAAGATACTGAATTAATATTTTCTTAATATCCTATAATTAGAACAATTCTTAATTATTTGCTATTTGCTTTTATTCTTCTAGAGTCTATTTCTTTATTTTTAATGAGAAGAGATCAATAATGCTTTATGATGGTTGGTTTCCTGAGTAATCAGTCATTTTATAATTATAGAAGGAAATGATATGTAATTTATGAGAATTTATTTTTTTAATACAAAACAGACAGTGGCATGGAGTGACAGATTTGCCTGACTTTACTATATTTAAATAGAGAATTAGTGAACTACAAAATCTTGATTTTATTGTTATTTCTTTCTTTTTTGTACTAGAGATATAGTAACACAGTAATGAGTAATGATATGAATGATATGAGACCATATTCAATTATGAATTTTTTTAAAAATATTTATTACAACAGATATTATTTTGGAGTTAATTGCCTTCAGTTACTATTTTGCTCACTAAAAGAATGTTACTGAATTAAATAGTCAACATTTTCTTTCAAATTATTGATAGGTATATTTAATAATCTGACTAAGATATGTACTTAATTAGAAACAAAAATTATTTACTGATAACATTATTAGAAAAATCTAATTGACTTGTTTTCTATTTTCTTAAACTTCTATTGCAAATTTAATTGAAATGCTTTTAATGATATATTTATAGTTTTTATCTTAATTTTATATTATGAATCTTCTTTAATTAATGAAATGTATAAAAAATATTTTAAGAAAATGTGGGATACACTTCTCGATAAGGAATTTGAAATTTTTTGTTATAATAGCCAGTATTACTTTAAAAGCTAATTTTATGTTAATAACAGCAACATTCTTGTTTAAATTTCTCTGATATTGTATAATGAAAAATATTTAAAAGAATGAAGTTAACTATTAGATTTTTCAGCTTCATGTGGTGGGTGGTCCATTACAATTCAAATTGATTTTTTTAAATACATAATAAATTTGATTCATTTAGGGATTAATGCCTGCTATTAATATCCATTTCATGGATGGAAAAATTGATTTTAGATTAATATTAGAATTATGATCCTGTAAAAAAATGAATTAGTAACTAATTTTATATGATATCATGTAAATCTATGTTCTAACAACTTATTTTACAATTTCATTAATATCTAATCTGCAGAGAATCCAAAACTATTAATATTCAAAGAAAGCAATACTGTTTTTTTTAACAGCTCCTTTCCTCCGAAATGAATCACTTTATTGTCTATGAAATGATTGATTATTTGGACTTTAGCGTGCTTCATGATCTTTTTTACAATTTGTATGCTATTATGAGAACTTTATGTTAGGTTATAAGCTTAATTTAAAAGATACAATAAACTAGTTCCAATGTTTATGGGAAAAGTATACCAGCTTTTAAAGGTGTAAGCATAACTTCAGTTCATTCAATTACTTATACTCCAATAATTGAAGTAAACTTTTACAACTACTTCTTATAGTGCATTATGATCCAAAAAAAACCTCATACTTTTTTAACCATCTCGACACATTCTTTCAATCTTACACTAACCTAGTGCTCTACATAAAAAAGTACGAAAGTGTTATTCATACTAAAATTTGACAAGATTCTAAAAATATATATTGATATTTCATTAAAAAAGAAAAGAAAAAGGCTTTACGAGAATGGAGGTAATATACGTGTCAGATAAAAATATAGCATTGAAAGAAATATATTTTAAAGGACTTAAGTTAAAATTAATTAGAGATCTATTTCATTAAGTTAATGCAAAGCAATAAGAATCTTCTCTTGGGCAATCTCCAAGTTTGAGCTGTGTCATGTGTTTCGGTTTGGACCGTGATTACCCTGTTTCTTTATTCAGCTTCTTGGAGCCACAATTTTTGCGCTTTTAACAAGCGCTTTTACAATAATGGATTCCACAATTGATTAGGTAACACAGCACTCAGACCCCTGAGTTATTTGATATGTAAGACACATTCGTGTCTAGGCTCAGTTGCCTACGGGAGGAATTATTGTTGTTGTTAGTCACATAATAGGAAGATTTCCTGAGACTAGTAGAAGTGGAGTTGGCACGGACAACAGTTTCATAGTAACGAAGCGTGCCACAGCATTTTTTACTTTTAATTATTGCTGCAAAGCCTCTTCTAAACTTGTTGTTAAAAAATGCATATAGGACAGGATTGATGCAGGAGTTGGCAGCTCCGAGCCATTGTGCGATTGGTAGGAGTGCATTTAGCATTTCATCTTCCCACTCACTTCTGTTTCTCCCAAATTTGTACATAGCTACAATGATGTATAAAGGCATCCATGAAAGAACAAATAGGATGACTACAACCACCAGCATTTTAACTACCTTCACTTTACTTTTCTGCTGCATTCGTTCCATTTGAGCATCTTTGGAGTCGCTAGGTATGTGCCGATGACACACCTTGACCCATATAAGTACATAACATAGAGTGATGAGGATCATTGGCAGTATGTAACAGAATAGTAAATTGCCAAAAAGAAAGTAAAGGTGACCATTAAAATATTCAGGCCATTGTTCTACACAGAACATAATGTCAGTGTTTTCATCATACTTGACTAGTTCAAAGAAGATTGCCCAGGGGAGTGTTACTGTTCCTGCAATCAACCAGATGATTGCTATCATGATTCGTGCTCGTCGGGTTGTTATTTGACATTTGAGGGGCCACCAAATAGCCAAGAACCTGAAACAACAAATAAAACACTTAATATTACTGATAGAAACAATTATATATCTAATTTCTAGTTCATTAGTAGAATGGTTTTTACAATAGTCTTACAGTCTCTAAATCAATGAAGCTTTTGAAAATACTTAAATCATTAAATGGTAATACAGATGAACTAGGGTATATCTGCAATAATTAATGCATGAATTAAGAACACCTGCTATCTGTAACAAACTTCATGTTGGATAATGCTGTGTGTTTATACAGACAAGGTCTACATGAACCGTTGTGGATGAAGTTATTAAAAATTACCAATAATAATCTTACAAGAAGTATGGAGATATATCTTAAGAACTTGTGGGTAATGGCAAGAATGTCTTGTCTCATTTGGGGTTAAGGAATTTAATCATTCCAAATGACACTACGGGTGTGACAACTGTCCAGGCATCACAATAGAGGTGGTACCAAGATCTCCTGTGAAAGTATCCTGGTGTTGACGTAGTGATCAAGTGTTTATGATACCAATTGGAGTAGATTTGTATAAAACCAAACACTTCTATCGGAATCATGCCAGACAGTAGTTCTCTCCCATATCCCATTTCTGTTAAGGTGGAGATATGGTTAAGAAAGGAGGAGGTTAAGACCGTAGAGCTAGTGCACACCTATCTTCGTTCCCGTCTCACCTCCATCATACTCATATTCACTGTCTTGTCCTGAATACTTCCTCTTGGACACTGGTATTATTGTTTTAGGTACCTGAGAGGTATCGATTCTCACTGGCTCTAGAGGTAAACAAACTTTCAACATGTCCTTGGCCTATGTGCCACGGCATAACAAAGAAGGATTACATTTAAACAGAAATCGAAAAGATAGATAACAGATGTGTGGTGACCTCACTACCGGTTTCCAATAAAAATCCTACACAAGCAAAATGGTTCTAGAATTATCTATAAGTAACCAGCCTCTGTGGCTGAAAAAATATCAAGAATGTATAGCCAGCATAGAGTTTGGTGTCAACAGTAGATAAGCCAATGATTCATTAGGGACATATAAAACACAGGATTGTTTTATCTCAACATGGGAGCGTAGAGATCAAAGTACCATAAGCCTTGTAATTATAACCATTAGTCTGCCAGAGATCAAAGCAAGCTGCTTGCATAGACTGCTGAGATGGGTCGATACTTGTAACTTGCACAAGAGCAGAGCACAGGCAACACTATAACTATTCCACACAGCTCCGATGATTTTATGGAATTTGTAGAATTCATTGAACTGTTGATGGTGGAACAGTTCTGATAGCTCTGTCTGCATTCCAACTGATCTACTTATCTCTGTCAGAGTTAAGGCAGTCTCAGGTCTTCTAACTATACAGTTAAGATTAGTCAGATACAGTGATTAGTCAATCTCACTGCCACAAGAATTTTTATATTTGGATTCGTACCTAAAAATTTCTGTGGGTCAAATTAAAAAAATAATGCACTGCAGAAAAATAAACCTACACTAGCTGTATCAGCAGGGCGTTGTTGTTAAAAAGAATTGAGAGTTAAATAACCTCCCAAATTTCAGATTTTTTTGTTTTACTTTTAAAAGAATGTGAGTAACAGAAGAAAGAACTATTATTCTTATCATCACTATCCTGATCATCATTCGTCATCATACTGTAAAGTTTGTACAAAACTTTTACAAACAACTTTAAAAATAAACTTTAATTTTTATTTTATGTTTAATACATTAATTATACATTGCACATTTCATCATACTTATTGCAATATAAAATGAATGGGAAAGTTAAAAGTATTATGATGAGCATAGATTCACTGAGGTAACTCATCATTCAATTCAATACCCTGACTTGCTTTGCTGTAGGTCTGGGGAGTGAAAGGAAAGGAAGAAAAAAGATATTTTAACAAAAAAATTATGTTTTATTGTAAAGCCAGTACTATTATAAATGTGATTTTATTACTTATACAACCATAGGTTATCAGAAAAAAATATATGTTTTTTATTGTCACATTTCTATAATATTTTTCAAGTTGAAATTTGAATTTTGAAAACATTTTCCTAATGCACTTATAATCCTTATTCCGGTCCTGCCGCCTTCTGCCACAATTTCAGATTATCTGTTTCAAGGGAAATACGATACCGACAAAGTACCATCGATAGGAATATTGAATCAGCGGTGTCGAAGGAAAAACTACTTAGTTTCGAAAGGAAAGTATATACTTGAATCGATCAGTATCGTACGCCGTTATCTGCTTATTATATACATTATTATTTCATGAGTACTAATTTAAAAGTATGCTCACCGTAAATCCAATAAAATAAATTTTCTTTTCCTAATCTAAAAAAGAAGGAAATTATAAAAAACTATAAATTATTAAAAATGATTTGGGGACATATTGGCGTCCCTTTTTAAGCGGCACCCGGGACGGCGGTCCCCTTCGCTCCATCCTAGCTACGCCTCTGCTCCTGAAAATATTACTGATGTTCCAAACTCTTGATTTATGGTTCTACCCATAACCAGATTCTTAACAACCTCGATACTGTCCGTCATATCTGGATTCGGATCGCGATTGGCGCGGTTAGAACCAGTCCTATTCTCAGCCTGTGCTCTGAAGCAGGATTACCGTCTCTTTTATTTAGAAGAAAAAACTGACAATAAATTATACCTCTCTAAGATTATATCTAAATATCTCAAGATTACTCTCTCAAAATGATACACCAGATATTATTTTTGATATGAAACCATTTGGAAATAATATACCATCGTGTAATAAATTACAACTTTTTATTTTGCAATTAAAAATTAGAGGGGGAAACAACCGCAATTTAATATGTAACCAGAAAATAATGATAAAGTACAGAAAATATAATTTTTAAACCTGCATACAATTTTTCTTGTTATCAAAATCGAACATTTATCAATAATTGCAGGATGTTAATAAAGGTCTACTTCATAGCGTACTGATCTCTGACCGTATATTTATTTGTCCAACTCGAATCTGTAGAGCCGAACCGATAATTTGTAACAGTGACAAGACAATCAGTGGAACAGCCGTGACCAGCACGTACATAGCTCTCCGAGGTAATTTAAATTATGTCCAAAAGGAAAAAATAATTTACAACAGGGGCCTCAAAAATTTTTAGCCTAAGGGCCTCACTGTCTCCTTTACTCAGTCCCAAGGGCCATGACGTTAGCTGGCTCATCATACCAACATACTCACTCATGAGTCCCGTACCTATGGGCCCCGTTCCTCCTAGGAAGTCCCTTGGCTCGTGAGAAAAATAAGTTGAAGCAGTTTTAATTTTCTTTACAAAGATTTTATGTTTGTTTTTTAAGGAAATACCATTTCCCATAATTGTGCGTATGAAGGCACATACTTAATTATACTGACAGACAACAGTCCTGATGGTACCTTCTTCAGCATTATTCGCCAATGTTTCAATATAATTTCAGAACGCATTCCAAATTATCTACACGCTCTTTCATTATTAAGATTCCATTACTTGCTGTTCGTTTCGCATTAAGAATAATACCAGCAGATTCACCCCCCCCCCCATCGTTGGATACGTTAGACAAAAATATATTTTTGTATTAAACTTTTTATATTATACGTTCATTTTTCAATTCGCTCAGTCATTGCGACCGTTAATTATGTTAAGTTTTATTCTCAAAATTTTCAGTGTATTTCAAATTTAGAAAAGCGATTTTCTATCTCATAATGATGATGCTTAACAGTTAAGTTAATCGGTTTTTTTTTTCATTTTTTATAGCTATAAGTAGATTTACATCTTCTATTCGATAATTTTCCTTTTACTGTAAGAAGATTACATTCTACAGTATGTTTTTCTTACCCCCAAATATTAAAAAAATAGCAAAACCCACAAATTAATCGAGAAATAAATCATTGTTATAGATTCAGTTTATTTTCTTTATTTGCGATTATTGCATAAATTGCATTTCATTACAATCATTATCATTACATATGAATAGTTTTATTTTAATAAATGGCATCAATTAGTACCGCTATATTGAATTTGGTCTTGGTACAAAATTTAATTAACCCACTTACCTACTAAATTTGATTTGTTATTATAAAACCTGTACTGAAGTGAACAGGGTAATGGTAATAGGCATTGTTACTTCTTGTACGTAGTTAATATTGTAAGGAAGTATTGTAATCGCGAAAATTTTCCGTTTTCAGATTTCAACGGAAATATCCATCTTGACCATCTCTGAATCCATTTTGACTAGTTTCGTCGTGATGTCTGTTCGTACTTTCGTACGCGCGTATCTTGCATAACTAAAAAAAAGATTAGCCATAGAAAGTTAAAATGTCATATTTATGATTCCTGTAAAATCTAGTTGTGAACCTTCCCTTTTGGTCTCTGCATGATCACCAGAAGTGATACTTTACTTGAAGGTCATAATTGATTTCCATCAAAAATGATATTAAAATATA
Source organism: Rhaphigaster nebulosa (assembly GCA_948150685.1). Lineage (NCBI taxonomy): Eukaryota > Metazoa > Arthropoda > Insecta > Hemiptera > Pentatomidae > Rhaphigaster > Rhaphigaster nebulosa. Next base: position 128,931,509 of record OX411309.1, on the reverse strand, counting down.
ATGCAAAACTTTTTAAATTTAGTATTTATAACTTTTATATTGATTTAAATATCATACTCTATTTTGGTATAAATTGGGAAACCGGAAGTGGTACTTTACTTGAAGGTCATAATAAACTTTCATCAAAAATTATATTAAAATAAAATGTAAAACATCTCAAATTTGGTAAATAGGATTTTTATGTCAATATAAATACAATACTAGATTTTGGTTAAAATTGGTGAGGAGAAAGGGAAGAAACTTGAAGACCATAATAAATTTACATCAAAAATTATATTAAAATTAAATACAGAGATCATGTGGTTCGGTAATAAAGGTTACAAACACGATTTTTTCCCCACTTTAATAAAGCATTTTTATTACTAGTTTTAAGTGTTTTAAGTGTCCTTAGTAAATTTAACCCGTAATATTATTTAACTTATACTTACATTTAACTTAACTTTAATTTTTTCAAATTTAATTTTTTAACATTAATTTTTTTATATATATAGTTTTCTAAATATACTTATATCAATACGTTTTTACAGTTTTCAAATCAATTGTTATGTCTTTTGATCACACCGCATTTAAATTTAGTGTTAGTTTTATTTCAAATCAGTAAGTTGGTAACATTGTTTTAACGGTTTTCCTAATTCCCGGCAATCCATTATTAATATTCAGTTGGCGCTAGACCACACGCCTCGCTGGTATGTAATTATCACGTTTTCTTTACATTTCCTCCTCCTCATTCTTTTCTATCCTTCTTCTTTCTTCACCACATAGGATTTTTATTTTATTTATTTTATTTTATTTATTTTTTATTTATATTTATATATCTCATATTTATATATTTTATTATCTCATATTTTATTATCATTTCATATTTTATATTTTACTCCTTCATCTCATAATTACAAAAATCAATTACAACAATGTCAACTTCTTTAACATCATAGTCATCTTTTGCATAACTTACAACTATCTCTGTATGCTTTTATATACTGTATGCACTTATGCTTTATGCTTTGCTATGCATGTATGCTTTACACATTACCAAACCTTCATATTATGTGTCTTTTTAATTAATAGATTTCATATATTTCACTATTCCCTGTGTAAATATCGCATTGTTTTTAATTTTTAATTTTTACATTGTTATTTCATTTATTTTATTTGATTTTATTTTTTCAATTGTCTTTTGTATTATGTAATTTAGTGTTATCCTTTTCTTTTTATTATTTATGCTTTTTATCTTACTTGTATTTTCTGTTTTTATCATTTATCATTTTTACTGTTACTGGTACTGCCTCTTTTCTATTTTTTCATTGTTGTTATTTTGTTTTCATTTTAGCCCTGAAGATGGCCTAAAATTTAGGCCGAAACGTAGGCACAATTATATAAGACCACACTTATTAAGTCTATTTCTTTGACCGCACCCCCGATCAACTTCTCCCTTTAAATATAAATATACGGTCAACAATAACTCCCTCCATAAGTTAAGTGGGTTCTTCCGCATAAAATTCCGAAACCGTCGATTTCCAATGCTTTATCTAGTGACATCACCAGTTCTAATGTTGCCACGTAACACTAAGAAATCTCTTGGAAAATTGTTACCTACTGAAAGAAAACGACATATAATAACGGAATGAGACCTACAGAAACAAGAGCTTTGTGTGTGTGTGTGTGTGTGTGTGTGTGTGTGTGTGTGTGTGTGTGTGTGTGTGTGTGTGTGTGTGTGTGTGTGTGTGTGTGTGTGTGTGTGTGTGTGTGTGTGTGTGTGTGTGTGTGTGTGTGTGTGTGTGTGTGTGTGTGTGTGTGTGTGTGTGTGTGTGTGTGTGTGTGTGTGTGTGTGTGTGTGTGTGTGTGTGTGTGTGTGTGTGTGTGTGTGTGTGTGTGTGTGTGTGTGTGTGTGTGTGTGTGTGTGTGTGTGTGTGTGTGTGTGTGTGTGTGTGTGTGTGTGTGTGTGTGTGTGTGTGTGTGTGTGTGTGTGTGTGTGTGTGTGTGTGTGTGTGTGTGTGTGTGTGTGTGTGTGTGTGTGTGTGTGTGTGTGTGTGTGTGTGTGTGTGTGTGTGTGTGTGTGTGTGTGTGTGTGTGTGTGTGTGTGTGTGTGTGTGTGTGTGTGTGTGTGTGTGTGTGTGTGTGTGTGTGTGTGTGTGTGTGTGTGTGTGTGTGTGTGTGTGTGTGTGTGTGTGTGTGTGTGTGTGTGTGTGTGTGTGTGTGTGTGTGTGTGTGTGTGTGTGTGTGTGTGTGTGTGTGTGTGTGTGTGTGTGTGTGTGTGTGTGTGTGTGTGTGTGTGTGTGTGTGTGTGTGTGTGTGTGTGTGTGTGTGTGTGTGTGTGTGTGTGTGTGTGTGTGTGTGTGTGTGTGTGTGTGTGTGTGTGTGTGTGTGTGTGTGTGTGTGTGTGTGTGTGTGTGTGTGTGTGTGTGTGTGTGTGTGTGTGTGTGTGTGTGTGTGTGTGTGTGTGTGTGTGTGTGTGTGTGTGTGTGTGTGTGTGTGTGTGTGTGTGTGTGTGTGTGTGTGTGTGTGTGTGTGTGTGTGTGTGTGTGTGTGTGTGTGTGTGTGTGTGTGTGTGTGTGTGTGTGTGTGTGTGTGTGTGTGTGTGTGTGTGTGTGTGTGTGTGTGTGTGTGTGTGTGTGTGTGTGTGTGTGTGTGTGTGTGTGTGTGTGTGTGTGTGTGTGTGTGTGTGTGTGTGTGTGTGTGTGTGTGTGTGTGTGTGTGTGTGTGTGTGTGTGTGTGTGTGTGTGTGTGTGTGTGTGTGTGTGTGTGTGTGTGTGTGTGTGTGTGTGTGTGTGTGTGTGTGTGTGTGTGTGTGTGTGTGTGTGTGTGTGTGTGTGTGTGTGTGTGTGTGTGTGTGTGTGTGTGTGTGTGTGTGTGTGTGTGTGTGTGTGTGTGTGTGTGTGTGTGTGTGTGTGTGTGTGTGTGTGTGTGTGTGTGTGTGTGTGTGTGTGTGTGTGTGTGTGTGTGTGTGTGTGTGTGTGTGTGTGTGTGTGTGTGTGTGTGTGTGTGTGTGTGTGTGTGTGTGTGTGTGTGTGTGTGTGTGTGTGTGTGTGTGTGTGTGTGTGTGTGTGTGTGTGTGTGTGTGTGTGTGTGTGTGTGTGTGTGTGTGTGTGTGTGTGTGTGTGTGTGTGTGTGTGTGTGTGTGTGTGTGTGTGTGTGTGTGTGTGTGTGTGTGTGTGTGTGTGTGTGTGTGTGTGTGTGTGTGTGTGTGTGTGTGTGTGTGTGTGTGTGTGTGTGTGTGTGTGTGTGTGTGTGTGTGTGTGTGTGTGTGTGTGTGTGTGTGTGTGTGTGTGTGTGTGTGTGTGTGTGTGTGTGTGTGTGTGTGTGTGTGTGTGTGTGTGTGTGTGTGTGTGTGTGTGTGTGTGTGTGTGTGTGTGTGTGTGTGTGTGTGTGTGTGTGTGTGTGTGTGTGTGTGTGTGTGTGTGTGTGTGTGTGTGTGTGTGTGTGTGTGTGTGTGTGTGTGTGTGTGTGTGTGTGTGTGTGTGTGTGTGTGTGTGTGTGTGTGTGTGTGTGTGTGTGTGTGTGTGTGTGTGTGTGTGTGTGTGTGTGTGTGTGTGTGTGTGTGTGTGTGTGTGTGTGTGTGTGTGTGTGTGTGTGTGTGTGTGTGTGTGTGTGTGTGTGTGTGTGTGTGTGTGTGTGTGTGTGTGTGTGTGTGTGTGTGTGTGTTCTGGAATCAGGATATTGGCTCATTCATCTTACAATGAGGTACTGAAAATTGCATTTGATCTTTTTATGATTTCATTAATTTTATATTATAATTTTAATGAAATATAAATAAAATTGATTTATAACATTAAATTATCTCACTAGTCCTTTTATATAATCCATAATTCTGTAAAAATTTCGCACTGTATTGCTTGTTGTGGATAGTGGTCTATCTTATATCTATATCTGAAGCTTTACACATTTGATTACTCTTTTAGCCAATTTTCGATAATTATACTCTGTTAAATAAAATAAAAGGCTAGAATAAAACATATAAGGTAGTATAATCAAAATTGGCAAAATTTGAAATATGACAATTTATTTCTGACAAACAGAATTAGAATATAGATATATAACTAGCTTTCCTAATGAAACAAACAAAAAACATGTGTTGAGTGTTTATTTTAATAATTTATCTTTAAGATTTTGTTAATAATTGGCAAAAAATAACGAGAGGCTTGTGTGTTTGTAAAACGCTCTTGAGTGTGGTTTTAAGTTATTGGTAATATGTCTACCTGCGACCGACCACTGAAAACGGATTATTCATCAAATGAAATATCCCGTGACAAGTTTGCTGGTTTTGAGTGCAATTTTAGGAGCATTGAAAGATTTATTCATGAAACCATAAATAAACTTACTTTTGCTATGACGATACCTAAACTTTTAGACAACGATTTCGATTTAATAAAAATTCATTTGAAGTATGGTGAATTGGAAAGGTTAGAGAAAGTGTTCAAAAAGTATTTACCTCAAGAGAAATTACTGTTTGAAAAAAAGACTACCCACCTTCGGTCATTGATGTTCCCATATTTATCAGTAAAAAATATGGAAAGCTATTTCAACAATTATTCTGTAAGAAGCGAAAACATACCACAACGGGACGAATACGAGATTAATAATGCACTGAATTTATTATACAATAACGAAGAAATAAGAAAAATATCAGAATCAAACAAACAGTCGATTTCTGAAGCTGCGTTTAATTTCCTGCAGGACATGAAATTATTTCTGTACTCTTTACTGGATAAAATGAAAATCAGCCCACAGCAAGCCGATACAAGAGAGGCATATCTGAGAAAATTATGCATCTGTCATAAGGAAAAAACCGACGAAGCTCTCATTTTGGAAGACGAAATCATAGAACAAGTTAAAGCTACTGAAAAACTTTTAAAGCTTAAGTTAAACGAGGTAATGCAAATAAGGAAAAATACCGAGACCATTATGACCGATTTTCAAGATTTTATCAATGAATCTTCACGCCTTGTAAGAGATCGATTAATGGATGATTGCAAAGAGAGCGAATTTAGGCAAGATATGCTGACGGAAAAAATGAAAAAACATGAAACAGATTTAAACCTCATAAGGAATAAATTTGTCGAAGAGGAAAAACTTTTAAAAACTAGAAGATTTAAGACAGAGCAACAACTCATAAAATTATTGGGCCAGTATGACAGAAATATGCAAACTAAACAAAATGAACTGGATGCTCTTGAGCAAAATATCTTGACGAAACAGGAATATATTCAAGAAATGCTCAGCTACAGTAGTGATCAAGAATATGTGCATAAATTGCTCGTTGAAGAATATAAGGAATATAAAGAAGGACTGACCGAAGTCAAATTACACGAATTAAGATCCCAATTAAATGCAAGGAAAATTCAAAGATATTTCAGGGCCTACCGTAAAGTTGTTCGCATAGCTGCAAAAAAGGGCTTACTTAAAAGAAAACAGAAGAAAAAGAAGCGAGAGAAATTCCTTTCAGTGATTTCTAAAGTAACGAAGTTAGACAGCAGTTCATTGAGGGACAAAAGACAACACAGATCGTATTGGTTGGATTCGACGCAACTTTAGTAATAGTGCTATTATAAAAAAAAAGAAAAATTTAAGACAATACTAATTATTCTATTCGAAGTATCCTAGATCAGTAAATGAATATGAAGAACAATCGCTCAACATTACTAACAAACAAAGATTTAATTTATGTAAAGGTTATACATGTTGCAATGAACGCATACAATATATGTTGTTAATTTTAAAATAAATAAATAAAAACAAAAAAATATTTGTCATTTGTATACCTTAATTTAAAGACATAATGGGATGTTTTTGGATATTTGGGGGGCTATATTCTAATGAGGGTTTTGATATATGGTACAGTGTATGATTGTTCTGAAGAAGGGGTATATGCTCTGAAATGTTTATAGTTTTAATTGATGTATTAGTTATTAATAAAAGAAATAATAATAAAAAAAATTACGAAAGTCTGGTTGTCATGAATTTATTGAAATAAACACCATTTAAAAAAAAAAACTCTGCAAAACCATTCATTGGCTTATGGTTAATTTACGAAACAATAAAGGAAGTAATTTGTATAGCTAAATAAGTTTAAAGCCAGGAGGGATAACGTTTTGGATGAGCAGAGATCTAGAATTCATCTTGTTCTAAATGATTAAAATTTAATTTGTATAGCTAAATAAGTTTAAAGCCAGGAGGGATAACGTTTTGGATGAGCAGAGATCTAGAATTCATCTTGTTCTAAATGATTAAAAAAGCAAACGTATGTGCCGCAATCATGATAAAGATTTAAAAAAATAAAACTAAGTGGACTGCTAACTTCAAATGTGAGATGGCAGATTTTTATTGTCAGATCTTGGTACTGAAAATGGAAAATGATAAATATCCCAGTATTTAAGGTACAATTTTGCAATGCTTGCCAAGAATAATCCAAGATTACCTGCAATGTATTTGGATAGTTCCGAAGGAAGCGTGCGCACTTCGTCTCACATGAGTCGTGGACTAAGACTATTTGGAATTATGTTTAGAGCTAACTAGTATGAGAGGAAAAAACTATGATTGTTGCTACCGAAGAATGTCCGAACTGTACTTTAAGAAAGCGGATGGCTAAAATATCTGCTGTTTTTAAATGATGCATTACTTCCTCCTTAAACGGTAATTGTAATTGGCCAGCTGCTAAGTTGATTATTCTCCTGAATGATCGCAGGCCAGTTGAGGAGGTCAAAAACCGCAGGACCGGTAGAAGTCCCCTACCGGTTATGGTAATCTGCCTCCGCCAAGTCTGCTGGCAGAGGAGAAAGAAAAAAAAATACTCCTTCCTTTAAGAAGGATTAAACCATTAACTTGATTTCCATGATTAATCTTTTAATTAATTGAATTATCTATTATATTCAACTGTTTTTTTTTTCCACGGTTTTCGTGTGTATGCCCTAGTTATGTATATGTGCATTTGTTTATATTTTAAGTACCGGAATCAATAAAACTAGTAAACGCTTTTATCTCCAACATAAAAATGGAACAAACAAAAGAAAAAGAATTCCCTTTGGCCAGTCATTAGATAGAAATCCTTCTTACACAATTGGAGATTCTAGCTATAATGATTTATCATGGTTTATTATAAGTGCATATTTAAGAAATCTGCAACTTTCGGTAACCTCTCTATTTGAAATAACTTTTAAAAGCTTATATTTAGTTTCCATGGAAACAATTATTTTTCATTACATAATATAACAATAGAAAATATGTGATGTGCACACCACATGACTTCCTTGTACGCCTATTAAACTATAAATCGGAGACTCAAAAAGTGATCCTCAATTTAGTTACTAGTTTCCGAAGATTGCAGTATCTCAAAAACGATACTCGGCGTCGTGAGTCATTCATCTATTGACACACACAAACACACTCACACACACAGACATACTCTTGTTTCAGGAAGTCTCATCATAACGGAAATTTCCAAGAGATTTTTTCGTGTTCCGTGACAACATTTAAACTGTAAATATCACTAGATGAAGCATTGGAAATCGACAGTTTCGACATTTTAAGGGGAAAAAACCCACTTAACTTATAACTTATTCTCCTGCTGCAGACTTGTTAATCTCACAAATGGGGTGAAAAACCAGTATTTTACAATTAATTTTAACACTTAAAACAAGTAATAAAATTATTTAATTAGAGTGGAAAAAATGCGTTTATAACCTTTATCACCGAAACGTATGATCTCTGTAATAAATTTCAATGTACCTTTTGATGTAAGTTTCTTATGATCTTCAAGTAAAGTGCCCTTTTCGGACCTTCAATTTCAGCCAAAATCTATTAAATTACTTATATAGATATAATAATCTAATTTACCAAATTTGAGATGTTTTACATTATATTTTAATATACTTTTTGATGAAAGTCTAATATGACCTTCAAGTAAAGTACCGCTTCCGGTTTTCCAATGTTTACCAAAATTGATTATGTTGTTTACATTAATATGTGAGTCTTAAATACCAAATTGGAGAAGTTTTGCATAATATTTTAATATAATTTTTAATGAAAATCAGTAATGACCTTCAAGTGGAGTACCACTTCCCGGTAATCATGCAGTGACCAAAGAGGGACGTTCACAACTAGATTACACAATAATCCTCGATACAAAATTTTAACTTTCTGCGACTAACCGTTTTTGAGTTATGCGAGATGTGTACGAAATTTTTTTTCTGTAGTTTTTCGCTTTCCAACGTTATATTATATATCTCTACTCTTATTTCCGGATATTTGTTTTCACTCTAGGTAAATATTTCTGCTCTAGCTAATTATCAAATTCTTTCATAGTTTATATTTATCCATTTTTTAATGGATAATTATCTAATAATCTATAAATATCAACTAACAATTATTTAAAATTAACAAAATTAAAGGAAGAGATTTTGAAAATTCAGCATTTAAGACCTATCAGACTATTTCAATGAGTATGAGTCCAAGCTGATATTAAAGACCATTTAATTGAACATTGATGCAACTAGCTTAAACAAATTCGTTAGTGCCGTTTTAGAGAGAACAGTAAAAAAAGTGTCAAACCAATGGTATAAATTAGCACTTCTGGTAAGTCGATTTTGGAGAAAAATAGTATCACCGACTTATACCTACATTAAATACGCAATTTCGATTTCATACAACTTTTCGTTTAGTAAGCTAGACTTACCACATACACACAGACAAACATACACACAGGTCATTTTGCGAGACTTGCATATTTTGACTCCATGGGACCTTAAAACGTGTATTTTCGTTTAAAATTCAGATTCGAGATTTTTCACGATCTCAATACTTTTCCTTAATACATATTTCATATGTTGGTAAGTGAAGTGAAAGTAAAAAAAAAATTATTAATTAATTTTTTATCTCATCAACCGTACTGTTTCTAAGCCAACGGTTGTGCAAGGAGGTGATTTGGCTGAGATCAGACTCCGTGAATATACATACTCTGCCGATATAAACACTCCAATCACAAATAAATTCGATAGTTTGCTCAAATTTCTGTTGTGATTTTCAATTCTAATGCAACTTCTTAAAACACACACACACACACATACACAGAATAGAAAAATAAACTTTATTCTGGGACTAGGTATCTTAAGATTAACAAGTAGGTACTAGTAAAAAAGATATCAGAAAATATCTGTTATCTTATGTATTATTTATGTAGTCTGACCAAAGACTACATTAATAATTATAATAATAATAATAATATATATATATATATATATATATATATATATATATATATATATATATATATATATTCATTTGGTTCATATATATGTTCATATATATATATTCATTTGGTTCATTCATAGCTTCATTTGGGAACTTTCAGTGGTCTCCTTTGGATCATATGAGCTGAAATTCAGTTTGTATGGTTGTCTTCTAGGCAGAACAATGCAATATTTAAGTGAGTTGAACTGTTGTTAGAGAAGTGCTCTTTGAGGGAAGGGTCTCAACGTTTTCCGCCATTTTGATATTTTCAATTTTGTATTTTAGTTTATATTAAAATAATTAAAAAAATGTTTTTTAGTCAATCAGAATACCATTCCTAAAGAATTGAAACCCATAATCTGGCGGTTGAGGAAATCTCTTTTTGGTCATACGATCTAAAGCCTCTTTGCTAAATCCAAGGGCAAGCAGTTCGGCTGTCGTGAGTTCCTTCAAGCTGGCTCATTCAATTCAATCATTCACCTGGTTCGGTTGGCTTCCTCAATTAACCGATGTCGTCAACGAGAACAAACCAATTTCACATTCTTGACTATCGGTCCTCAAATTCGTATTACTATCTTAAAATGTAATATTTCTTAAATAGTTATGATAAAACTTAAATTAATCCCCATATTTTGACATCTCTTTCACGGCAAGACTTCTTAATTTCGGTCTAGATTTTTCTCACCTGACCTCCGTATGATGGTATAGAATGATCAATCTAATTAAGGATTGATAAATTATTTGCCACTTCTATAAATTTGTTTTATTGAAAACTAGTTTCGAATGTTATACATTCATCCTCAGTTCTAAAAACACACAAACAATTCAAAAATAAGCAATTCAAAATATAGTTTGGTATTATTATACATATTAAATTAGATGCAATATAACTCACTATTATAAAACATTTATGAATTGTGAATTTAATTAAGACAAGAAATCAAATACAAGAAACCAGTACAAACTTTTCTGTTTGATACAATCCGTTTAAACATTCGTATTTGATTTATTTTCTTAATTAAATTCATAATTCATAAATGTTTTATAATGCTGATTTATATTACATCAAATTTAATGTGTATAATAATACCATACTATATTTTGAATTGCTTATTTTTGAATTTTTTGTGTGTTTTTAGAACTGAGGATGAATGTATAACATTCGAAACTAGTTTTCAATAAAACAAATTTATAGAAGTGGCAAGTAATTTATCAATCAATCCCTAACTAGAATTTTCTGGTTTAAAGAATTTACAATTAACTGAAATCTCCAAAAATAATTAGAATACTTTAAACATTTATATATTTCAATGGTAAACATATTTTTCACATTAAATAACATTCTTCATATTTATACCTTCAACGAGTGAATGGCACACGTTTGTTTATTCAAAATGGATTTTATATGTGGTTGTGGTGTTATATCCTATCGTCCCATTAGCATTCTGTATTCCTTTTCCAAATTATTTGAAAAAAAATTCTTCTTCATCCTTTAAATCCTCTTGATATATTGAAATCAATTCCAAATCATCGGTTCGGCTTCAGAAAACATCCTTCAACCATACACCAATGTCATCGATTGGTAGACTACATTTCCAGTGTTATTGAGTAAAACAAATATTGTCCTGGCCTTTTCCTCGATATCAATCAACCTTTTGATAAGGTGTGGCATAAAGGAATCGTTTCCAAGCTCAAAATTTTGCTACCTCCTACTTACTACTTAATATAACTTTCGTACTTGACAGACTAACCTTTTACAGTATAAGTAGGTAACAATTTATCAGGTATAAAACGTGCCAAAGCAGGAGTTCCACAGGGCAGTGTACTGGAATTGAATAACATTGCTATTCAATACCTTCACGTCAGACTTACCCGAGCATGATCATACTTTATTGGCTACATTTGCTGATGACACAGCACTCCTAACATACTATAAAAATTCCATACTAACGTCTTATATACTAAAAAATCACCTAGATGAGATTTGTAGTCGGGCTATCTGGACCAAATTTCATAATAAAGTACAATTATGAGTGGTAAAACTGTACAGTAACAAGTGGAAAACGTTCGTTTTAAGAGATTAAAGGCTACTTATCGTCACTAGATAATAATAATTTTATTCGATGTTTTTTTAAATTTAAATTAACTGCTTTTTATATAACTATTTTAAATTTAATCGTGTTTTAATTTCACTGTGTAATTCATAGGCCAATTTGTACTTGTATTTTTGTACTTTATTACGAAATAGGGCACATGTGGAAAGTAAAAATGAAGAGTGCATTCATTGTGTTCACACTCAATCACAGTTCATGTCCTTAAGTGTATTTCAACAATGTGCCAATTCTATGGCACTATCTGATGAAGTGCAATATTTGGGACTTCACTTGGACTATTACTTGACAAAAGCTCCAAATTATCCTTAACTTACAATCCATAAATCACTAATAAAACCTTTATGGTAATACGGAATAGGGCTATAGGGCTCTTCCAAAACTTGAAACATTCAAAGAATTCAGTCGTTCCAGTCAAAAGCATTGAGAAAAATAGTGGACGCGCCATTCTATGTGACAAATGACTTGCTGCACAAGGACTTGGACATCCTGACAGTTTCTGAGACTGCCACAGAATGCTACAAAAATGTCCAAAACCGACTGACTTGCACCATGAACCCCTTAGTAGAAACACTTACATCCACCACGAACCCATACAAGCCACCCCGACGACTTTCGTGGCGGTGGCCCAGAGACTTGTTAAGTATTAGCTCCACTTCTGTCAAATATGTTTTTACTTCCTTGTAGGAAGTAAAGGAAGTATTGTAATCGCGAAAATTTTCCGTTTTCAGATTTCAACGGAAATATCCATTTTGACCATCCCTGAATCCATTTTGACGTTTCGTCGTGGCGTACGAACGTACTTTCGTATTCCGCATAACTCAAAAACGGTTAGCCGTAGAAAGTTGAAAATTTGTATTTTGGATTTTTGTGAAATCTAGTTCTGAACCTCCCTTTTGGTCACTGCTTAATCGCCGGAAGTGGTACTTTACTTGAAGGTCATAATTGATTTCCATCAAAAATTATATTAAAATACTTTGCAAAACTTCTCAAATTTGGTATTTATAACTTTTATATTGATTTAAATAACATAATAGATTTTGGTCTAAATTGGAAAACCGGAAGTGGTACTTTACTTGAAGATCATATTAGACTTTCATCAAAAATTATATTAAAATATAATGTAAAACATCTCAAATTTGGTAAATATGACTTTTATATTGATGTGAATGTATTTGCTATATTTGGTTAAAATTGGTGAGCCGAAAACGGTACTTTACTTAAAGGTCATAATAAGCTTACATCAAAAATTATATTTAAATTAAATACATAAATCATATGTTTCGGTAATAAAGGTTACAATCGCAATTTGGTTTCCAATCCAATTAAACATTTTAATTATGTGTGTGTGTGTGTGTGTGTGTGTGTGTGTGTGTGTGTGTGTGTGTGTGTGTGTGTGTCAATAGATGGATGTCGCGACGCCGAGTGTTGTTTTTGAGATACTGCGATCTTCGGAAACTAGTAACCAAATTCAGGATCACTTTTTGAGCCACCGATTTATAGTTTAATAGGTGTACAAGGAAGTCATGTGTTGTCCACATCAGATATTTTCTCATAGAAAAGTGGATGGAAAGTTTGTTTGTTCAAGCAATAATATAGCTAAAAATGCTGCATAAATTAGTTTTTACTATTACTCTGCAAACAAAAGTGGAAATGTAGATGCCCACTGTTGTTAGAAAACTTCTCAATTGTCTATATCAAAGATTTTTATTTCTTGGAATTTTTGTATCATCCTTAATCATCAATGCTAGAAGATGTTTCTAAATGAAAATTTTACCAATGATTTATTTACTTATTTATTTAGCTTCCTACATCGACCATGAAAAACTTATGTACAACCACTGCTCAACCACCAAAGATGAATGGTACTGTACATTTCTCAGTTGACATCCGCATGATGATATAGAAGGATCAATCCCTAACTGTACATTTCTATTATTCGAAGGGGAAAAAAGTCCCGGAATAAAATTTATTTTCATTTCATTTCAACCAGTCAGATTAAATTTGATTCATCATCAATTAGAAATAAATAGTAAGTGGTCTTACATTACAAATGTGATTTCTCTATTGTCTGATCCTTATATTTCCTTTGATTAAGCTTGTAAGTATGTTCTGCAGAATAACTATTTTTTAGATTTACTTTTTGGTCAAACGAATTGCTTTAACAAAACTTTTATCGAAGTTCCAAAAGAACAAAAAGACAACCGAAAATAGAAATTCCAATCATATCGAAACTGATTAAGAATAAAAGTCAACTTTTAATTTCAACAGTAGCGGATTTACAATTTACAAGCAGGCAAATTTTGGGGAGCGGCTAACTTTTAGTAAAATTATATTTTTAGATTCTATCGAATTTATAAGTATTAACAGTAAAATTAAGCAAATATAAATATACAAATGATCTCCACTCAGTACTTAACTATAATGGAATAATTGTTTTTGAGAAAGGGTGGCTGGGGATGGACCAGGTGGTGGGGATGGCATTACCTGCCACGACTGTGGGCGGCAATTCAACAAATCCGTCCCTGAATATCAAGCCCTGATATTTAACAAAGAATACGAAATAAGAGATATCAAGTTCCTTACTTTAAAATGCCGTGTGGCAAAAAACAATAATAACCATGTTAAAATGAAGCTTGCGGATAAAATATATTGAATAGTTATATGCGGTTAAATGAAATTACATTTTGACGGTGGCTTTGAACATTTTGTTTTTCAATTCATGAGCGTAACTGATTCAGATATTACGATCCTTTTTCAAGCTATAAAAATAACACTCCGAAAAGCAATATGCAGTTACACATGCACGACTTGGGTACATGAGTCGCTCAACTCTGCTACACCCAGTTATAACTGAGAGTCCTTCAGGGTACATAAATGGTATGTAAAGTTCAGGCTCTACGATCATCAGCTACAAACTGTACACACATGCCCCTGTGTTTCTTGGCAAAATCCCGAATAGACGCTTTAGAAACAAATCTCTCCATTTTTTTTCCAGTTAAGAACAATGTTGGATGATATGGCCATAAAGGATTAGTCAGCAAGTCGGCATAAAAAAGTGCAAAATATATTTATTTACCAAGACAATCAAAATTGTAAGATCGCATATCAACTGTTTTGGTTTTCTCTAGTTTCCGTTATATATGTTGTGGGTTTCTGCCATCATACGGATTGTACTTTAACTTAAGTAATGATAAGTTTCGCGCTCTAGGAATCTATAAACCCATAAAGTTTCATCGAAAACGGCTCAGTAGATCAGAGGAACGAGGGGTACCTGTAAATATGGCAAAAGACATCAATAATTTTAAAATATATCTGTACCTGTCTGGAAATTAATATATTTTTTAAGGCAACAATTCAAACCTCTAGAGCATTCCCAAAACCATTAATTTAACTTAATTTGTTAGTGGCACAATTTTGAACCATGGCTGTGTTGAGGAAATAAAGATTATTTTAAACGGTTCAAAGGTTTCTATGTTAGAAGGGAAGTTAACTATTTTAATATCGATATGCAATGTGTAGATAATGCTGCTCGAAAATAGTTTTTCAGTTATGAAGTACCGTAAATGATAGGATGACTCTCGATTATCTTTCAACACCGAGACTATGATCTTCTCTGCCAACTTTATTTCCGATGACGATCATTCAGAACTACGAGGAAATAGATTTTTAGAAGAAAAAAAAAAAAACAAGAAAAAAGCTGACCCGATTGAAGAGAAAACGAGGTGGGAATCCACCGACGGGTCAAGATCTGTAGGTACCCATCGCCCCAGATTCCAGGAGTCCTTGCCGTAACTGGGGACAGTATGCGATGGACGTCCTTCTGGAGGAAGGATTCAGCGATCTTCTAGTGCCTAGTCATCCTTGCAAGAACTCTTCCAGTAATGCTTCCTTACTATAAACTATTAATGCTTTGAGATCGCACGAATTCATCGAACACTATTAAATACAACATTTTGGAAATATCACTTTAGGAAACGAAACACGGATGTTGAAAGATTTATCTCATGATAAAAAGTGTAAAGCATCTGTTAGTTAAATAGAAAATATGAATATAAATGAACTAATATTTTTTTTCAATTATTAGCCTCTTTTTTGATTTAGAGTTCTCATTTCTGACCATATAGAATGAGAAAACGGCACTAAGTGTATGTATTGTTTAATAGAGTCTCTATCTGTAACGATTCTGGCTTAAGGTATACCTGCCTCTTTAGGGTAACTTCATATCTACCCGTTTAGAGATCTATTAATCGTCAGTTAGGTATGGTTGGACTTCCTTCCATCTTAGCCCTTAATATACCTACCTATAACTAAACAGTCACAAAAGATTTAGAAAGGTTCGTAGTGACTAAAGGACTACCTTCAAAACATTTACACGAAACACCGAAAACATGAGTGTTTAGCATTTGACTGAATTAATCAATGAGTTTGAACCAATACGTATAGTGGATTGTGGCACTTTTGGTCAACACGATTTTGTCAGGTGGTGTAGTGCTTGGAACTTGGAAAATAAAATAAAAACATTTTGTGGAAAAAGTGGGTTGAGCCGGATTAGGACAAATTGCCTTCCATTGAACAATGCTATCGAAGAATGATTTATTATACATTTTAGAGGAATTAAAAATTGTATTTATTGAAATTATTCATCATGCTTGTAATAAATGTAATAATTATTTAATACGATTGAGGAGATTTCATGTGAATTTATTTAACAGAAACATCTAGACATTTCACAATAATGTTATAGAAATTCGGTCTTCCATTTTTATTTCCTTAAGGTAATAAAAGAATGTTAATCGGCGTACTTTCACCTTTCTTTCAGATTTCTCGTGATTTAAACAGTTTTAAGATTCCTTGTTTTTTTATAGTTACTAATATTCTGTTCTGTTTTTCGAAGAATCTTTCGTCTCTTAAACTATCTCAGGTGTTCTCCTAAGTAATTGATGTGCTCTCCTATATACTATAGTAGATTTACTGTCTATTTTTTACTTCACCAATCCATTTACGAAAAAAATGAATTTATTACATTTTTTCTTTTTCGCGTTTTTCTTTCTTCTCCCAGTTCCAATAATTTCTCAGATTCAGATTCAATGAGAATTGAAGTTCTTGGTATTTTAATGAAGATTAGAGAAAACACATTTTCTTACACTATTTGTAGGGGTTTTTTTTTTCATAATATGTTATATAACAAGAATATGACATTAATAAAAGTTTGTAAAAAAATGATGAATGATTTAAAATTTTACTAAGACCATTGGAATGTTACTAATTGAACTGTTTTATTTTATTGATGCTTTTGAAAATTTAAATGTATTTGTTTAAAAAGAAAAAGGACTAAAAATAAATCAGATTAAAATTAATCTTCAAAATGTACCTGCAAAATCTGATAATAGTAACTTGGTAATCCCTAAGTCTTTATTATTTCAGTAGCCTTTTCACACCGAGGTTTTTCAGATATATTGCCGATGTACTTAACTTAATTTGTTTCTATGTGGTTAACAGGTTTTGGTCTTCTGAGAGATACATTCAAATTTTAAGTTTGTACTTCTAGCAGCTTCACTTTTGGAATCATTCTACTTCATGAATGAAGGATATAGACCAGGAGTGTGCACACGTGAGACAAAAGAGAGCCACAATCCAGTTTTTTATATTTTATAAAGTGCCACACGTTGATACACAAATAAATGTTTGTTTATCTATTATAATTGCATATTACGTTAGATAAAAAAAATGTTATATGCACATATAACAACATATACAAAATATAATAATGAAAAATAAAAAAATCTAAATTTTTATAGCAATAAAATTCAAATATAACTATAAAAATCAAATATAATAAAAACTACATTGTGTAGTACAAAGATTCACAGCAATATCGAAAATAGACGACTAACAGCTTTCTTTAAGTTTGGATATTTGGATTTTTCACCCAAAATTCAATCATTGAAGAAGCTTTGTGTAACATTTGCAATGCTTGATCGCTTCTTCCATCTCTAATACCTTCAATTCACAACCTGCTTTTACAATAAGTATTATTTCAGAAATTTTTAATTCATCTTCAATAGTCTCACAAATAGTTGGTTTCACAGAGTATGCAAATTTACATTTAAAACCTTCAAATCTATGAAAGAAATGGCTTAGAATTTATTCTTTATATTCCTCCAAGTTTTCTTCTTTGATATTAATTACATTTGCTTTTAGCAGTGGAAAATGATTAAATGTTTTGTTCTCCGAAGCCGTGAAAGAGTCGAAGTTTTGGTTCAAAACTGAATACAGTTGTGTGAAAAAATCTGTAGTAATTTGCAAATTGCAAACATGGACACTACAAAGGGTTCAAGGAAAAAAACTATATCTAAAATTTTAATGATAGCCGCACTTGAATCAATGAAGTGCCGCTTGCGATTCCCGGTGCCGCATTTGCCCACCGTTGACTCAGACAAACATGTTGATATTATTATCAGTTGTTGGAGCCAGAAAATTACCAGTGTTTTGTGGAAGGTTTGTAAATGAGCTATTTTGTTTCCAGAGGCAATGGAGGAGAAGGAAAATTTTACTTCATCGATAAAACCGTTTTTTGTCTTCTTTTTTTTAAAATTAAACTTTAAATTATTAAATTATGTTTCTCTACAATGCTATAGACAAGTTTAGAACTCTGTTTTCAATGTTGAACTATCTGTATCTTGTGGGATAGTCCAGCACATACAAGTAAATATAAGTGTATCCTGTAAAAAACGTTGTCGCAAAGACGTTATAAACACAAAATAATTAATTTTTCTTTCTTCTCTTATAAATACATTCGGTCATAAGGCAAACGAATTTTAAGCCTCATGCCTTAGCCACATTCCGAGTCAGGGGAGAATCTGCCGCTCAGGAAATTCAATTTTCGCTCTGTTTTCAATGTTTAACAATCTGCATCTTGTGGATGCTTCTACCCAAACATCTTCAGTATCCTTAATCTTCAGATGTATCCTGTAAGATACCCTGCCCTATAGATATTATAAATACAAAATAATTAATATTACTTTTTCTCTTAGAATACTTTTTAGAATATTAGTATTTCTTAGAATATTAGTATTTCTCTTAAAAATACTTTTACGATCTCGATGAGAAAAAAAATTTACATTGTATTACAAGATGTCTTTTTAAATATATCAACTGTCATCATTTTACAACGTTATTTCTATTTCTAGATACAGAAATCATCATCATAATCTTTATCCGTCATCATAATATGTACCGTTTATGCAGTGTGGGGTTACAACTTGTAGAATCTGAACCAGGTGTCTCGTTCTTGAGCTAACTCTTCTGCTCCAATCCATACCACGCCTCCTGACCGCCCCTTGGATACTGACTTCCTCTGGGTCTCCTTTCCTCCACATGAGTCCCGCACATATTCCTGACAGTTCTTTTCTGATCCATCCTTAGAAGGTGTCCGAGTTAGTTTGTGCTCCTCTAGGATGGTCTCGGCCTGTTTAACTTCGAGACTAGTCCGTATGGTGCTGTTCCTTATCCTATCTCGTCGGACCTTTCCTTCCACTTTACGAAGATAGCGCATCTCCATTAGACAGCCATTTTAGTGTTTCTTGTCATCTCTGTTATACCCAGGAAACCCCTCCGAAGGAAACAGAACACTCTTCCAGCTGCACCGATTCTCTGAGACACTTTCTCATCAATGTAGTAGTTTTCGTTGAGATGAGAACCTAGATATTTGAAATTATTGACCTGTTCTAATCTCTCTCCACTCGCTCTCATCACTCTCATTATTCTCCGTGGTTTTTTTCCTATCCGCGTTGATTCTTTTTGTTTTTCCCGAGTTAATTTTCATGTTTATTGTAGCTATTTCTTCTTGAAGAACGTTTATATTATATTGGAAAGGATGTATGTGAGCTATGCTTTTTTTTCTTTTTTGTTTCTTATCGTATAACAATTGTATATACAAGGCCACTCTTGGCAGACGGTATTATACCATGTCAACAAAGGCTTGTCAGAGAATTTGTTTGTTTGTTTGGATGTAAATTTATTTTCAATAAAGCTTTTTATCTATCTATCTCAGGAGGTCTCAGTCGTTGGAAGCTAGCAAGACAAGGTCGTCTGCGAATGCCAGCACGGAGAATCTTGTGGGTTGTAGGTTTCTGTACCCTAACTGGAACAATCTCATTCGTAGTTTAGCTTTTCTTAGCGCCAGATCTAAGAGCATTTTTTTCAGGAATTATAAAGGAAATTGTTTAGTTTTGCTTTATTTTATTTAAAGCTCATTAATGTAAAAAAGTATATATTATTTCTATCGTTGTCCCATAAGGATTTTAACTGTATCTGATATAAATTAGAATTATTTATTTCATTTCATAAATAACTGTTGGAAAATTGGTTTCCATATAAGTCTCATGTTTCTTGTCATATGGCTTTCGACTTATCGGCTACCTCTATGATGTATTTTATTTATTCAATAACTCACTGATTGGCCGCCCACAGTATAGGAATAACATTGAGCACGGTTCATTGCCTTCCGGTTCGTATCCGTCATCATATGAAACACCTGGAGAGCTTTTATCATTTATAAGACCGTTTTTCGATTTTATATTGAATATTTCATATTTAATAGAATTTTTTTTTTTTTAAATTCTATATTAATTTTTTTTTGTAAATAATATATTAACTATAGTATAAATATATTATACTTTAAAAAGACGTAAGCAACTGGCTTTTAAGTATGATTTCGCGAAAAAGCCTCCTTAGATTTTAGATTTAAATAATCTTGTACTTAATTAGGTGGCCAAGAATTTGCGATCTGGGATTGCGGTGGGTAAGATTTAATTGGGTGAGATCCAATCAATTCATTCTCGTCCTAATCCACCGAGTTCAGCATGAAACGTAAAAATAAAGTAAATTACTCGATTCTAAGCCTAAAAAGATTTGATCGGAGATGAACAGCTTTTTTCAGTGAGAATTTCTTTTATTTAGTTCGAACCTATAATATATTTATACCAACTTTACTTTAAAATTGTTGACATCCTTCTTTATCATCACTGATAATTTTAAAAACCTGAATACTTCTTTTTGTTATGATACGATTATACTGAATGGCCCTTGAAGATGGCCTCTGGGATGTCAACAATGCACAGAGCTAATATGATATCTGGGTCAGAGCTGGCCTGAATTGGTTCAGGGTCTGTTTGTTGGTTAGGTCTGGGGTGGGCTGGGTCGGACGGTTGTCATGTTCGTGTCGAGCGTGTCTTGTATCCTGTTTCTGTGTTGTAACAGTTTCGTGTAACCAATTACAAAACGGTCCTGGGAGAGCAAAAATAATTCCTTTTTAGGATCCACTAATTTGATTGTTAAAGGCGAAAGGTATGCGTTTATTACGATAAAAACAATTTACAGATGACGATTCAATTAACTTCAGCGTCCTGTGACACTAGTAAATCTTTCTTAAATTTAACAAAAAGTATTTTATTACCGAAATTTATTGTACAATCTATGCAGAAACTGAACATTGAATCAAACTAAAACGAGTATACTAGGCGTATTTATACATGGCTACGTTCTTGCTGTTAAAGTTAAAAATTATTATGTTTTCCTTTCAGCTCGTAAAAGTAATAATTGAACAAGGGCAACTATGCTCATTAAAACCTTCCCTTAGTCGCGAACTAGATCTCTATTTTAAATTCAATGTAAGCACACACCAGTTAAAAGAAACTTAGAAAAATATACGAATATATCGTAGGCTGGGAAGAATTCTGGTATAAGTCCGAAAACGTGTTTTTCGAGGTATTTATACCATAGAATAAAATTCCATGAGCTCTAACTGAGGGTAGTAGTAGAAGCACAGTGGTTTTTCTGCTCTCTAGTGTTCATTCCTTGAACTATCGTTAGTCCATTACTATACTCAGCTAGAGATCTTTGAACTTTACTCAACGGCATAAATACCTCGAAAACACATTTTTGGACTTATACCAGTATTCTTTCCAGCGTGCGATATTTCCATTGTGCTGAAATTCTTTGCGATTTTGTCGCCATTATTAATCTTGCCTACTAATCAACCTAACCCTACTTGTGAACTGTTTGTTTTGATTATTTCTGAACTTGACATTGCTTGTATGCAACGTTTTGACGTTATTTACTTCTTGGAGAAAGAATAAAAACTATATAATTTAGTCGTTTTTTAAGATTAATTTGAAAATAATAAACCATTGTGTAATAATTTGCAGCGTTTGTAAAATTAATGCATTAACCTATTTAGATAGCATTAGTATGCAATAAATAATTAGATCATATGTTTTAGTCAATTGGTAATAACAGATATACCTATGTACTACAGATTTATAAAATATTATATAGCTATATAAAACCGTTTTATTCAAGGAAGATCTAAATTAACGATCAATAATAACTCGTCAACAACACGAGAAGGTTCTATCATTGATGCTTTATGTACGTGATATTTAGAAGAGATCGATTTGGAGACATTTATCTAACATTTCAGCTTTCACAAACCAGCAATTATAATTTTTTTTTTTCTTGGGCAATTGCTGAAACAAACCAAAACATTTCATTTAGACTTATTTAGCATAGAATCTGATGTGCTAAATTTGTGATGAATTATTTTGAATTTTTTTATCTTTTTGAAGCATAGGTACCCACCCTCACCGAAGTCATCGACGCACCCCCCCACATAGTCAAGGGCGCACCTCTTACCGCCTCCAAACTAATCGCCACTGCTCTTTAATGTGAATCCCTTAGTAGTATTATTTATGAACATATTATATTATTTTCATTTTTATTTTATAATACGATCTGTAAAAAAATAGAAGATGGTTTTGTTGTAGTCGTAAATTTTGGTTCACTCCAGTTTTTTGTATCGTTGAACATGTATCTGAGCTTTGCTGACAACATTTTTGACAGAAACCTTGTTTTTGTTGCAAAATTTTGTAAATGTTTTTCTTTTTTTTTTTGGCCGATATCACTTTTTCACTCAGCCGACATTAGTTTTTCTGAGAAGACCACCTTATACGAAATAAAAATGTCTACATATCCATAAAAAATGTCTTTATGATCATCTGTTAAGTCACTGTAGTGCGCTGAAAAAGTATAAAAAGGTAGCAAAAAGCGATTTATGGCTGTTTAGTCCGATTTCTATAAAAACTATCCAAGATAGCTTTTGACCATACATGCTTATTAAACCTCACGAAATACTCATTAAAGACATGAAAAGTACATATTACCTATGTAAGAGTATTACTGTTCTTGTAGAGTGTATCGGAGGAAATTATAAAATCAAAGAGTAATGATGAAAAATATGAAGACAAATGATTAAAAAAACTTGAGGATGTGAACAGCAAAACTTTTTACTTCCATTTTTTTATTAAAATACTCACTGAATGAAAGGTCTAAATAAGTCTGAACTGATCCTTCACTATATTTTCTGATGTTTACAAATCGATAGTTACAAAACTCTCTTCATCCAGCAGCCGGTGGACTTTAAAAATACGTACTCACATCACAATGTGAAAAGATGGAAGTAAGGAGCTTTACCGTTCACACTCTCACTTATATTTATAGGTTTTTATTAGTTAAAATTTCAGTCAAAGTAGTCAGTTGAAATTCCATGGCCCGTCCTCCTTCATCGAGGCCCGTCACTCGAGTGCTGCTCAGAGTCATCAGTTGTATAAAACCGAAGAAATAAATAAGGATGGAATTAGTGGATTATTTATAGATCCTTGTCAGGAATTAGATTTGGAAAAGATAATTATATATATATATAAACAATTTAAGGAGGAACCTTTTAGTACTCATGCACCTGATAATAACATTTTGTTATTGAAATTAGAATCAATTTACGAATTATGCACGCAATTGAAAGAATTTTTAAAAAAAATATTCAAAGTCGTTAATATGACATAGTACTTTTTAATCTATTTTCATCCCAAACTCGCCTTCACGGCTATACGGGATTCGGCAGCAATCCGTATAGCACCGATGTCAATTTTCCGATTATTTAAACATGATTTCTTGTCTTCCATGCAGGGTGGCCTCCATCTTCCGGTGGTCTTTCCTTTACTAGTCCTCTTATATTTCTATTATCTGGATTGCAGTGAGATAAACCCTAAGTTGCCTTCCAGCCATAAATGAATTACTTGAACCGCGGGAAATTTTCTTCATTCACCAACCGAGTCATTAATGCTTGAAATGCGATCCTGGTTATTCACAGCTGTATTCGGAACACCGGAGGATGTGGGTCATAAGGGATCAAAATATCTGAAGTTATGTAGAGACTTTCCCATCCTTCACCGTAACATCTCCACGCGTGTGCCACCTACAAGAGTCTTCATCGTCCAAGGGTTCTTGATCTGGGGTGACCTCATACTGAAGGCCAGAGAAATCGAAACCCAGCTCCGCCTCAAGCTTCATGTCGACGATATCGTATTTGTCTCTGTCTACCAACACATTTTTTCAAGAACTAAGGCCTGCCTATCTGCAGCCACAGTTTCTTGAAAAGGTTTTTGTGCACCAGCTTCAGCAATGCAGAGAAATCAGCGGTGATTGGTTCAAGATCGTTTCCGGCCCCCTTCCAACCACACCCTTCCGCACGTTTCTCCACCACTATACACTGCTGAACCTGATGGTACACTCTAAAACTGTGCTGACTGGTTAAAGCTGTTAAGGGTGGTAGTTCTGCTACTTTGGACGAGGTTCTGAACGACGACCTCTTGTACGATACGAATCTGAGTTGATTTAAAGAGGTTGCAGTCTTCTCACTTTAATCATATACAAGAGCGTACGCAGGAATTTCTTCTGGGGGAGGGCCGGTCCTAAAGAATTAATGTTTGAGTATCGGACGCAAATTTGAGTTGCGGCGTTTTAGAGCAGAATTACACTAACTATATCACCGATTTCAAGAAATTGTATTTAAGTTGAGAATGTTTCTTTTGTAGAATATGTGTTTTATGTACTTTTATGTGTATTCCATGAAGTTTAATATCATGGATGTATGATAATAAATTGCGTAACCATGGATAGTTTTTATAGAAAAGAGAATCAGAAGCCTTAAATCGCTTATTTGGACCACATTTTAGTGGGCTATACGATTTAAAGGTTGATAGTACAGAAATATTCGTATTTTATGGACATGAAGTGCAATACATTTTGTCTATTTTAATTTGGTAGAGAATGGTCTTGTTTGAATGAAACAAGTTTCCAAATTTTTAGTTTTAATGTACTTTGTTTTCTATTTCTTCTTCATACAACCGCCCCCCGCCTCTCAGCATGCGTCGTGACCCTCCTGTGGGCACCCTTATTTTGAAGTCATATTTGCATGAAATATTCGCTTACTTACGCTTACTGGCTATGCGAAATATGTATGTACTCTATCGATGATGTATAATTTAATACCAATCTACAAATACTTTATTTTAATTAGTTCTTTTTTGAGACTGTTTTTTTTACTTCAGTGGGAAGACTAAGACAAGAATTTTTCCAATGTTCTGGACGACTGGAGTTTAATTTAGAGCAAATTAAGTGGAAAATAACTCCACGCTCCATTAATCGAATAATCCACAAGTCACTGAAATGATAGAACATTTTTTTTATTATTTTAATAGAATTAACATTTTTTTTCCAATACCGTTTTACCATTGCATATAGAGATAAAAATAACCGGGGTAAGCCAGTAACCAATGTACCATACAGCATTTCTAATACTAAAATCCAGACCGGAAGGTGGAGAGATATTTGCTACTGTGTAATATCTTTTCCATTATCATTAAAATGTTCTCGTCATAACATGCTAATTGTCACAATTATCTGTGGCAGTTGCGAATGGAGATATAGTTAAAATAAAGAGATAACAAAATAACAGCCTATAATTATAAACAATCATTTTGTACCTCTTTTTTGTGTTTTATCTCTTGTTTTTTATTTCTCCTTTCTGTCTCTTTCATATATATTCAATTATGAATCTGTATTCACATTACTAGTAGATCATTATAATCGGAACATTTATTTTGTTGGAAAATTCAATTAAGACTTTTTGAAATAATTTATTTTCTGTTGTAGACCACAAGACCCTTGTAAACATGATCACTTTCATGAAGATTGTTCAACGCCCGCGGGATGACCTTGCGATAGTATCCTTCATCCTTCATCTGCAAAGGTATAAATCGTGTAAGGCTTAGCAGGAGTCCTTCTGACCTCATTGTCCCCTACCTTATGAAGGATGGATTTGTTTACACATTGCATTCTAGGATACGGATTGGTAGCGGGGCGAGGCCACACTGCTCCGCTTCTTGTCCAGCTTAATTTAATCCATGTTAAAATCGTCTCATGGTCCTGTTTTATCCTTACTCGACATCCTGAGGAATGATTTCGCGTTTTATAAATAGATTGAGAAACATCGAGTTACACTTATCCATGTAATGGTGAAACGCTGTTACCGGTTCGGTTTGTTTTTATTTGTTTGTTTAGTTATTTTCACCGATAAAGGTTCGATAGGAATTCAATACTTATTCGCGTTTGAGGAATTCCAATGCTAAAAGCGCAATCCAAATACGGCGTGCCCAAAGGATTACTGATTTATCGGTTTCCATTTATAAATGGAGGTAATAAGGTTGGGGATTATCCATTCGTATAAATCATAATACGTATTGTAGCATTTTATGTTACTTCCCGCTATTCGAGAAAAAAATTCTCTGTATATGAATTTTGTGTATTTGAAACCTGGAACGTTTGTTGTAGAGGCATTTTCATATCAATAAATATTGGTTTTACATCTAAATGTAGGCATGTTAACCTTGACAACTATACAGTTCAGGCACAGGTCATAAATCATTATACATTTCTTTTTATTTTTACAATGTTTTAAGGAATATTTGTTGTTACCTAAACATTGTTATTTAATACTCTTATTAGAAGCCCATAGATTTGTTTTAATTTATTAATATAAGAATGTTATCGAAATGAAACAAAATATGCCTGCGACACAGTGGTGTAACTAAGGTTAACTGCGCCCTAATGCAAGCTTTTTTCCTGTGTGCCCCTTCCATTCTCCAGGAGAAACAAATACCCCAGGAAACAAATAAACAGATACCAAAACCAGGAAACAAGTAACCAACTTTGTCCTTATCACCTAGGTATTATTTTACCTCGCCTCTTAAACTCCTAAAAGCCTCTTAAACTTAAACTCTCTCCTAATCATACTAAACAGAGAAAAATTACGCTCGCAATAAATAAATGAATAATGCATTAAAAAAACACTTATTTTTTTTCATTTGGTTGTAATGTTTTTTCAGTTTATGCAACGCTCCTCCCATAGGTTCTGCACTCCATTTTACTCATCCGTTGCTTTGTTGTTATTTGCGCCACTGCTCCGACATACACAATTATACATAATCTAATTTTAAGAAGTATTTCGGCTCATCCTTTCTTCTTATTTTTATGAATTAATACCTTTAAAAAAAATTATTTTTTCATTAATGGCATGTACGCACCATCTATCTATATAATTTATGGTATTTATAAGTATCTATCCCTGTGTATATATATATATATATATATATATATATATATATATATATATATATATATGCATATATATATATATATATATATATATATATATATATATATATATATATATATAATGTCCGTATCGTGGAACAAAAAGGGCCAAATCATAGAAATCTGAGTGATTGCACTTGTAAAATCAGTATAGGATTTACATTTATTGATAAAAGGGCGATTGGGAGGATATTGTCCTTTCCTGGCCTATTAGCAATTAATATATATTCTAACCTGATTTTACTCCTGCAGCCATTCAAATTTCTAAGATTTAGACATTGACACCTTTTTTTCCAAGGTGCAGATATTTTACTCTCTTGTATTTTATTTTTTTCTTGATGTTTCAATTAAAACAGATCAAAACATAAAAAATGCACGGCTCTCTATAATAGAATACTTTTTAAGTTTACAAATATAAACATGGCATAAATAGGATGTTTGTAAATTGGCTTAATAGCAGGTTTGTGATTACTTATTATAAAGGTTTTTCAGACTGACCGAGTCAGAAGCAACCAATTTCGATGCGTTGACCTCTAAAAGGCCTTTCGCCAACAAAGTAACGAAAATATTTGGATTTTTGAGCCTAAATTTGAAATGCATCACTTTCCTTACAACCATTTTTTTTCTTCTTTTTTTTTTAATACTTTGATGATTTTTAGCCTGGATGGTTGAGACCTTGACTGGTTAGTTATTAACTGCTATTGGAGAAGAGTTGCGATCCTAATCCAAATAGGAAAAAAAGAATATCTGTATCTTGGAACAAAAAGAGATAATATCCAAATCTTAGAAATTTGAGTGACTGCATTGGTAAAATCAGGGTAAGTATACCATACTTTAATTGTTAAAAGGCCCATAGGCCTTCCATGAGATAGACAAAGCCCTTCTATATCTCATGGCATGGCAAATCGCCCTTTTAACAATCCTACTCTGATTTTACTCGTCCTGTCACTCAAATTTCAGTGGCCCATTTTGTTTTGTTGTTCCAAATTAAAAATTGTCCAAATTAATTTTACAATTTTTCTATCTTAATATAGAATGTATGTAATTTTTTAGAGAGAGCAAAACAGAAAACTTTATGAGGTTAAAAATCTTTTAAGCTATTTTACATCAAGCCCGATGTTTTGTGGCCATTTGCCACATTTTCAGGGTCTTATTATTATCTTATTATTTTAAGTTTACATTATTAATTTTTTTATTTTACTTTTAAAAAACCGTATATCCATATAAAGATATATATTGTCATATTCTTTGAATGAAAAAATTAAATGAATGAATGATAGAATAATCTTCAAAAAATAAAAGACAAGTCTACTGAATCAGTTCATCATTGACAATTGATTCATCCTCATTTGGAAGCCTCATTGTACCTTTTGGATCTTACTTCTATGCTAGGTGAAGAAACCTCATGGGAAGTTGGGTGTGAATAAGATTTGTGTGGTATAAATTTAGATTTTATGGAATATTTTAATGATTCATTTGTCCTTTATTAATTTACTATGCTACCAATACAACCTTCTCTGCTTGATTTATTTATGGTGGTTGCAAATGCATTTCTATTATTATTTTTTTTTGTATTTAACGTATGTTTTCCATGGACATTTATAATTGTATTTCAAACACGTGCTACATTTTAATGCGATGCTCTTCAAGACAGTTTTCATGACATTATGCTAATGCCATGTATAGTTAGTAAATCGATGTCTTGCGCAAAGCTTTTAACCTATTAACAGTACAAGTAGGAACAGGCAGATCAAGGAAGAACTAACGGGCTCAGTTCTGATCAGGTGAACAGATGACCTTGGTATGATCGTGTTTCTCGCTGTTCATATGCGAGGAACTCGACCGTACTTGTTGATCGGCTCATGTTGAGTCAATGCGTAGCACCTTATGAGGTAGTCAAGTACCCAGCAATAGATGAAAGATAGTCCTTGTACAGCCGTTTCGCAACAACATTATTTATTATTGGGTTGCAGCGTTATTTCACGACAAAGCTCGCAAGAGTGCAATATGGAATCCTAACGGCGACTTTACAGATTGTGAAAAGCCACTGGTTTCTATTGGTGCTAATGACGTGTAGGTAAACCAACGAACAAAGGCAACTGCCTGTCTTTTGGGCTCCTTCCAAAGGCAATGGGATCTTGCAATAGTGATTTCGTAGGGGCGATGAAGTCTCCTCGCTGCTGTATACCGCCAAGGTGGGGATTGCGAAATGTTGAATTGGAGCTGTTCTATTTTATACTGACTTAAAAAAACTAGGAGATATTCGATACGTGCATGTATATATTTAAACTTTGTCAGCGAGTTAATAAAATGTTTAATTTGGTTTTTGTTTCTTTCGCCAATGGCTGTTCTGATGTTGGTCCTGTTTAAATTATATATAACAGAGACAATAGTAAAATAAAGGAAATCATTAAAAACTAATTACTTATTATCACAATAAAACAGCTGCTTCACGTTTAATCAATCACATGTGTATTTTCTTTAGTCTTTCTTGAGAGACGGAATCAAATTCAGAAAGGATTCAAATTTCTCTTTACAAGCTTTGAATGCACTTCGAGCAAATCTAGCTGATCTTTTAAATTTTCTTTATCTTACTATTGTCTCTGTTATATTATATATAATTTAAACGGGACCAACATAAGAACAGCCATTGCCAAAAAAAACTAAATCCAAATTTAGTAATCCAAGTTTTTAGCAAAACTAATGCGCGGACAAACATAGCTGATCTTTTAAATAGCGCGGAAATAGCATAAAGTAGGACAACATTGATAGTTTCCATTTTTTGTATTAAAAATAAACTCATTTACAAGTGTGAATTACATTTGAATATGATATTATTCTGCCTCCTGATGATTTCACACCTTTTCTTTCCTGTTCATAGACGAGTCAGAATACTTGACAGGAAATTATGATTATTGTATTTTTATTATGATTATAAAATTATGACGTGAATATGACAAGAGAAACAATACATTAGTTGTATTCTTTTTAGCAGAAGATCCTGAGATAATCTTCTTTTCAGAGACTTGAGATGATTATAGGGAATATATTAAGGAGTTGAAAACTGTTGGGTTTTGAGATAAGTACCGAATTTGTAATGAGAGAATGCAATGAAAGATGTCCTAAATCCGTCCCGCCGCGACGCTTTACCTAAATTGGCCTCCCTCCAGTTATCATGTGTTGGTATTGTAGCTACCACCTGAAAAACTCGTAAAATACTTCAGTACCATCCAGTTAACTGTTTATTGTAAAATGGTTGTGACGCTTTGACTCACTATTTTTCAACTATAGAAAGAAGAGGAGCCGCTTTTACTTTGGTTCAACCGCAGAATGCAATTCTAATGCGTCTAGGCAATATATTATTTATTTTAGCATTAATATTCGTAAACCACAGTATCTTTTTCATGTTCAAATTGTTCGAGAATGCTTACTCATTATGATAGGGAATGCTACCATTGTTTTCATAGGTCGAGACCTAAATTCGTCCCATTCAAAGTTTTTAAACTCGTCGCGAGGATCCAAAGAGGTGGGAGGTATGACGGATTTAAGTAACTATAAGGATTCTGAAATTAGTCCCCCCCTGCTTACGCTATTTCCCCACTCTTATTTTTAATTAAAATTTAATTTCAAACTTAAATGAATTGTCACATTTTTTAATAAAATAACCAATTAAGGTATTTTTATTGAAATTCCGTTTTGGGGAGTAATTTGGCATTGTTTAAATGTCCCTAACTTCAAATAGTAAATTGTGATTTCAATTAGTACGTGAAATTAGGGCTACTCTTTTAAAATCTAAACATCTGATTAAACATTATTTTTATTCACTTAGAGGAAAGATTATTTAATTTCAGCCTATTACGATACCAACTTCTGTTGATATAGAACAGAGATGCTGTTATTAATGTTTTAGAAATATTACACTTTAATTTAATATTTGAAATTTCGAATTTGGTCACCTTTTCTTATATCTATTTCGGAGCAGATATGCAATTTAGTGGATATTCATGTATAATTTATAATATTCATGTATAATTTTATTTTTAATATAAGAAGGAGTAATGGGGACTTATAAATAAAAACAATAAGACATCAAATATATTAAATTAATCTGTAACTATTTTAGTAGCCTCATTATTAATGACATTGAAAAATTATTAAATCCGTCTTAGTATTGGTTTATTATTTTCAATAATGAATCTTTATAATCGACCAAGAAAAAAATTTAACCCGTCCTCCCTTGAAATTTGGCATCAAAGTCCCAGGACACTCCAGGATGATCCTCGGAAATCGCCATTACCATCCGCCATTTCGTTTCGAAATGGTGGACTATCTAATGTTCCCTACGTCAATTTCTCGGCCATTTATGAAGATAGAGGGAACATATATAGTGTTTTGGAATCATTATACCGAAGGCAAAAAAACAATAAATTTTTAATTTATTTAGAATATAAATATTTCGAAATAATAAACCACAGTTGTCATGGTAATAATTCGCAGTGTTTTAAAAGCTCGATTCTCGGAGCTCTTTTCTAGTCATGTACGACCCACTGTTCCTTATAAAGACTTATTTACATTTTAATGGAACCTGCCAATTTACATCCTGATTGGATGAGCTGCGTCAAAAACAATCAGCGGATAGACGTCACAGAAGCTGAAGTAGCCATCATTGAGGAGGTCGTGGAAGATTGAACTGAATGGCCATCGTCCAAT
This sequence comes from Rhaphigaster nebulosa, assembly GCA_948150685.1. Taxonomy (NCBI): domain Eukaryota; kingdom Metazoa; phylum Arthropoda; class Insecta; order Hemiptera; family Pentatomidae; genus Rhaphigaster; species Rhaphigaster nebulosa. The sequence continues at coordinate 128,899,911 of OX411309.1, read as the reverse complement.
ATTGTTTCTCGTCCAAATATAATCTCGTTCCATTGTTTCGGCGAGCTTTGTGTCCGCTTCGGCCAATTTCGGAGCTTATCTCTCTCGCCGAGTGTTCTTGTTTAGAAAAAAAGCACTTGAGTCTTAATTAATTTTTTTTTCTCGGTACATACAACTATTAATGCCTTCCATAAAACGGATCAGCAGTTTAGCTATCATTCCGCTACAGGGGCGTCAACAGAATTTTTTTTCGGGGAGATTTGATAAGAAGAAGACAAATAATCAACTAAATATCTATAATAGCCAGATTTGGCGCAAGTTTTAAGGATAAGCATGAAAATTGGATCAAAAAATATTATTAAATAACCAAAAATATTACTCAAAATACAAATCTTATGTTGGTAGGTTTGAAAATTTTTGTCATAAAATTCTGGGGGATTATATCTCCTGATTCCCTCCCCTGCGTACGCCACTGTTCCTTTACTATACAGGGTGTCCAATATAAATCGACTCCAATGCTGCTCATTGACAAACGAATGATCTAATAAAATAATGTCAGGTTTGAAAGTCATTGGCCTCCTTCTATTATTTCACCAACTGCTATTTGTTTTTAGCTTTGGCACGATACGTGCGGCTGTCGCGCGAGGAAAACTTTGGGTTTGCAGATAACACTTACTTTTTAATACGCTTCTTTATAATCATAAAAAAGTTATGAAAGACCCCTGAAAAATTATGATTTGCGCACTGTTCAAAGGCTCTGCGCCACAATGTGCCGCATCGGTGGCATTGACGCTATTGACGGCACAAATGCCGCTGAAGATAAGGTGAACGACTTAAATTAGAACCTGTTAGCGCGCATGCGCTTAACAATAACCATTTGTTATTGGAAAAACAACCAACTTACGGATTAGTGTACGGGATTGAAAGAATTTAAAACAAATCAAAATGGTAAAAAAAAATTAGGATGGAATATTTGACCAGGTAGCTGTCTCAAGTTACGTACAGCGAAAAGAGATTCCTCTCCTTGAGCATAAACTCCCAGCCTAAGCTCCCCCTAAGGTACTCCCTTGTTTGCCTACAATCATGCATGCCCTGTAAGCATCCTGATGCAGGGGACCGATTGTTCACGAGACCTTGGGTATACACAGAGGTACGCAGTCTTCCTGACTAACAAGTGATTACCATACCCTTTCCTTTAGCATCCGAGAAGCGGATTAAAAATCAGCGTATATATTATCTCTTTGACTTTATTTTTTGATTTACCGTTGTTAAAAAAGAAAAGTCTAAGAAAGATCATTCAGTTTAATTTAATTTTCTTGGTCTGTAATCTTTTTAAATCAAATCAATGGAACGTCTTGTAACAACTCATATTGGTGTACAAAAAAAAAAAAAAAGAGAAAGTTTTTAGGGTGTAATCATGAAAAATAAAAACATGAACGGTAATTATTCATTTTACTTTATAACTAAATAAAGTTATTTTTTTACGTCAAAGCTGGCCCTGAAAAATGAGAGATCAAGGGAAGGATTATGGTTTTATTCACAACTTTTCTTGCAACTTATATTATATGTAGACGGCACAACGCATGATCTATGACTGTAAAGGGCATTTATTATCAGATTTATTTTACTTAATGTATAAATAATTTTCAAATATTTGAACTAACTGATATATTACCTCTAAAACGGTTTTTATTATTTATTAGAATTAGACAGCCAACGAATTTTTGGCAAAACAATAAAACGAAATTTAAAAACCTTGGTTAGGAAGGTTTGTAGGATACTAGTCTGGCAAGTAGGCCTATTGAATAACTCCAAAGTGGAAGGAAGGGTCCGGGTCCCTTCAACAGAAACAATTTGAAAATTTGGAGAAAAAATGGCATCATTTTTGCGTTTTAAACTTACTCTCAAAACTCATGCATTCAGCTTATTCTATGCATTTTAGTTCCAATTTTTATGATTTATTTTTCAAAAGCAAAATCGCGTGGTTCAAATTTTATTTTTGTGTAGTGTGGGGTTCCAGGATCAGATAATTAGACAGTTAGGGTCTACCATGTAACACCTACATTCGTCTCTATTTTATAATTATATTATTTATTTTTTTAATAATACTCGTCAATCTTCAATACGAACTATAAATTCGTCTACAATTTATAAATCGCTTGTTGAAATTCTCTATGGCGCCATTTTCTATCCGCTACTGAGTCAGTAGAGATTCTTGCCAATAATGTTATCGTAGAAATTTATTTCATTGTTAGTGTTTGAATATTTTTTTTAGAATTTTAGTGTAGTGTTAGTGTAATTTACAAGCGCATTTTAGGTTGTGACCCTGGCATTAAATAGCACATCAAATCACGCATGTCAAATGTTATGCCAACAAGGCCTTGGCGACTTGTAATAATTAGCATTAAACGTGCTAAGGGTCTCAGAGTTCAGCAGTGTATCTTGCTTGAATCTAATGTAGAATCGAATACCGATATTAATCTCTGGGAAACCTCCGCTAAAACTAGATATACACTGTGTGTCCACTTTAATACGGCTCAAATGCTTCTCAAGGTGATCTAATCAAAAAAAGTCAGAGGAAAGAGTCGTAAGTCTACTTCTATAGTTTCACCAACTACAATTGCTTCTTAATCATCATTAGAGATTAATGAATAATGCCAACATTGCATTGCGTGTAACCCGCAAAGTTCGGCAGGGAGAAGAAAGGATCCAAACGTGGTTGTGAGCTTACAAATGATATGATACGAATAGTATAAACAAAAAGCCGAAAATACTTAAAATATAATGAAATATTTTTAAGTATTTTGAGCTCACAGTGTTTCAAAAGATTCATTAGAATTGACTTAAGTGAGTAATTTGAGCTATCAAACTCAAAGCTATAAAAAAAAAAATCGGTCGTGCAATTCGCTCAAAAATCCTCAAACGGACAGATGTAACACATTTAATACAAAATTTCTTAAGTATTTTGAGCTCAGAATGTTTCAAAACCTTCATGGGATCACAACAAATAATTTGAACCATTAAACTTAAAAACCGATTGAGCCGTTCGCTCAAAAAATCGTTAGATACCTAGTGACGTTGACGCTAAATACATTACTCTCCTCGTGGCTTCACCGTAGTTGGGTAATAAACCAATGTGTAATAATTTGTATCATTTTATATTAACTGATTAGTTTGAATCTAAAAATATAACTTCACTGAAATTTTGCCGCCTCTCGAAAATTACCGCCCAAGACAAGTGCCTCGTCTGCCTGTGCGTAAATCCGTTATTGCCAGTACTTTAGATCGTGCACCCTCTAATAAAGGATGGCTCGCAGTCTTCCGTATAGCGTTTAATGGCAAAGTAATAATTTTTATTTTAATACTTACCAATATATTTAAGGCATATTTAAGATTATAGATAAAATAAGCACTAAATTGCTAAAACTAAATTTTAACAACAAAATAATATTCCATCAGAATAAAATGAAATAAAACAATTAGGCACTGATTACTTGCTATTATTTTACTTTATTTTATTTCTTCTAGTACATTTTAAGGATGCTTAATTTTTTTAAAAGATATGTGTTCGAAATCGTGCCCAGCCGCTGTCATATAAATTCAGCAAGTGCTAAATTAGGAAGCACGCGTTTTGAGACTGCTAGCCTAGCGAGGCAATTTGCAGTAACCTGGAGATTGAACTATTGATTTGCGGAAACCCCTATCGTTCTAAGCTGTTTCTGTTTTCTTTTGGATTGTATAATTTATATTTATATTTTCTGGTTTATTCATTAAATAAGTAATGTAACGTTCAAGATATATAACATATAAATTTTAAAACAAATTAAGTTGTTTATTGATCTTTATATCTTAAAGGGAACTGATTCTTTATAAACTTTTGATTAAAGTTCTTTGTAAAATATAAAGAAAAAAAATCTGGTGCGGTGCGCACATTACACAACTTTCCCTTACCGTCCTTAATAATTATCTTTTTAATATAATTTTAAAGAGTTCACATAAACACTGCTTCTAATAAACTCAGCAGCATTCACTTCTTATGCCACTTAAGTACAATAAAACAGTTTTTTAATCAATTATAGTACAACAATTTTGTACACTACCTATATATTTTAACTTTGTCAAGTTGCAAATATATTTTAAAAGTTTCTGGTTTAGTGTCAATGGGAAAATTTTCTTTCCATTAAATAATGTGAAAGTGGAAATTATTAAGTTAATTTCCGCTTTTGTATTCTTAAATTACTTTGTTACACAGCGTATTGTTTACAACAGATTGGCGGATTGGTGGAAGGAGGTTCGGTCGCACCCATCTCCTTTCGGATGCGCTCGGTTATCCATCTATTTATGCACCTCATAAAATACACTGTATATTTGCTAATACTGGTCCGATTTTGATGATTTTTTTTTGTTTCTTAGATAATTTAATTACCTTTCATACACTTTTATATATAAATGCATACATTTTAAGCTATGAGCAAATAAAATATTCTTTTCATCACAAGTTTTTTCCCTGCATTTTCTGGGTGATTTACTAAATAAATGAAAAGTTAAAGGCCTTTATGAAGAATAATTTAGGCGAGTTTCATCAAAATCGTTAGAACCGTTTTCGAGAAAAATGTAAAAAGTGTAATATCCATGATATAATTACCATTTCCGGTTATTCCGATGCGCTTTATCTTTGCTATTATTGGTCCGATTTTGATGATTATTTTTTTGTTTTTTAGATGATTTAATTACCTTTCATACAAGTCCATAGATAATTTATAATAAATTGCACGCTTTTGAAGTTATGCGTAAATAAAATATTCTTTTCATCATAACCTTTTTCCCTGCATTTCCTCGGTGATCTACTACATAAATGAAAAGTTAAAGGTTTTTATGAAGAATAATTTAGGCAAGTTTCATCAAAATCGTTAGAGCCGTTTTCGAGAAAATTTCAAAAAAGTGTATAATCGATTATATAAAGTGGCACTTCCGGTTAGTCGATTTTCAATGTCGAAGCAACATGCACGAAAATGTTGCTGTAACATCACATGCATGTGCCAATCTCAAATACATAATTTCAGTATCGTACAACTTTTCGTTTTTGAGCTAGACTGTTCACATTCACACAACAGACACACGGACACAAAGACACACGGACACATAGACACACAGACCATTTTGTGAGACTTGGTCATTTGGACTCATGGGATCTTAAAACGTGTATTTCCGTCGAAAACTCGAATTCGAAGATTTTCCCCTTACTATATACTTCGTATATAGGTAAGAGAAAGTAAACACATAAAAAGTTATAATTGTCATCGATTTTCGAAATTCTTGACTTTGAAAAACAAAGTTTCTTCACTAATGTATTTGAATTCGTTTTTTTTCAAAAACACTTTGTCCAAACTTGTATAATCTACAGATTTCATTCAAGACTATAATCTGCGTAATGCGATGAGAAACTATTAGAGGACAAAGCCTGTAACCTTCAAAGTTCATGCTGGATAAATATCTATTTTCTGCCACTTTAAAAGAGTATAAAGAGTCTCTGAACTTTTTTTTTCTCGAGTAGGTGTGATTCATTGAAATTTGATATTTAATATGACGTAGTAAATTCTTAGAAAAGTGGTTGAACTAGAAGACAAATAAAATTAGGTTATTTCCTAATGGGCAGAAACTTAAAGAAAAATATCTGATGTGCACAACACATGACTTCCTTGTACGCCTATTAAACTATAAATCGCTGGCTCAAAAAGTAATCCTGAATTTAGTTACTAGTTTCCGAAGATTGCAGTACGTCAAAAACGATACTCGGCGTCGCGACATCCATCTATTGACACACACACACACACACACACACACACACACACACACACACACAGACATACTCTTGTTTCTGGAGGTCTCATGATAACTGAAATTTCCAAGAGATTTCTTCGTGTTCCGTGACAACATTTAAACTGTCAATATCACTAGATAAAGCAATGGAAATCGACGGTTTCAACATTTTAAGCGGAAAAAACCCACATAACTTATATCTTATTCTCCTGCTGCAGACTTGTTCATCTTACAAATAGGGTGTTAAACCAGTATTTTCCAATCAATGTTAACACTTGAAACAACTAATAAAATTATTTAATAAGAGTGGAAACCAAATTGCATTTATAACCTTTATCACCGAAACAAATGATCTCTGTAATAAATTTCAATATACCTTTTGATGTAAGTTTCTTATGACCTTCAAGTAAAGTACCACTTTCGGATCTTCAATTTCAGCCAAAACCTACTAAATTACTTTTAATATTTTAATATAATTTTTGATTAAAGTCTAGTATGACCTTCAAGTAAAGTACCACTTTCGGTATGCCAATGTTAACCAAAATTTATTATATTATTTATATTAATGTGTAAGTCTTATAAACCAAATTTGAGAAGTTTTGCATTATATTTTAATATAATATTTTATAAAAATCAGTAATGACCTTTAAGTAAAGTACCACTTCCCGTAATCATGCAGTCACCAAAAAGGGAGGTTAACAACTAGATTATGAATTAATCCTAGATACAAAATTTCAACTTTCTACGGTTAACCTTTTTTGAGTTATGCGAGATACGTACGAACGTACGAACGAACATAAGAACGTACGTACAGACGTCACGACGAAACTAGTCAAAATGGATTCCGGGATGGTCAAAATGGATATTTCCGTTGAAAACTGAAAACCGAAAATTTTCGCGATTTCAATACTTCATTTACTTCTTACAAAGAAGTAATAATATCTTATATACGGATGCATCAAAAATAAATAATGAAGTGGTATGCTTTATTGTAAGGTAAGGCATACAAAAACTGTTCAAATACCGGAGGTATGCTAGGTATTTACTGGAGAAGCGTTAGCAATAAGGGAAGCACTAATATATATAGAGACAAGCGACAATGTCAAATGGAGGATGGCAACGAATTCCATGGTTGCTCTAATTTCTATTGAGAATTCCACTCAAGACCCTGGCTATAGAAATAAGAAACCTCTTGCGGAAACTAACAGAGAATCGTAAAGAAATAATATTCATCTGGAGTTCCTTCACACTGCGGTACCGGCGGAATTGAAAAAGCAGATGAGGCGGCTCGAATGGCAAGCAACCGATTACGCCGATTACAATAATCGAAGTCCCAATCCTTCCTAAGGAAAGAAAGTTAGAAGCTTGGAAGTCTGTCAGCGAAAATGGGAAACAAAAGGATTCAAAAAAAGATAAAGAGCCATTGCTCAAAACGGAAAATCTTCAAATCGATCATCTAAGAAAGAAGAAACTGTCCTGTGTAGGTTAAGTATTGGGCATCACCCAGAATGTGAAAGGTGTAATGCTCAAAGAACAATCAAACACATCAACGGAGACTGTCATACGTTCTCAAGTATGAGGAAAAATTATATTTGTCACAAACGCTGAAGGATAATTTTGATGACGAAAAAGCGATTAAACGAAAAAAGGCGAATTTTTGAAAATGATAAAATTCTACAACAGAGTGTAAGATAATGGTGTTGCCAAATGGACTCTAGGAGGGTCATTAGAGGCAACAAAAAACAAACAATAAATAGATAAAATTAGGGTTATAAGATAAAAATAAATAAAATGATATAATTGCTACTGCTAATAGATTCTATTCAATTAAGAATCCTTGATGATTAATCATGTTGTATATTGCGACCAAGACATTTTCAAGTCAGAATATATTTATCATTGTAATATAGGGGCAAATGTACTCGGGCCGATTCCGGCGTCATACAAGGCATTAACCTTGGCACTGTTTCGAGTTTTATAAGTACAACTGACTCTTAAATTATTTGCAGGCGTCGCCATTAGTTAGTATTAATATTTGTGTTTGGGGATCAAATGTATAAAAACGTAGTATATTTTGTATTTGAGGGTTCGGATCTCTAGCTTCTAGTCGATTTTCTCTATATTTATCTCGATTGCTGGAAAATATAGTTTATATTGTACGGGATTTATATTAAGCAGGAAAACATAACCTTGATATATCTGCAATGATTATCGGGTTAAATATGATCTAAGAGTCTCCGCACTTCAGATATTTTATAACAGTTTTTGTTCAGTTTTTATGTATTAATATATATTAAGATAATTTTTATCTGAGTTATCTATAAAAATTTGTCTGAAATTAAAACCCGTAAATATAATGAATACTGTAATCCATGTCGAGGAGATGGATAAGCTGTAGGAAGAAACTTGATGGTGGTAGAACAAGGCGTGCTGCGGTGGAGGGCAATAAAAAAATAGATCGAGTGTTCAGATTAAGAAGTTCATACGAGTTTTACTGTACACAGTTATTACTACTCGTAAAGTCGTACTATACAGTGCTTAGTAGTACAGTATTAGCAGCAATTAATTTATTGGATATTGATATTATTTATAACATTGCTGTTAGTGTGTTATCGGACTTACAAAGTTTGAAATGATATATGAATTGTAAGTAGTTACTTTGCATATTATTGATTGATTGGATATTAGAGGATGTCATCTCTCGGATATATAGTGTATCTTAACGTTACAAGTTCAATACCTAAGGCCAAGAAAAGTATAGTGTACATAGCCGCCACTAATCCATTATGAAGGTGTAGGTTTAATTAGCAGATGGATAAAGATATCCTAGATACCCTTGGTTTTCGGTCTTTTTAAGTGCTGCTATAATAATTCCATATATTAGTTACAATGCCAGTGGATTGTTTCTACTTAAAAAATTGCCTATTCAGTATATTTATATAATAAAGTAATAAATTCTATTAAAATTACATCGCTATGCCACAAAAGTCATAGAATTATTCTCAATGATGTTATTGCTGTTGAGGAGAAAAATATTATGAATTACTAATTGGATTAATAAATATCGTTTATCCGTTTTAAGGATGTTCGTTTTTTGCGTGATAAAAATTTACAAATTTCAGTAAAGGTCTCGAATACCAATGCAAGTCATTTGTGAATTACAATAAGTAAATAAGTGCGAGTTACTCAAGAGAAAAAAACAAAATAATCAAAAAGATTCTTAATGAATAGTCATAGGTGAAAAACAAAGATGGCTCGGTGCCAGAATTGTTTTTAGACTGGCATAAGTTCTTTATTTTTTTCCGAAGTAAAATCAACCACTGAATTGAAATAAGTTAAATTTTCATTTCTTCAGCAGTGGCCAAATGAAGGTAGTAGAGCATCGAACCGCAAGGAGAATACTAAGGCCTTTAAATTACGGGTGTGTTAGGCTGAATTAACTACACCTTCAGTCCAACTCATCACAGTTAATTAATTAATTAACGGCTTGACAAGAAGTCTTTGAAATCCTTTTGAACGAATCTTTTTTAATCTATTATAACCGTTATATGTACGATAGCAAGGGTTCCTACAGGATGGTACGCTAGGACGTTCCGGATGGTACGCGAACAAGCATAATAAAAAATCATGGATAAATTATCTTTTTGATACGTTCAGTGAGGGATAACCATTTTTAGAAAACTATTATTGATAGTTTCAATTATAAAATGAATAAACACGATTTACAATTAATAAAAATAAGCTACGATGGTTATCGTCGTAAAGACGAATGCAGTCAGGTTTGAAAAGCACTTATTTGCAAAATTTGTGGTTTATTTTCAGTTTTCTTACCGTTGCAATTATTTGAAATTGATAACATTTGATTTTAGATTTTTGAACTTTATTTTCAATTTATTATTTTCTTAAGAAAATTTACGATGATTTATATATTGTTTTCTTTGCTAAGTAAATCAGTTTGTATTTTTGTATAAATACAAAACTTTAATACTACAATAAACTGTAATATGTACGGGAAGTATATATAAATTACAAACACATACCAATGGAAATGAAGCACACCATATATTTTCCAGAGATTTCAAAATTTCACAATGAAACTTTGTATTTCTCAGTTATGGTATATGAAGTTTCTTTTAGTGGCATAGTCCCGATTTTTATATGACAGATTCTGATAGAGAATAAAATTATAAGGTTAATTTTTTGATCGGATGCGCCGTTTGCCTAGAATTTTTCAAAAACTTTAAAAAAATACTCTTTACCTGGCGAATCTCAGTTTATCTCCAGAAGTATTTTATAAAAAATTCCTTTATACTGTATTTAAATTTAAAAATTATTTGTGGTTTGCACTTTTTCGATTTAGCAGTACTTTTGTGAACAAACAACAAAACCCTTCAAAAAATAAAAATAAAACTAAGAGTTTTGTTTCAAGTATGTTCCACTTTTTTTTTTTTTTTTTTTTTACAAAAAATGAAAAAAACGGTAATGCAAATTTCCTTCAATTTATTTTTCCCACTTAATTTTTTTAAAAGGAAATTTAAATGCCGAACACTCTCGGTCAGGCACAAAGCTGCTCTCCTTATCCATTTTGGATTTTTGATAGTAGAGGCAAAAAATTAAGTATTCATAGGCTTTTTTATTTTTGTTCATACTATATTAGCAACTTTCTACGGTTTCCTCATGGATAAATCCTTAATAATTATTGGAATTAAGGAATCTATCAAAATTTCAGAACAATGGTACTAGTTGTGTATTAGTGTTATCTAGTTGAAACCTAGTTTTAATTTTGTACCCAACACATTAAGATGCCTAGAAGTACTTAATTATCTGCCAATGAAATGCTGGAAACGGCTCTTTTTTTAAAAAAGAAGTGCTTATCAAGCGGCGAACATTTTTCAACAATAGATTACGAACCTATGTATCATCGGATAATTTTAAAGTAGGTAAATTTAAATGGAGTAAATCTATACCAAATCAACCAACAAAAAAATCAATTTTTAATCCACTGTTTTTCAAAACGAATAGAACATGGTAATACTCTATGCTTAAACATCAATCGAAATTCAATGTTTCAGATTTTTCCCATTTTTAGTTTTTGAATTATAAAATTATTTTAAACGCTTTAAATCATTGAAAACTTACAGCTCCAAAACTATTTGCCGCAGAAAGTTAAAAATAGAGCGTGTAATCTGAAAATATTTGCATGATCATTAGAAATGTATCTTGAATTTATCGAACTAACACTAAAGCGTTAAAAAAATTTCCAAAATTTTTTTTAAACATAAAAACCAAATTTTTAATTTAAAAAAATAATATACATATCCATGCTGTGATATGAGAATGAATGAGCCAAATTTCATTATGGCGTTTTTATTGGTTCTATTACAAAAAAATTAAACCTTGTATTTTTATGCCAAGCTTTTATCCGAGCGAAATGGAGATACGCTTTATATGACATATTTTAAATAATAAAACAAGTGTATTTATAGATTATAAACAAGTGGACACTTGTTTCGTCGAAGTGTGAACGTTATGCTGAGATTTGTCATGTACAATGTAGCAAGTGATTTTGTAAAGTCAGTGAGGCCAGTATGGGTTTCTGGTTGTGTTTTTAAAACTGTTCGGTCAGCGTAGGTAACAGTCAATGTCTTGGAGTTGGTAGTCATGAATATATATAATACACAATAAAGGAGACATATACAATGGATTTCCACTTCAGTATGAAAAAAAACGTTTTATTTTTTATAATAGAACCGATAAAATCTATAGAACTGTAAGCTTTTCAATGATTCACAACTCGTCGAAAAACAGTCGATTTTTGTATTGTTTTTTAAAATTTATAACAAAAAACTAAAAATAGGAAAAAACTGAAATTTCACACTATTTATCCTAACTGATAGTACTACATATGCACAATAAATCATTGAATTCTGAGACATCAACTTCCAGACCATCAAGCTGATTTGACATGGAATGACCCAATTATTACAATGCATTATTGACTCAAAAGTACAATTATTACATACGCACAATAATATTTTTGATATATTTTGATAATCAAAGTTTAGATAATTAATTATAATTTATTGCTTAAATATAAAAACTAAGAAGCTTATATATATATATAAATATAAATTTATATATAGATATAAATTATAACCATATATATATTCATAATGATATTATATATAATCATGACTATGTATATGTAATAATAACTAAGTAGTTCAGTAAATATTATTTGATAATTACGAATCATGTTTACTCGTAGTTTAAGATTAATTACAAATTAATATATAATAGTTAAGAGAATGTGCATCGTTGCTTATGCTTGTCAAATAATTTGCTTCCCTGAATGTTTCCAAAGAACGCAAGCCAAGAGTAATGTTAGGGATCAAGTATCTATAAAACTTGTTACTTATGAAGTATCTTCTGGACAAACAAGACACCAGAAAGGAGAGAAAGTCTACAAGAAGAGGATAGAGGGAGATTTGTTTTCTTATGATGGACCACTTGTTAGTGTTCCATCATTGATCCTCGAGGCAGCTCATCCATCACACTTCCTCTCCTGGGACTCATCCTGTAGCACACACAAGCCGCAATAATCCGATTTGTTTGCCTTCTTCGTGGTCCTTCGGTCCTAATATAGGTTCCTATATTGGAGGTCCATGTTACCTCTAACAATATTGTATCGCTCTTTTCAATGTCACCGATAATATTGTATAAGGGGCAATGATGTAGAAAAAGATTGGATATCGACCAGAAGGGTCTTGATTATAAATTTGGTGGGGACGGTAGTTAAAGTTAAAGTGGTCTGTGCTATCTAAGGCATGCGTTAGATCAACTAAAGGTATATGTTTTTCTTTAAATCATGGAAAAAATGATCTCTGTTGACGAAACTAGAATTATTAAGTTACTACAATAATTTGGAAGAAATATTTACAACCTTTAGGTGCACAGCTTTATCATATCTGGAATAAAACAATAAAATAAGACAGGTCATAAGCACAAAATTTATCGAAAATTAAGTATGTTACATTTGATTTGATATTATTTTTTAAAACATGTAAAGAAGAAATTTCCTTGTATAGCAACAATTTTTTTCTCAAAATGATCCTGGAAAATTTAGCAATGAAACTTTCAATAGTCTGCTTGCTAAATGACCATTTAATGGTAAGTAATATAACAATACATCATTGATATAAATAAAGAAATAACTTGCAGCTATATAATTTTGGCCCAATAACTCGTTTTCAATCAACTGAAAAGCATGTTAATATGAACAGGAAACATTGGAGGAAGTATTTGTAAGAATAAAAAAAAAAATGTATTTTAAGATATAAAATTTACAGGCTAAAACGTGAATAAAAAAAAAAAATGTTCTAATGTTGTTGCAAACCTCTCCTATTCTAAACGACATTATATAAACTTCAGGACCGTTAGCTTTAGGATAAAAGTTTTGATAAAAAATAACATAAAATCACTGGCGTAATTTGGTATTAGAATGGGCGCAGTGGTGCAGGGCATCCAGGCGCCACATCGGTGGGCGCCAAAAAAAGAAACTGCAAATATCCAAGGGAAGATTAATTAATTAAGATTAATTTCTTCTTTTTCAATTTTACTGAAAGAAAATCTATACTTTAATAAAACATGAAAGATGAATGTAACTGAACTAAGCAATAAATAAAGAATGCGACGGTAAAGGGTCTCTTATGACCAAATGATTTAACACACAGTGTTATATCCTTTGTTTGTTTTAGCATATTCTAAATCGAGTAAACTAATGAAACTACGCCAACGGTGCTTCACCGTTGGTTCCCTCTCACCAACACTTCTACTTTCCGCTTTTGTCTCTCTTCCAACCCAGCTGTTTCCAAACTACTCCAAAAGGGTATTTGTTGCCTTTTTTTTGCTAAATACTTTATGCTAAACAGCTAACAATCTGCTATATATTATTTAATATATCCGTGATTAATCTGTGAAATTTAATTAGAAAAAAAATGTTTCTAAAATATTCCAGAAATTTTAGAATTTTGATCAGCCTAATATTGTACTTTTTAACATTCGTTTTTATATCTGTCACATTGTCATATCACTTAAACGAAATACCGATAGAATAGATCTTTAAATGTAAAGGAGATGCACTTTTTTTCGCTGTTCGTACCCAGGCGTAAAAAATCCAGTTATACCACTGCCATAGATAATCATAACCGATGGTTTGCCGATCAACTATATCATGCTTAATGGCATTTGTTGATTACTCTCTTTAAAATAAGAACACTGTTCTACTTTTTATTGTTTTCCTTGATATGTAGGTAATGAAGGTATAGCAATAGGGTCAAATTTTTTATGTGCAGCTTTCAACGTATCAATGCGTTTCAGAACCCTGAGACCAAAAACGCATTTTTAGCTATAGATCTGTTGTCTATGTCATGGCGATTATATCTTGACGGATGGACCGATTTTGATTTTGTTCCTTATTTTTTTTTTTTTTTTGGCTTTGTAGGATTTTGTCGCTCGATACTTGTGTACCAAATCGGACACCCTGTGCAGACTAGCGGCTACGCAATAGCCGAAAACGATGTTTTCTTTGGACGGTAGTGCCAAAACGGCTGCAAGGAATTTGATGAATCTTTTACAATTTGTTTTTTAAAGCCTTTTTAATTTTCATATTTATTACATCCCAGACGAAAAATATGAAAAAAGTTATGAGAAAAAAAAATGTTTTTGCATAACTCAAAAAGTATACATTTCCTTATGTACATAATCATTGGAAAGGCAATCAAATTCCTTGCAAAACAAAACAAAAAAAAAAAAAAAATCATCGAAAAACGGACCAATATTAGAAGAGATATAACTTATTGGAGTTTCTAGCCGTTTCTTCTTTGCATACTAGTATTTCGCGCATTCTCATGGTAAGCTATTTTTACTTATTCGGATTACTCGTAAACGATACATCTCCCGGAACAAACTTAATAAATCCAATTCCTTACCGGACTGATACCATCGAAGATATAGCAAATAATGTTTTGTACTAGACACTGCACTCAAAGCGGTCAGGAAAGCCGTATGTGTGGACACACTAGATATTTTTTGTTGAGTTATTTCTTATTTTTCCGAACTCTCAATTCAGTAAATTTCAGTCAGCTTTTTTTTTTAAATTAAAATTTGCATCAAGAAAATGTGCTAAAAATTAATTATATTAATTTGATAAGGAGAGAAGTTACCCATATGTAGCATCTAATGGCAACTTCATGTGTGTTTTTTTTCTAGACAGAACAATACCATAGAAGTGGGGGCAAATTTAGTAAACATTTGGGTCACAATGACGACATTATATTGATCGATTTTCACGTTTAAAAAAAAAGAAGATTTTGCGGACTTCTATTAGTCTCTCCGAATTGAGGGTTTAAAATTTGAATGTGAATTGAGCTTTTGTAAGAGAAGTGCCTTTTGGGGGTCTCAACTCACATCCCTCGCGGTTTTAAGATTTTGCACACATCTGCCGCCCCTCCTCCTCCCAAATTGAGTTAGAGGGTTGATAATTTTCATTTGAATTGAGTAGTGAGAAGTACCTTTTGGGAGTCCTAAGTATTTTTTCTAACCCCCACCATAATGATATTTTCAATTTTGTATTTTAGTGAAAATGCGATATTAATAGAGCTCTGCTACTCACGTTTTTTTTTTTATTTAATAAAAAATATATAATTGGGAAATGTTTTTCCCTTGAAATTTTTATGGTTTTATCGCAAAAATTGTATTCCAACGGAATAAAATATCGCGAGGTCATTCTTAACAATTAAAATCATAACTCATTTTTATAAAAATAATTTATGATAAAAAAATTAAAATCTTAACTATAAACTTAGGGATGATGCTTATCGATTTTTTTTTTAAAGAGTTTGTCAAAATTTAAAAAAAATGTCATTAACAAGTAATTAAGGAAGGACAATATCTAACATATTATAATTTATTTTATTTTATCTCCCGATGAAACTAATGGAAGATCATAGAGTTCTGTGAAATAAGGGTAGGAAGGAACCCACAAGGGCGATTGCTCAACAAGATATTGCTCTAAATGAGTTAGCTTGGCGGTTAGGGAGGGGAGCATCAAACAGCCTTTCCATTATTCTCAGCCGCCTTCAATTCAATAGAATTGGATATTTCACAGAAATTTGTGTAGTTTTTGTATAAAAATAAGATAAAAATTCCTTCTTCATAAATCCAATGGTCGCTAAATTTAATCAAAAACATCTTTTTAATCTATTCTCTTTTTTAAAATACCAACTTTTTTTTTCCTTGTTTAGTTAGCGCTATGCCAATATCATTCAATAATACAAAACATGTTCCAACTATCGAGTAGCATATGTTTAACACATTTACATGTTTAAACACGTAATACATGTTTAACCAGCTGTTTTTAAATTAGTATTACATTTCAGGAATAATAGGAAAAATTCTTCCTTAATTTTGATCCATGTCGGGAACTTAATTAATTAGTGGGGATATGTTAGACGGTTGAATTGATTGAGGTACGGTCAACAAAGAAAACACACAGTAAAAGTACTTTATTAATGTATGCCAACGTTTCGGTCTAAGTTGTAGCCAATCATGAAGATAAAATTTTTTTTTCTGTTTTCAGAACTTATGGACTTGTCGAAACTTTGGCACACATTAAATATATTAAACTACTACGGGGGGGTTGTTTCCTTCCAGAGCGTCATAATGCAGAAAAAAACAAGAAAATCAAGAAATATTAGTCATTGAGGTCTTATCCTATGGTTATAGAGTAAAACTATCTAAATGTTTTTTCCCCACTCTAACGCGGAGAAATGCAACTGTTAATTCTGATCTATATAAATAAAAGGTGATTTTTCCTCTTTCCTTTCATATGTTAGAAACATTTTGAATATATAGTGTTTAAAAATGTATATATTCCAAAAATACTGTTGTACCATTTGGAAATTATTATTTTAATTAAATGTGATAATGCTTTTTCAGGATTTTTAACTAACACTTGAAAATGATCTTAATTTAGTTCGAAATAAAAATGTAACAAAAATTTTTAAATATTTTTTATTTTAACCTTGAGACATTTTGGCCGTTAAGAAATTATTTGTTTATATTACGATTTCAGTTATTTTTCTCATGAGATTTTACATCATTGCTATTTAATAATCATAAAATTAATTTATTTTCCCATGACAATGATAAATTTTTTTTTAGGAAGAGCTTATTTAATTTAGTCCAGAATTATGTTATATTACAAAAATTCTAAAATTATTTTTTTAAGCATCTACCACTTAAAACAAGATAAAAACTACTTTCGGTATTTTGCAAGTACCTAATTTGGATGTCACCTATGTGGACATCTAGAATTTACTTGATATCACAAACCTTAATATTTTGAACATGTTATAATATCATGGTAATATAAAATAATTTCACTGTTTAATTAAACGCATTAGATATTTCATTAATAGAGTCAACTTTGATGTGTCATACAATTAAAGAACAGATACTGCAGTGTGTAGGAACTGTAATGATATGGCTTATAATGACTGGGATCACCTACTATATGATAGGCTGGCTAAACGGGTACCACAGCATCGATAATTGCATCGGGGCGGAAGACATGACATTATCTCTTTGCCGGTATAATTATTTAAATAGCGTCTCGTTAAGGGGCTATTAGAGGAAAGGTAGAGTTAGACAGTTTTATAATGCACTCAACTTAGATGCGTTACGCTTCCCAGGTACGGAATCTGTCTCCTCAGAACTAGAAGAAATAGTCATGCGTTAAAATAGATTTAGAAACAGCTTTTGATATCATTGATACGAACGCTACAATGTGCCAAATATCACTCACCTCTTCATAGTATTTCTTTCTTTTTAATTTATGAAGTATGCTTAGAAAGAGTCAATCTCAAAAATCTCACAATAGGGATTTGGAATTTTAGATCCCTTGAAGAATCAACATTCGTTTAAGTAATAATGACAATTTTTCAGTCCATTTTTGAGGAAAAACAGGATAGGGAACTTGCCCACATGCTATACAAAACATTGTCGATGTTAGCAACATTTTTTTTAAAAAAACAACCTTATAAAGATATCGTTTTCAATTATATGATTGTGGTCCCGCTAACATCATGTTTTTTTATTTTTTACTTTCACGTACCTTCAGACGAAACATACAGTTAAGGGAAGTTTGCTATCGTGAAAAATTTCTAAGTCAATTTTTCAACTGAAATACTCGTTTTAACTTCTTTTGAGTCGAAATAACAAAGTATAGCAGAATGGTTTGTGCAATGGTTTCGCAAAAACGAAAAGTTGTACGGAACTGACATTTCAGGTTCATGAGTGCTATATGCCTGGGATGCCGCAGCAACTCTTTCGCTAAAATTTTCTCGAAAACGAATTTTTATTAAGTTCGTAATATCAATGTACAACTAAATTGTCTTTAATGTAAGCTAGGTCTTATCCTCATTGAATTTGTTTGACAGGGCTTAAAGGCCGAATTTTCCAAATGGGTTCCTCTAAAGAACCAGTAATTTTGTTTTTTGAAATGGTTAACCATCCCTTATTGTTAGTATTCATACAAAATGAATAAATATAAACTATGAAAGAATTTCATAACTAACTAAAGGAGAAATGTTTTCCCAGATGAAAACAAATTTCGGGAAATTAGATTGGTAATTAATATAAATGTATTATGTACCGTAGGAAAGTTAAACATTTTAGAAAATTAAAATCTAACATTTAAAATCATAGAAAGTAATGGATAGTGACCAAAAACGTTAATAATTTCCACTTTTATATTATTTTATGGAAACTAAATGGAAACTTTAATAGTTATTTCAAGTAAAATAGTAAATGAAAGCTGTTTGATGCGCACACCCCACCAGATTTTTCATTTATGAAGTATAATTAGACAAAGTTGACCTCATACATCTCATAATTGAGATTTAGAATTTTCAGAATCCTTCAAGAAATAAAATTTACTTTAGAAATCATAACTGCGTCTTAGTCCCTTTTTTAGGTAAACTTCTCAACATGCTATATACATATTCAGGGTGAATCCATATAAAGGGTGGATGCTCGGCCATTTAAAATTTTTTTTATTGGCCAATTTCAGTTAACAGTTCAATACTTTTTCGTCGCGGTTTCGTCGATAATTTAAAAATTATATTATATAGAAAGATCAAACAGATTTCATTTTGGTGGTAAAAAAAAGAATATGCTTAGTACATTTCATATATTCCTGCTCCTAATATGATCAAAATAGACCTGAAGTTTAACGCTCAATTAAAAAAAAAAAAAATCATTTTCAAACCATTTTTACCTAATTAATTATGCCATATTTAACCTCATTTATCGATCCATCGACGAAACCGCAAATTTAATGTCGGCTGGTAGAACCGAAAAAAATGGCTCCCATTTATAGACTGTCAAAGAAAAAAAAGATTCCCTAACTGTTTTAATTTCTAGAAACATTGTAAAATCAACATACAAATTATAAACAAAATTAAAAATGGCCAAGCAACCAACTAAATTTATTTTGGACCACTTCGTTTATTGGAGTTTAGATCAAAGTATGAAAAGCCGATTTTTGTAAAATATTAAGAAAAGTCCTTTTTCAGTTGGAGAGGTTACCTATAGTATCTTAACCTGATCTTTAACTCTTGAATTAAAAATATTTTTAAGTAGTTTTATAAAATATAAGACCGTGGTTGAAGTTTATTGAATCTGTGGATGCAAAAAAAATATCAATATCGAATTTAAATGAACATATTTTTAAATGTGCTTTCTTGAAATAAAAAAAAGTTGAACAAATTCCATTTTGCGAGGACATATTTGTGATTTTATCTGACACCTCAATGTCATCGTAAAATCTTCAAGCGAGTTAAAAAAAAATTAAAGAAAATGTTTTGTTGCTTACAATTGGAGATAATTACAACCATTAATTAATATATAATACGGTAGGGATTAATAAAATTAAATGAGGCTGTTATTTTAATGAATCCAATTAAAATCAGCGTACTTTGCTAATAGTTTATTCTTTCGAAAACTTTAATTTATATATTTTTTATTTTGGAGATCTAAACCGAAGAACTCATTTCTCGTTCAGTAATTAAAATGTCAGTGAGACAACGAAAATAATATAAGTAATTAAAATAAAAGAGATACATAGATCCATTTTTTACCAAATCATTTTCACTTTTACTAATTTTTTTATTGCTTAGAAATTGTTTAAAATATAATAAACAAATAAATGATTATGGTACGTCTTTATTGTTGCTATGTATAAAGAACAAATATTTAAAAATTTAGATTATTATGCATAGAAATTTGTGTATCCAATTTGATGTGAAATAGAGTAAATAATATTTTTTTATTTAATTTTAATAAAGGATAATATGTAATTGTGGTTGATACATCCATTGAAACCATTTAATATCACTGGAAATTTAAAACAATATTAATCATTTTGGACTACCGTATTTAGGAGTGTTAATGGCTTCACGTTCAAGGTTAGCTTTGTCGTGTCCAAATGATTTCCGCGTGTCCTAGCGGTTTCAAAACAGTCGTGACGTGATAATTTCGTTTATTACATCATAATATAATCAATAACAACCTGCTTTACAGAACAATATTTAATATAATACAATTTGATATTAAATGTAATGAACTAAAATATTTATATTAATACTATTACACTATTATAACGTTTTCAATTAAATAAATACAGTATCTCAGACAACTTGTTCCTCTCCTCTTTAAATTCTATACTGTTTAAAGTATCAGAAAGAATTTTGGGGGATCCCAAGTACGTAACTTGAAGTTAGTTTGAGGCATATAGCCAACTTGGTAACGTATCAGGGTATTCTTCCATCTACTCTAACTTGCGAATTTTCAATAGGTTGGGGTTAATAAATATTTAAAATTTTAGATTATAATGCATAGAAATTTGTATTTCCGATTTTTTTTTTTACGGATTCTGATTGGAAATGAAATTTTAGACGAATTCTTATGGATCACTTAACCATTATTATAATTAATATTCATATTTGTTTAATTATTTTATAATAAAAATGCATTAAGAAAACAAAGAAAGAAAATAATCGTAAGCTTTACCAAAGGACTCTTTTTTAGTTTTAAACTTTTTGCTATTCTCTTATTTATTATTGCCTCTGTAACACTTTGCGCTATGGGCTGAAAGTAGACTCATTTAAAATTTATTTTAGTTGTTTACAATGTTTATCTGAACAATTTTCTGAAAAAAAGTTTTCCTTCAGAGTGATTTTTATAAAAATTGTGTTTTTGCGTTTAGGGCTCTCGGGACATTTCGAAAGTGCCCGATATAAATTCGTTTTTGAATTTCATTCTCTCTAGGAATCTGTAAATAAAATTACCCTATCCCATTGGAAATTCCAGTGTAAAAGTCGCTGGAGGGTTACAAAGCTGCCAATACAAAGCCTCAAACTATCTAAAGGGAGGGAGTGAAAATTATCAGGACCACCTGTTTGTTCAATTTTAAATTCATAAAACGAAAATTATTTTATCAAAATATAAAAATAGGATAGCCTCAGGTGAAAATGGATGCACATCAGAAAGAAAACAAAACTATTAAAATTATTTTTGGTAATAGAGAAAAATAATGTTGATCAATACATTTACGTACGTTGTTTAATCCAATTATCATACGTTTTATTATTTTTTTCTTCTGCCTATTTTTAACAATGCATTTACAATTTCAAAAACATTAGCTGAATATTTCAATAAGAATTTGAGAAAAAATTATAAAATTTCAAATTGTAATATATTTTTTCTTTTATTTTTTTTTTTTTTGTATTGTTTCATTAAAACGTTCTGCGTTGTGAATTATTTTTTTCACAGATTACCGATTTTTTTTTTATTTATCATACTTACTTTACTACTAGAAAAATACTGGTTTGCTTGCATCAGAATGGAAGGGGGCATGCTGAAATTTGGGAGTGGTTTAGCAAAGAACCAATTAAAATTGTTTTGAATTATTTTAAATTCATTTAGGAGTCTTTGGAACACATTGGAATGAAAATTTCAACTTTATTCATTTAATGTTTTTTAGAACTTTTCAAACGAAACCGTCTTAAAAATTACAAATATTTTCAGGGGAAACACTATGTGTTTTAAAGGAATTATTAAGTTTATCTTATTACCATTTTGTTATTACTTAAAAAACAAACATTAAAATATAATAATGGAAAAAGATTTTGTAAAAATAGGATTGATTCATTAATTTTATAAACTGTTTGTCAACAATGACAGAACTAAATATATATTACCTATAATTTCATTTTCACAAAGGACTACTTATTTTTTCTTAATTTATATAAACATATCTACTCTTATTTTAAATAAATATTTTCTTCAATAAATCTGCATATGTATATATATATATATATATATATATATATATATATATATATATATATATATATATATATATATATATATATATATATATATATATATGTAAAGCTGAATCGGTAGCGATCATTGTTACCAATTGGGAACATACCGAAAATCCTATACAAAATTTTTTTCTCTAAAACTAGCAAGCGTTATTTTTTATATAAAAAATTAGAAAGCCTAAGACGTGAAAAAAAAAAATTAAAATGTGATTTGGATATGAATTCGGCCCGTCAAAGGTTAATATAGGTTTCATTAAACAACAAACAATTAGAGAGTTAATTTCTCCACAATTGTTATTATATTTTAAGAAAGAAATCAGTACTGTGGCTTCGAACTAACTTATTTGCTATTCATATGCACTTATGTAAATCATTTTTTTTTGCATAAATTGCCTAAAGAGGAGCAAACATTGGCTGTACTGCTTTAATGAGCGTCGAGTGGATTCATGACAGAGGTGGATGAGAAATATGTAAACAGCGCTCTTGTAATCCCTACTTGGTTCAAGTGGATGGGCCAATCGGGGGTGGTTATTGCCTACAGTGGTTGGTACACCTTGGACCAATACACCACTCTCTGGCGGTTGGAGATTAGCCATTCTCTGCATCTTTTTGATAATACAGATCGATTTTATTCATTTTTTATAGTTTTATACATTAGTATAAATACAAAATTTAGTATCAGCAAAAAAAAATAAAAAAAAATCCTTTGAAGGGAATAATTAGTTTTATCGTGCTATGATTCAATTTAACAGTTAGTCATCAGATGTTAAGTTGGGCCAACATTAATCAGCGGAAGTCTAAATTATCGATAAACAAGAATAATGTCTTGTCGTAATTATAAATGTAACTTCAGTGCTCATTTAAATTTACTATTCACCTACATTAGTTGTTTCGAAATTCAACAAGTAATTTAAAGAAACAAACAAGAACGAAAATTCGTTTTTTTAAGAAGGAAAGACATCCAGTGGTTGGTTTAAGCTATTTATGGGATGTGACCGAAATATTAGACTGTTAGAAGAATTTTCTCATGACAACAAATTGATTCGATTTGATCCACCAAGAATTCAGTATGCAATACCACTTGATTCTCTCCAAAAATTATTCTAGATTCATAACGAGAAGGCTAAAAAAGTGGAGGATGACAGCAGAGCCGGATCTAGGCCGCCATATTTTGAAAGAAATTTTATTTTTAGGTTATGCTAAAAAATATTTGCTTCAGATTTTTGATTGTTTTGAAATTAATTCAGTCAATGAAAGGAGTTCATGTTCTGAGATGATGTTATTTATTTAGAAATATATTACCAAAAATATTGTTATTGGCTTTTATTGAACGGGTGAAAGAAAGGCTCCCCTCTCCCCCCATCTCTGGCAAAAATTCTAGTACCAGCCCTGAATGAGAGACATTCTGTAATACTTATTGTATAGCATAATCTAAGATTTTAAGAATTTCTAACTATTTTGATGAAACCGTTATCTGTTTGTATCTGTATGAGGAATATTTTTGTTATTGCTGAAATTGTCATTTGTTTATAATTTTTATAGTTTTCGGAGTGAAGAAGTAATTTTCGTTAAAAGTAAAAAATAAAATAAATAACTTAAAAAACCTTCGGACTAATCTAAAGCATCTCATAAAAGTGTAGCCAAGGAAAAAAAATATACAATTTTGTTGTTTTCTCCAGTGAAATTAACGTAGGATACATTCCCTTCTCAAACATCTGATTAAAAAATAATTAATTTTAAAAAATACTATTACATTGAAAAATCTTTATAAATCTAATATTATTTGGAAATTAGTAATAATTTTTACATTTTAAATTTTTATCTTGAATGTGATGCATGTAAGGACAGCTATGAGCGTTGCCTTAACCCAATTTGCGTGAAACGGCAAATATCTCAAGCTGGTAGGTGAGTGCACAGGCAGAATCCCTAATGGGCTTATGGAGGTTAAAATATAAGCTATTTCAAATTAAGCATTATTTAGTTTGTAATATTTTTTGCTGAAGGCAAAAAAACAGCTGTTAAAAAATAATAATAATAATATATTTATTTATTTATTCCTTGTTTAAGTGTATGTAATATTACTTCTTTGTGGGTATTAATAATTAATGAGTAATATTACATCTTGGGTATATCTAACGCTGTTATTATTCTATGTTACACATACATTAGCAGTGCTACGTCTGTGATTGTACATGAACGCATGATATAGGAGATAGGCGTTCTTAGTACTATTTAAAAGTTCTATGTCGTCATTATATATGCATTTGAAGTGAGTAGTAGTAAGTATAAAAAGTTTTATTTTTTTATTTTATATGATTTGTAATATTATTTTCTATTTTCGTATACATAAGTAGCATTCTGTCAAAAAGGGATCTGATGTTTTAAACTAATTGAAATCTAATACATATGTTTTGATCAAAGATCTGTAAAAAACAAAAATAATAAAAGAGAGAAAAAATGAAATAAATAAAAGTATAGTTAGGATATAATCGAAACATTTAAAAATAAAATCTTTGAGTCTCTCAAATACTGGCAAATCACTAACCAGATCATGTTCCGCCAATTCAGGCATGATATGAAAAAGATAAATTCAGATAAATGCTGACATCTAAGACTGAACATCTCACACAGACAGCACAGAAAGAACCCGTCATCTCTCTAGTCTACTGTCGTCTCTACTGCACATCATTCCAAGAGGGTTTGTGCTGAGATATCTATATCTGTATTTTTGTTAATATATCTGTAGACAACTGCTTTATAGACTTTAGGTTCTACATTATTCACTACTGCTCGCCCTACGCAGATTTAAGAATTCATAATCTTTTAAATTGGCTTGATTTTGTCATGCATTTTTCAGTTTGTTACTGAGGATATTTTTACTATCAAAGTGCAATGCGAATCTTCCTCAGTGCCATAGTTACCCCATGGGCCTTCTGGTACCGCGATCCATAGAGCCTCATTTCTCTCGTAAATGTTTTCATATTTTTTACTTTTGAAATGTTAAATAAAATCATGAATTTAGTTCGTATATTGTTTATGCCTGTTTTGCCAAAGTTGTTGAAAAATAAATTCTGTAATATGAAGGGCCCCATATCTTAAAGTGCCATAGGGTTCCACCTAGTTAAAGACGGCTCTTATCTTCCTTATTATATATAGTTAATGGCGTCGATTCATTACAGATTTTAAGAAGACTTGTCTTGATGGGATCTTCAATATTCCGAAAATATCATTTATAATTATTTTTCGAATCAAATGGATAAGAAAAACCTTTTCTAATGTTTCTATTGTTTTATGAAGTCATTTTAATAAAGTAATAGTTACATACTTAATCATTGATTTGGTAATGCTTCTAGCAAACACGAATGCATTTAAATATAAATTACAATTATCATACTGGACTAATACGTTGAAAAATCATTTATTTTTTAACTTTTCAGAAAATCAATCAGACATCGAAATGGAGATGACATGTATTGCACACCGTTTCTATTTAGTAGCTTTTCCCATTCCTCTTAAAATTCCATTCGCCTTAAAGCGCTTATCCTAATTTTTTTTTCTTCTAATATTATCTTTAAACTAGACATTAGCCTAATCTCCTGCTATTTATATCCCGTTAGGTCCACTCCTCTTGTTTTGGAGGGAAAGGAGAGGATTTAACAGTTTTTCGAACGTTTAATCATCACCTCTCTCTCCCATATCTCAATTGTCCCATATCTTTAAATATAACAAACAAATAATAGTTTATATTCTTACTTAATTATGAAATTTAGATTATTTTAAGTGCCTAGCTAAAACCCGTAATTTTGTTTTAATAATTTTGGAGGAATTCCTTCCGATAATAATTTGCAGCTCATTCATGAATGAAACCGAAGCCACTTCGGGAGAACTAACATTGCCTGACATTCTTCGCACCTTGCCACCGTCACTTATGCCATCATTTTGGAATAATGATTTTGACATCAGGTTTTATTTTTCTAAGCTTTGAAGGATGATTCTTCATATTACGATATAATTTTTGTTATTATAATTTACCTTATTCTATCCTTAAATAATATTCGAATCCCTTCGAAGTTCTCATTTTCGAAAAAAAAAATCAAAATAGGACTTGACTCAAACGAATTCTAATGTAACATATTGTTAATGATTTACCTTAATATTTCTTGTGCCTAGCAATACCTTATAAATTAGTATTATATTATATATTTAATTTTATATCGCACAATGATCCACAACTCGCTCTACTGCAGTCAACCTTTTTACTTGCTGGCGATCAATAAATTATAAAACCAGAAAAAATGGTTCAGAAGAAAAAATACGATGCAGTATTTTTTGCCATTGCTAAAGCTTTAAATATAAATTTAAATATTTTTTAAAGAGATTCTATTTTTAAAGAAAATAAAAATTATCTTTCTTAGAGGCTCATAATCTTCTTATAGAAAGAAATAAAATATTTAAACTCTTATTACTATTACAACCAATAATATGTTCTCGACTGACGACCTTACCTCAGATATATACATTTACATTATTATGTATATCATTATTGTCTTGTTTTTAATTAAGTAATTAGTAAAATTTTTGAAAAGTATATGACCTGATTACACATAACTGTTATATGTGTTTTTTCACTAACCTTAACTAGTTAAATAAAATAATTTTTCTAGAATAGCTCGGTTCCCTTCGTAGTTCTGATACAAGAAGAAATATAAAGCCGTTGGGAGATCTTCATAAGTAAATTCCCAAATATCGGGCATTTCTGTATTAATACATTCTGAAAAAGGAGGAACTGTAGAGAATTTATGCATTCCAGAATAGCAGTTTTCAGATTCTTTTAGAAGTAGTTTTCTGAAAAAAACAGTTATGAAGGACTAAGGCGAAGAGCCAAAAGGACTGGTATACAGCAAGGTTACTGACCTCATATAACCAGTTGTGTGTTACAGTACATCACTGCACGATAAAATCTAGATGGCTTTTTTATTTATTTTTTTAAGAACCGAAAATATTTACCAGCGGTCTTTAAAGAGTTTGGGGCCCACAACAGATTCTATATCGTCTTCGGTACCTCGAGGCGGTCTCACGTATCAAACCTTTACGGCTAGTCAAAGTGGCTTCCCCTTCGCTCACAGACAATATTTCCTTCGATCTTTCCTGTACCAAACCATTAACTCCCAGCACCCTTCCTACATCTACAACCTCCTAAAATTCAAATCCTGTGTCCACTCACAGGGAACAAAATGACATTTATACTCCCTCCCACAGAACCAATACATTCGAACTTTCCTTTCTTGCCCGCTACGCTATCCTCTGGAATTCCCTCCCTTCTAATATCCGCCATTCTTCTTCTCTCTCCTCTTTCAAATACCGCCTTTTTCAACATCTCCTTACATCCCAAAAAGACGCTGTCCAATCATTAAATTTTAGTTCAAGATAAAAATTTTGATTAGTAGGAAATATGTGTTTCAATTATCGAATGATTCACAGAATTATTTCATTATTTATATCATTTTTATATCCTTCAATCATGAAATCCTGTTAAGTTGCAAGTAATTGTTTTTGACGTTGTTTTTAACTCTAGATTGTTTCATTATTTTTAATTTTCTCTGTCTCTTTTCTTTTTCTTTTTTATTTTTTTATCACTTTTATCACTTTTATTTATTATTATTTATTTTTTTACCAGAAGAATGCTCTTTTTTTGTTTTCTGTCTTTACTTTGTGTTATAATTTAGATTATTGTAAATAACAATTGACTGTTATTAATGTAGTCTTTGGCAAGACATTTTTGTTTTATTTTTTACTTGCACATACTTGTTATTCTTAAGGGACCTAGTCCTAGAATAAAGTTTATTTTTCTATTAACGAAATAGTTTCGTTAATAGAAAAATAAACTTTATAAATTAGAAAAAATCCGAAACATATATAGTATGTTTCGGAATTTTTCGGAATTTAACTTGCAGTTAGTTTAATTTTCTTGAAGGTATTGGTAATATTCCATGTGTTGGTCTTTGTGGCTCCTGTTCATGGGTGCGTTTAAGCCTGCCTGTATATTTAAGGCTGCCTATTATGTCATTGAGAGGAAACGATACTGCTCTATTCAGATGACGCGATTGGGAGATATGGCCCAAAGTCTCCATCAGAGCCGACTTGTTTTCCCATTAGGCTCTGTTCAGGTTCTTTATTGATATTGCCGAAGTTCGTTGCTTTTGTTCTGATTCAGTTATAATAGAGGTCGTTGTGGTGGGGAACTTTATACTTGATGGCTTGTTTGTTTGAATATTCGACTATGTATTGGCTTTGGTTTAGGGCTCTCATAAACTTTCAAATGTTTGCACGATGCTTAATTATGAATGACTTGGATGACTCATTCATAATTAACTCCCAAACTAAATACTGACACCATAATGGTACAAATGCTTTATTTCCCTCCATTAACTCTGTCGAAATACTGGTTAGCAAGATCGAATTGAACGCCAAACTCTTTCAGTTGCATTTCGATTCCAGTACAGTACCATATTGTTTAAGTCGTTTTATTTTTTCTCCTTCGGGGTACAAATTCAACGCAATTAATTTATACTTAAAGATGGATTAGCAGTAATTCAGGGAACTGAGTTCCCTACTCTCGTACCCCACATCCGAAATCTTAATGAAAGTAGAATATATTATCAGCCGGATTATTCCTTGGCAAATGCATTAAACTTAGGCACATCTGAAGAACTTCCAAATTGATGAAACGTTCCAAACTGAATATATTTAGGAAGTATGGCAGGAATTGAAAGTTATTATTACATCATTATTATTTTATTGTTTATAAGCTATGGTTTCGCTTAAGAACCTATTACATATAGAAATGCTATTTGTGATCTTCAAATCGACTGTTACCCAGTTGAAGTAACGACGAGTATGGAATATTGCGGAAAGTCGAGACCATTAGCTGAGAAACTGGTTTTTTCTTTTTTTTTTTTCTTGAGATCCCACGGGCCCTTAAAGAAGAAATAAAATTAAAGCAGGCCGGAGAACAAGTATTATAGGTTTTCTTGTCTAATTGCATTAGGTATATAATTTATTCATATATAATTAATATGATAATCATATATTAAAAAATAAAGTTAAAAAATTAACGTCTATATATGAAACATTGTTATTAAATCTATAACTATACTAATATATAAAGCTGAAGAGTTTGTTTGGTTGAAGGCGCGGATCAGAGTTAATTATTCCTAAAAGAATAATATTTAAATCTGGACAGTAAATGAGCCCTACTTCTCTCTGCCAATGATTTGATATTGCCCAGTGAAGACCCAAAAGCGATTAAATTAAATTGGTACAGCAAACCTACTGAATCTTGCCTATTGGCCTAAACATATAAAATTACTAGAAAGTCTCAATTAACACCTTCCATTATTTTAAATTATGAAATTGTATAAGAACAATCCTGTATTGAGATTTGTAACATTTTTTTTTCTATAATGACTCTAAGGAATGACCATTTTACTAAGAATTTTATGTGTGTAACGTACAAGCATAATAAAAATTACTATAAAAAAGTAATATTAACAGGATATTAGATTTTTCATATTTATTTATTTTTTAAACTTTCAGGAAGGCTTCCCCTCACCTTCTCAGTTAATAAATATGCTGTTTTATTTAATTAACATAATGATGCTCAATGTTTATTTACTCTGACAGATTCCTGACCCCGGATGAATAGTACACGGATAATTATCATATCAGTATATTATTTAAGGAAGAAGTTGGTCGGGGGGAGGGAGAGGGAAGGGGAGAGGTGGAGGAGGAGAGAGGGAGGTGCGGTCAAAGGCTAACGCATTAATAAGTAAGACTTATTTATTTTATGCCAACGACTCGGCCTAAATTTTAGGCCATCATCTGGACTAAAAAAAACAAACAAAATAACAACATTGAAAACGAAAGAGGCAGTACAGCAACAGTAAAAAATGATAAAAAAAAGAAATGACAAGTAAGATAAAAATATATGAAGTATAAAAAGAAAAAGATGTCAATATAATTTTAAAAATGAAAAATTAAAGTAAAGTGAAAACAGTGAAGGAAAGGTTATTAATTACGAGTGCATGATAAGATTATGAATTTCGCAATGAAACAATAAAGCACATTATAAAGGAAATAATGAAATATAACTGAAGCTAAGATATTTATTTGTTGATGTTGACACTAAACCTTGCGAAACTAGATTCATCTTCGGGATTCAAATAGGTCATCCACTGAACGGACAAATAGTGCATCACCATATTCGGCCCAATGCCGTTTCCGAACATATACTAAAACTCATTTATAATACCTTAGAGATTTAATAATCCGATGGCTAACTTTTCCAAAAGCGGTTCTACTCGGAAACATTCTTCTATAAATAAATATACGCACGTCCTTGCGAAGATGTGAATGAATTCCCTGAAATACGCCTTTGATCTTGAAGAAAGTTAAGCCGTAATATTTATGGCTACGGGTCAAGGCAGACGCTATGGACCGGGTCTCTTAGTACTGCGTCCACTCATTATAACATTAGCATATTACATAAATAATTGATGCATGTTATAATACGTCCTTTCAACATGACCATATCAAGACAGGGCTTCATCCTTCCTATCTCTCACTCGATTTATCAAAAAGATTAATCAAGACCATTTTATAAATTCTTAAAATTTTATAGTGAAGTGTATGAGCTTATACTTGGTCCTTGTACATAAAAATATTATTGACTTTGAAATTGCATATCAAATCCTTAACCTCCTTTAATTTTACTTCAGCTTTAATATTACTGAATGGAAAACACTTATACAAATGTGTATCGCCCATTACTGATGGGAAGCAACAATTTATAGATTTACTGAGTTTCTTGGAGCCATCTAAATTTACTGAATGGTTGTATTTTTTTTTCTATTTTTATTAATCTTCTTAAATTAAGGAAACTGTTCATTAAATAGTCAATAATTATTGGATCATTCTGATACTTTATTTTTGTATTCATTTCTAAGTTTTATATTTAATTAAGAGTCAATTTCATATTTCAAGTTGTTCCATTTCAGCAGTAGAATTTAAGGAGCGGCAAAGTTCGAACGAAATTTCATTTTTAGGTTAAGTTAAAAATATTTGTTAAATATAATATTTAAAAATATTTATTTTAGTTTTACCTTAATTCAGTCAATAAAATGAATTAATGTTATGAGGTGATGATAAATATATATCATCCAAAACACAGTTATATAACTGCTTATTTTTATTGGAAAGGGGATGAGCGGCGGCAAAATTCCTAGTTCCTAGTTTCGTATCTGCCTCAATCTCACTGTTCAAAATAAGGTATAATCTAAAAGATACGAACGAAAGTATAAAATAAGTGCTAATGCAAGAAATTAGTTAAATATTAATAACTTACAAATAGTACTGATCGCCTTAGTATACCTTAATATGATCTTAAAGAAACATAGGAGGAGTAAGAGAATGCAAATGCTGTTTATATTACATTACATATGAGGCGCTATATGGAAGAAAAACGAATCCGGCATGTCATCCTAATTTCTTTTTTAATTTAAAGGCTGATGTAATATTTTACAGGGTGTCCCAGCGGACATGGATCACCCCCTAAGAGTATTTGGAATAACGGTATGAACTCAGTGGTTCTTTGTTATGAATTATGAAGTATCTTTTTATGACATTACCGCTCCTGTAACTTTCTAGAAGATCTCCTAACTCTGAAATTTCAAATGGAATGAGGTATTTTTTTTACGGATAGAAATGTAATTTTAATACGAATTCATATCGGGCAATTTTTAGATCGGATTCGCCTCGAGGGCAAGAACACGCAAGAACACGGTTTTTATACATAGTTCACAAATTCTGTTGTTTTTTTTTTTTTTATGAGTATATTTTCATACAATCTTTTTTTGACGCTTGACACTTTCTGCTGTTGTTTTCTTTATTATTGAGACTGTAATACTTAGCGTTATGGAATGAAAATTAACTCATTTCAAAGTGGTTTTAATTCTCAACAATGTTTAGTTCAGTAGTTATCTAAAAAAAAATTGTTCCTTCAGAGAAATTAGGAACTTTGCATAAAAACCATGTTTTTGCGATTATCGCCTACGCACATTGGATAAAAAAAGTGCCCGATATGAATTCTTAAAATTTCGTTTCCTATCAGAATCCATAAAAAAATACCCCATTCCATTTCAAATTCCAGAGCGCTATAGAAGAACTGGAGAATGTTACGGGGACAGTAATGTAATAAAAAGTTACTTCATAATTCACAACAAAGACCCTCTGAGTTCCTTCCCATTATTCCGAATACTCTGGAATCTAGAGGAGGTGATCCATGCCCGCTGGGATATCCTGTGTATGGTGTTCTTGGTACATAATATTATTTACAAACATTGAGTTATAACAAATATTGTTTTATATATATATATTTGGTATATTATATCAGCCGTCAAATAAAGAAAAAATAATTTGTGACATGGTGGAATCGCTCTTCTTCCATAGAGCCTCTCATATGTCCAATTCTAACATTTTCCAGTTTTACTAATTTGATTAAATGAAGAATTTTATAATTATATTTTATTTTTATTATTATTAGATTTATTTAAAATTAGGCAAATACACGATAAATAACTATGCATGTATATTATTACTGTTGTGGTCCGATTTAATTTAAATGCCTCAACAAATTATTATATTTCTTTAAGAAGAATTTAAAAAAAAAATAATAAAAAACACATCATAATTGTGTATTATTTATTATTTCAACGCAGATTTTAGTTCTCCATCAGGGCGAAACGAGAGCTGAAGAGGTTAAACCGACCTCAGTGAGCTGTCAAAAACATTTTGACTTATATAAAATAGCAGGGGGGCTCCTGGCTCTTTACGATATAGGGGCCTTCCATACTAGAAAACTTATTTTCTGAACAACTTTGGATTATTAACAGAAATAGACACATACTAGTTAAAGTCATTGTTTTATTTAATATTTGAAAAGTAACAAACATTAATACAAAAAAAAAGAAGTTTATAATCAGTCTGGAAACAGTAGTTAACCTTTAGATAACACACTATTCCTGTTCTAGTTGGTATCAAACCTAATAAAACATAAGACTGAAATACCTATTCCTTTTTTTGTTTTTAACAAAACAAAAATACAAAAAAAAAGAAAGTGATACAACATTTAAATTAAGATATTTCAATGTGCTTCCAGCAGAACGTTTCTTCAAATAATGTTTATTTATTTATTTCAATGCTTCATTTCATACATATCTAGTAGTTGATATTTTTAAGATGAGAGATACCGTTCATGATAATTTTTTTTCTTATTGACAAACATATCGCGGAACCCAAAATACGAGTTAGCTTAAAATAAAGTATTTCAAGTTCAAGGCAGAGATGTTACAAATAAAATTCCAATCTCTATACATTTCGAAAAATATTTTAATTTTCTTGAAAATAAACATGTATTTAGTATTTATACGAATGGTCGAGGTTTTATAAATAAGATGCAATGGGTCACTGTATGATCAAGAAACCACATTTTTAATTCCTACTATCCCTTAGGGTCTACGATTTTAAACGCTTGGATATATCGTAAGGGTTTTCCGAGTCTCAAATGCATTACTGAATAGCTTTCGGATACCGAAGTTTCGTCCTCATATTGTAAACCGAAATCATGATGATAAGTATTTTTCGAAAGGAAGTATTTTTCCGAAGTGCCCCTTATATTATCATTTTTAGTTTACCTCGATCATGGCAAGATACATAAAATATTTTTTAAATTTCCAAAGGAACATTTTGAATATCGAATATAAAAAAAAAAAAGAAAAATAATTTTCAAAACCAGCTTCGTTTTTCAAATATTATATTCAATTTCCACTCAAAATTGTATGAAGAGAGTTTGACGATAATTTCTCTCTTTATATTCTGAACACCGAATTTGAATACATTGAACTAACCTTTTCTTGAACACTTCATTTATCAAATCAATGATAAATCGTAAAAATAAAATATGATATTTTAAAGTGAATACTATATACTGTCAAATGTAGCCGACTATAACCTGCTAACTATGCATGTTTTACAGAAGATCACGAAGTTGTAGTATAATGTATAATGAATTCGGTTTACAGAATCTATCTCTGGGAAAATATGCTTGTTAAGATTCGTTTCGTTATTTCCTACTCCTCGATATACATTATAAATACATTAAGACCATGATAGATATATGTTCTGTATATTCTATATTGAACTGACGGAAGGAGGAAGGTACAGAAGCTGGGCGTTGGCAAAGGTACACACACGGGTACAACAAGA
This sequence comes from Rhaphigaster nebulosa, assembly GCA_948150685.1. Taxonomy (NCBI): domain Eukaryota; kingdom Metazoa; phylum Arthropoda; class Insecta; order Hemiptera; family Pentatomidae; genus Rhaphigaster; species Rhaphigaster nebulosa. Next base: position 128,865,340 of record OX411309.1, on the reverse strand, counting down.
GCGTGGTGGGGTACGCCTAAGGTCAGTGGTTGCAGTATATAAGGCCCCGGGGCCCAGCATCCAGCATCCAGTAGTCTCTTGGCAACGGAACAACATCATCAACATGATCAAGATCGTGAGTATTCAATACAACTACAACTTTAGTTACGCTTAATCAAGTGTCACTGATGACAAGAAAATCTCTTAGGCGGAAAAACTCTTTTCCCATATGTCATTGTAATCTGATAATCGGCAATGTTTATCATAGTATCTCGAAGTTCTGTAAAGAATAAAAAGACAGAATGTCTTAAATTTCAGCTAACTTCACGTGCGATTAAATTTTAAATTAAGCATGATAAACAGATTTTTTTTTTGGTGCATAAAAATGATGTAGATTATTCTCATAAAAATCGTTATATTGGATGGAACTATAAAAAAAATAGTTGAAATAATTATCAACCTTAAAAAACTTATTTTGATATTGATAAGATTGGATTTAAATATTACCTACTTCATAGAATGGATTGAACCCGCAATCACTTCGAAATTTCTGGGTCATTTTAAATCTGTAACCAAATATTTATCGAAACTAGACTCACTACGGGATAAAAGAATAATCAGTCTTGCTTTGAAACAGATCAGATCCATATTCTTATTTAAATATCCTCAGGCACCTGCATGGCAATGTGTATAGAGTGAGGACCTGACGACGTTCGCATGGGATATGCAGTCTTTACTCTCTAAATATGGACGCCAGACAGTCCTCAAGTTTCATCTTCTTGAAATGGAACGTTACAACCAACAGTGCCATTGAGGGCACTCCAGGTTTTGCCTTTTCGACTCCTAATAACCCATCCCTCTTACAATAGTGGTATTTGATGGAGTGCAGTATAAGGCAGTGCTCTCGATCTTAATAACAAATTATTTCGTTTTTAAAGTCCACTTAACTGATTTCATTACGTGAAGTTTCGGAATGAATTATTATCGATTTGTAGAACGGTTTTGAATCTGATCTTATTTTTTTAGTTATAATTTCAATTAAACGGAAGGAGAACTCATATAATCATTATTACATACTTCAGATTCAAAACCAAAGTTCTGCAAGCATGTAGTGTCCTATTCATTATAGCTGACGATTATGTCGGATCCAGTTTCGTGATTATTTTCAGTGCTATCAAAGTTTATTCTAGGTTTTAAATATTGTATTCGATCTTATTTATGTAAATTTTCCTGTTCACAATAAAATAATTCTGTGCCCCAAAAGGCTTATTTAGACCTTCAGTCCTCATTCTTTAGTTTTCGCATACTATAGTTTTACTAAGTACATTTACTGATCTAAATATGAACAAAATTAATGGTTTTTCCTTAATGAGCAAAGTTTAATATTTGCATTCATCCGGATTTTGAAATAAATTATTAATAATTAAACAAAACGCGTTCTTCAAACACAGAGAATCTTCGGCTATAATAATGCAATTTTCGAAATTGTTATTTTAAATTATATATTTAAAATTTTGAATTCTCAAGGACCATCTTACTTTCCTAAACAATGGCCCTTATTCCAAGATCATTTGGCATATCTCTTCTAGTCCTTCCGACCTAGATCTTGCGGATTTCCTTCCGTCAGAGATCCATCGGGGAAGTTGAACGGTCGGGCAGGCCGGAAAAACCCTTCATAGGCGGACTAGGACAAAGTCCATCAATAACGCTTAGCCTGGTTGGAGAACTGGGGCGCCGCCTGGTCTCGTGACTCTTTCGCGTGACCAATCGCATAGCTGATATGCGTTTGCTGCCATTATTTGCCGTCATCTGTCCTATTCAAGTATGCTCCGTGTCTCCTAGTCTACAAATTTGCTAAGAACTGCATATTTAGACGTTAGGTAATTTTTTAGTTAAAATTTTTCCTGGGGTTTAAACTTAAAAATTTAAATTCGAAGCCTCCATCATTTTGATTTTCAATAGTTAAAAATGTAAACCGTAAAAAAAAAAAAAAAAAAAAAAATGCCATATCTGAAATTACCTATTTTAATATATAATATGATTTCTTCCAATAATAAAAATTATTATATATAAATATAATAACTCATATTTAATTTCATTAATTTACTTAATTATTTTCAATGTTTCATCTTCCATATTTTTTAGAAGTTTCGTGGATGCTTTGTCCCCCTCCTCAGCATCTAGTATAAACAAAATAAATACAAAATTCTATTGAGTTTTTGATTGACCTAAAGGCAAATTGATTGAAGATAACCGTTTAATTAACTTTCATTTCTTATATAAAAACCTTCTTTTTTACTTCCTTGTAGGAAGTAAAGGAAGTATTGTAATCGCGAAAATTTTCAGTTTTCAGATTTCGAAGGAAATATCCATTTTGACCATCCCTGAATCCATTTTGACTAGTTTCGTCGTGGCGTCTGTACGTACGTTCTTACGTTCGTACGTTCGTATTTCGCATAACTCAAAAACGGTTTGCCGTAGAAAGTTGAAATTTTGTATTTAGGGTTGTTGTAAAATCTATTTGTACCTAACTATTTGTATCGAACCTCCCTTTTTTGGTCACTGCTTGATCACCGGAAGTGGTACTTTACTTGAAGGTCATAATTGATTTCCATTAAAAATTGTAATCAAATACTATGCAAAACTTCTCAAATTTAGTATTCAGAACTTGTATATTGATATAAATAACATACTAGATTTTGGTTTAAATTGGAAAACCGGAAGCGGTACTTTACTTGAAGGTCATATTAGACTTTCATCAAAACTTATATTAAACTATAATGTAAAACATCTCAAATTTGGTAAATAGGACTTTTATATCGATATGAATATATATACTAGATTTTGGTTAAAATTGGTGAGCCAAAAAGGGTACTTTACTTGAAGGACATAATCAGCTTACATCAAAAATTATATTTAAATTAAAAATCATATGTTTCGGTAATAAAGGTTGCAAACGAGATTTGTTTTCCAATCCAATTAAATATTTTTATTACTTGTTTCAAGTGTTAAAATAGAATATAAAATACTGGTTTTCCTCTCCATTTGCGAGATGAACAAGTCTGCTGCAGGAGAATAAGATATTAGTCAAGTGGGTTTTTCCGCTTAAAATGTCGAAATAGTCGCTTTCAAATGCTTTATCTATTGATATTGACAGTTTTAATATTGTCATGGAACATGAAGAAATCTCTTGAAAACTTGTTACCTACTAAAGGAAAACGACATATAATAACGGAATGAGACCTCCAGAAACAAGAGTGTGTCTGTGTGTGTGTCAATAGATGGATATCGCGACGCACAAGGAAGTCATGTGTTGTCCACATCAGATATTTTTTTATTAGTTTTAGTTACGAAAAAAAAATGTAAGTGGGCATTCTTCGGCCATTGCCATTATATTATATGATCAATTTTCGAAGAAATAACATTTTCCCATTTAATCTATTTTTTTTAGTTCAAACAAGAATATCCACGAAATATGTTTATTGCGTTTCAATACAGTTTGATTTAGGCTATAGATTGCTTGATAATATTATACATGATTTTTGGATTTAATCTATCAAATAAATAAATAAAGATGAACACATTTCGTTCGTTATATTTAAAATAAATAAGTGGATAAAATATTTTAATTTAAAATTACTGTAATTAGACAGAGTGGTTTGGTGTTTTTCTTTTAATTAATGATGAATCCATCACAAAATATCAGCATTTATATTAGGTATTAAATATTCAAAAACTTGTTGATAGCCATTTATTCTCATTAACTTTTTTTTTTTTAAACTTGAATAAAAAACGAAAAATCACCGATTTACAAACATTAGAAAGCACAAACTGTACTTGAAAGATCGCTCGAGTGCAACTAAAAGATTCCAGAGGGTCGACGGGCGCTCTTGACCGCTGAGAAGTCGAGGTCACCCTACGAGTACCGCACCTACCGCAGGTTCCACAATTTATGGAACGCTTTGGACACTTCGACTACTCTTTGAGCAGTATTTTGATTTTTTGATTTTTTCAATACTTACTAATATCCTAAAAAACACATTTTATTTGAAAAAAAATATGGTAATTTTGAATCCGAAATTGCAGTCATTAAGTATATCACATATTATACAAAAAATTATATATAATCCAAGAATTTGTGACATTCCAAAGAATAAATGAAAACATGTAAAAATGATGCAAAGTTTTTATATTCTTAAACTTCTGTAATATTGAAACAAAATCGATTTTGAAGGTGTTTAAGACAAGCAGAAAAAAATATTTCATTTAAGATTGAAGAATATAATTCTCCTAGCATACTATATTACCGGACCGGGAAATTTCATTTGCGTAAAAATATTGCGTTGAAACAAAACTTTTGCAACACAGTGTTCTATCGTGTTAGGGTGGCAGGAGCATGCAAAGTCTACTCAATAATGAACAGAAAGACTTTTATAGATATTGATATTTTTTCAATTAATGTCCTGCTCCAATCTTGGATTTATTAAATGATCCTAGTTTTCTAGTGTATAAATAAGTCAAATGGTGAATATTTTTTGATAATTGTACTTAATAATCTGGAAGTTAAAACTGTCTTTGTCGTTGCTTTTCTTTATAGAACGATCATATTCGAAGAATTTATGTCATGATTTTACCAATATTTCCAAATTACGCACATTCTATATAATAATTATTTTGTACTATGAAAAAAAAAAAATTGTTCGTGTCTACCACCATTCAGTTTCTGCAGAAAATTTGTATTGAAAATTCTTTGAAATGTACATTTTGATTTAATATCCACATGGTGATGCAACCAAAAATGAAAACAAAAATACAACAAAAAGGACTTACAGAAGAATTTTAGGATTAGATGTACATTCCTAGATATTGTTAGATATGATTTACAATACATGATAGGATGAATGCTAAATAATGTATATTATGATATGTTCTTTTTGTTTCACAGGCTCTCCTCTTCGCCTTGGCCTCCGTCGCCGCAGCCGCCCCCGGACTCGCCGTCGTCCCAGTGGCCACCTCCCACTCGAGCATCGTGAAGACCTCAGTGGTGCACCCAGTGCCAGTGGTCCACGCCGCCCCACTCGTCCACGCCCCTGTTGTCCCAGTGGTTAAGGCCGCCCCAATTGTCCACACTCCAGTTGTCCACGCCCCACTGGTACACTCCGCACCCTTGATCCACGCCGCTCCAGTCGTCCACGCTCCACTCGTCAAGACCGTTCCAGTGCTACACCACGCTCCAGCTGTCATTGTTCACTAAGGGCTCTCTCACCCAGACCCTCAATGCATCCGTCCCTTTTTAACATAATCCATCCGGTGTAATTTAATTGTAACTAAATAAATAATTTTATTATTTATGTAATATCTCTTTGTTATTATTCCACACATCCTATATAAAAATGAGACAACTAGAATATCAACAGTTTACAGACACTGCATTATTCCATTATGCCGTTCTTTTCTACATGTCTATATTATATTCATTTGGATACATATAACTATTGCTCTCATCTATCTTTATTGTGTAAGGTAACTTATGAAACTAACTAAGCCTATGAGGAGAGCTATTAAATTATTTCCACATATTAGCTAACTGTGTTAATTAGGAACCGATTATTTTTTTTTTAATTTCCTTTTAGTAGTCTTATAAATTTTTATTTATAAAAAATGAGAGCAATAACATACACAAAAAATATTAAACTAAAAACTATAACTATGTTATTCCAGGAAGATTCTAAAGTCTCTCAAATAGCTGTAAATAACTGAACAGGCAATGTTTCGCCTAATGAGGCATCACCAGAACTGAATAGGCGAAATCACAAAACAAAATTAATGTAAACTAGAGAGAGCATTTCTCAACAACTTTAAACCTAATAACCAAACAGTGACTAGATGTTAAAGAAAAAGGTAAAATTGATATTACTATACAATGTTACGATGTTATCTCCCTGTTCTTTAGTGTTGGTGTACTGTTCACGACTGATGTAGGGTGATATGGGGTAAGTGCGTTTCCGGGGTAAGTGTGCAATTGTTTCGTTAAATTCAAACCCTCAACTAATAAGAGCTGTCCTTAACGCAGCCTGAAGTCTGAACACTGATATATTAGAAATCAGCTACGAACGTTCGCTAAGGTAAAATATAACGAGTTGTAAAAATATTAGTTCCAATCAGTTGATATAGTTGTGTCTTTCAACTATTGTTGTAATAGCCGTATCGGTGTAACAGCCAATAAGCCTTTTTCCCCCGTAAGCGGAACCTACAGATGCTGTTCTTCAAAATACTTTATGATTTACATTTTATCTTGACAGTTATCTATTTTACGTACCCTATGTACCTTACCTATCCACCAAAACATGATAAAGAGGGCAAGTGCAGACTTCTGTTGTGTGACATGTGTGCTTGGTTTGTCCACTTACCGTTACTATCATGTTTTATCGAGACAACTACAGTTTAGAAAATTAAAACAAAAATTATATATTTTAATTGCATTTATTCAATTATATTCCGCATCCCCCTTTTATAATTCGATGAAGATTGTAAAATGCGAATCTCAGAAAAATTTTAACTTTTTTTCGATGATTGCACTAGTATAATTATCCTCTGGAAGCCGTGGAAAACTATTTTGTACATCATCGTCTGAGGGACAATAAAAAAAGGAGGAAATTCTTGTCAAAGGAGGAAAATCTTGCTTCAAAAATAAAAAAATTACAGTCCTCTAAAGTCGACCTTTGTAAATTTTTGTGCGAACTTGCCACACAACATTCTACCTACTGTCACTATTTGGTTAGTTTCTTGGTTAGTTGGGTAGTCTCGGACTGTTAGAGTGAGATGTGTTATCTCTGGTCTCCATTGATGTAATTTTTCAGCGTGCGGTTCAGTAGGGGGTTAAGAAAAGATGACTATGATGACCAGTGAAACATTCTTCGTAGTTCGGTAGGAGGTGTTCATTAAGAAGCAAAAGTATCGAGAAAGAAAAGACTGCATGTGTTCAGATGCCTAACATCACTCCAGATCTAGAAGTCAACCCAAGACCATATAAAGAGAAAATAAAAGAATCATTGATAATGAGTTATTGTGTTCAGCATCAGTGTCTTAATTGATTATTGAGTGTAACCGTTCTAAAATATTACTAAAATGGATTGTTAAATATGAGTCTCTTAATAACTGAAAGATATTACAGATAACTAGAAGATAGTAAAATAAACCATTTCTCACTCTTTGACAGATATGTCTAATATGATAAGTAGTGAGGTACTTGAATAATCTTGTTCAATGGAGATAGGAGATAAGCTAGTCCTGGAGTACCTATTATATCTGTTTGTTAGTCAGAAGGCAAGTAGGCAACCAAATTATATGTATGTTGCTTGATATTCTTGTTCTTTAGTCCTATATTTTTTCCGTTTTATATACCGGAATATCGGGTACTATTGCGTCAAGTTAGATCGAGTCCATATTTAACGATGTACCACATATTTGGGCTGTGTATGATGTTTGGCTGAAATTACCTTTAGGAAATATCTTGTGAACTGAAAGCAAATGAAGTTTCCAAGATTCAATTATAATATTATAATACCATCTAGTAAGAAGTGACGTTTCAATGAGTACCTTTAAGTGTTTAGCCTATATGGTGGGAGATCCAAATAGTGACCACAAAATGTTAACTATAACAATATAGTGCAAGTCTTTTGTTCTTGTTCACACTAAATCGGGTTGGAAGTCTGATGGAGAGCAAATTATCCGAATAGAACCCATATGTTTTCCAAAGGGGTTCTACTCTGCTATCTCTCGGTCAACTGGGCTATGTTTAACTATTAGCGCTACGGTGTTCGAAGGCTGATAGTGGCCTTTCATCTTCTCCAGAAGTCATTACTCCATGGAAAGGCCATTTGACCAGAAATAGATTGACCTTGGAGGGTCAACGGAGGATGCCTGATCAGCAAAGTGGAAGGGCAAAGAGGTGGAAGATCTCGATGGGTTAGACCAGACGTGATGATGGCTTGGAACAGACGATAGAAAGCGAAATCAACCTTGAAAGGAAAACTGCTTGATCGTTCAGATACAGATACTATAAATGTTATATATCGATGGTCAACTTCAAAAATGTTTTTGTTTGGTTCTTATTTGGTCATTACATGACTAAGAGTTGAAAACTGTTAGGAAATGTCTAATCTGTATTGCATATCTGTTTGAAACTAGTGTTGTAATATATATAGTGATATATTATAGTTATAATATAATAACATGGTAATCAAATATAAAAAAAAAACAGATTATTAGAGAGAGAAATGCTTTACTTAACAATAGTGCTACCCTGATATATTGCCCCTGGTTGGTGCATGGCACAGCGTACTAATCAATCTATTGGAGGGAGTTTTTGTTGACTGTATATGTATATTTAAAGGGAGAAGTTGGTCGGGAGGTGGGTCAAAGAGTTACACTATTATAAGTAAACTTATATATTTTGTGCCGACGTTTCGGCCTAAGTTTTAGGCCATCTTCAGGGCTAAAAGGAAAACAAAATAACAACAATGAAAAAAACAGAGGCAATACCAGTAACAGTAAAAAATGATAAAAACAGAAATTACAAGTAAGATAAGAAAGTATGAAGTATAAAAAGAAAAAGATAATACTACATTACATAATACAAGAGACAAATGAAAAAGTAAAATAAAAGAAAATAAATGAATTAATAATGTAAAAATTAATTGAAATTAAAATAATGCTTTATTTACAGAGGGAATAGTAAAATATATTAAATCTATTATTTAAAGAGACAAATAGCATTGGTAATATGTAAAGCATACAGAAATAGTTGTGATGTGACAAGTTATGCAAAAGGTGACAATGATGTTAAAGAAGTTGATATTGTTGTAATTAAATAATTATGAGATGAAGGAGTAAAATATAAAGTAATGTAAGCCCCAAAACAAAAGTTTTTTTACAAGTATAAAAGTAAACTAGGACCGGTAACCGGGCAACAAGGAGGAGGAAAGATATATAACTAATGGATCAGGATAATCTTGTGATGAAGAGTAAAATGTGGTATAGTTGTCGTGAATGTAAAATGTTATTGTTGAAATGCCTAAGGCATCAAATTTGCTGGATGCGGTGCAACGCAGTTGCAAATATAATATAAAACAATAAATAAATATAATAATAATTAAATGGAGTTATTTTTGTGAGACTGATAGTCCCCTATGAATAACAAAAATTCAGCATTTAGTTTTGCTGATATAATGGCTTCAAATCGCATTCAATAAATATATGCATGCACTAACCATTTACTTTTTATCGGTAAAGGGTTAATAAAGATATAAATATGCCTCCTGTAATATTAGTGATTTATACCTTTTTTATCAGTGGAAAAAAACTTTAAAATCCGAAATATGGTATAAGTGTAATAATAATTTGCGAGCGTTGTGTAATCTATCCTGCAAGAATCAAGGACGCTGGTACAACAATTTATTGGAGAGAGAAACCATAGTCTAAAATTTCCCTACAATTTTGACCGAATTTCCCAACAATAATTTTCTTTTCTATTAAATGCATTTTCTTCAAATTAAAATGCAACATTGCATCGAAAAAATCCCTATTTCTTTCATTGGTATTGGTTTTAAATTTTATTATCTCTTTGAGTAAAATTTTCAACCTTCTATTTTTTATTTTATTATTTTATTTTCCAACCCACCCTGCCTATTAGGCAATACGGGTGTTTGCATTGTGATGTTATGCATTTCTGCATAACAACACATTGTTGCAAGTAGATCAGATAACAACTTTCTCAGAAGCTGTGTACACAGCCGCCTGCTCTTCGGTACTCCTCAGTTTGGCCAGTACTCTTCATCTTCTCCCTCCTGGGTCTTCTTTCCGGCGGCCGCTCTGGTCCTGTTCCTTCTCTCCTTCCCAAGAAAAAGTGCGTTGGACCCACTCTCGTCTTCCAACCACACACAAAGTTCTTGAAGTGAGGATAAATGTTCAACCAAAATGTTTGCAATTTGAAGTAGCTTCCGAAGTCTAAAATTTTTCAACTTTTTAGATTTTCAAATTATGAAGGAGGTGACACCCTCTCCTTATCCTGTCCCTCCCCTAGCGACATCTCTGTCAAGAATTTATTATAGCTTAAATATGCACTCCAGTGTTGGACAACATTTTTAATTTTTATAAAATAATTTAAATTATTTGTTTTTTAATTTTAAAACTTAAATAGTTCTAGTATTAATTACGCAATCATTTATGTCGAATGCTACAGTATATCACTTGTGGCTTTATTTATTATATTTTTATGATTTAAATGTATTTATTAATAATGTATTTATCTTATAGGATAATAAAAAACAAATGGGGCCAGATGGGACCGAGAGTGCAGTAAACTCAGTCTTTGTCTCTAACACGTCCCTGTTTGCTTCCCATAGCAACTTAGAGCCATATAGTATTAAAGATCAAATGTATAGGTTTTAATGAGTGCTCTGGTTATTAGTTTATTGCTGTACCAAGAGTAACAGTAACCTCCTATATCCTATAATTCATCTCCCTTTTTCGTATATTCCCACCACTTATTCTAGATATATGTATAGGACATGTAAATTTAGATCTCTGGAAGGGAAATTGAGTATGAAGTCTAGTGTATTTCCGTTTAAAACTCGAATTCGAAATTTTTAACGACCGCAATACTTTCCCTTTTTATATATTTTATACACAGGCAAATGAAAGTAAAAAGTACATTCTGAGCATTCAACTATTGGCGAATTCGTAAATTAAAGAATGCAATTTTACTAATTCTATCCATCAGACGAGTTCCTAATTAAAAATTTGTTCTACAATAACATGCCAATGATTTGATGATATAATAAAAAAACAAAAAAAAACATTAAATTTCAAAACCTACGATAAATGAATGCATAGTTAGTATTTGATCCTATGTTAACGAAACGACAATTAGGACAACTCCAAGATGACTTTGTATGTTGTCCTGTAAAGAGACCCGTATCAAAGGTGGAGTTAGATGGTCGCTGAGATAAGGCGGTCAATTAAGATGGCTGTAGCATGCAAAACACAAAAGAGCCCCCCGCCTCAGCCTGAATTTTAAACGCGCGTTAAAATTCCTGATTCAAGAGATCAATATCAGAAAGATTCTGTTTAATGCAAACTCTCAATTCCTTTGTTAGAGCTCAGTGAAAGGGTACACAAGGTGCTAAATTTGTTTGCTCACGTAAAGGCTTTGAGCCTGAGTAAGTCGGATTTAGCTTTTCTGGTCGACAGTTAACATTAAAAAAAATCCAATTCTTTCCAAATATATGGATAACCAGAAGTGAAGTTGAAATATATATTACATTGTATTTTCATCTGTGGCTTATTGCTGGAAAGTATTGCTAAAGATACACCTAAGGCTCCATAAAATTCAGTTTTGGAAAAGAAAAAATAGGGACAAGCTGAATTTCATATTTGACTTAGAAGTTTTTAAAACATTCCTCTCCTGAGAATTCCCTTAGAATCTCCAGTAGCTGGCTGGACATGTTAAAAATAGCGCTTGAAGTATTGCCGGAATATAATTTTTAAAAACACTATAATTTTGTATTTACTACTCATAGAAATTTCTATTTGAAGCATAATTAAAATATCTGCAAACTTTATTTGGATCATTTTTACGCTCAAAAGTTCACTTATGCAAAAAGTGAAAACAAAAATTCTTCATAATTATTAAATCGAGATTTTGAATGGAAAGAAATACGAAATTTCGTTGAATAAATAATTTATAACGTTCTATGAAGTATCTTTATAACTGATTATTTTAAACGAAATTCCCACAATTTGGCCTAAAGATTCAAAGGGTAAGTCGGCAAATCCGTCCGGCTCTTGCGAATTAATTGTACAAATAGTGGTGTCCTTACTGTGCTTTTGGGCCAAATTTTCCATTCATCCTAACCACGACTTTAATCTAAATTTTTTTTTACCCACTAATACAATCTCATTGAGAATGATACAGTACAACAATTTTTTTTAATCCAATCTTCACCTTAATATAAGAAATGGTACCAAAAAAAAAATATCTGATGTGGACAACACATGACTTCTTTGTACGCCTATTAAACTATAAATCGGTTGCTCAAAAAGTGATCCTGAATTTGGTTACTAGTTTCCGAAGATCGTAGTATCTCAAAAACAACATTCGGTGTCGCGATATCCATCTATTGACACACACACACGCAAATAGAGAGGAAAACCAGTATTTTACACTAAAGTTTAACACTTAAAACAAGTATAAAAATGTTTAATTGAATTGGAAACCAAATTGCGTTTGTAACCTTTATTACCGAAACATATGAATTATGTATTTAATTTAAATATAATTTTTGATGTAAGCTTATTATGACCTTCAAGTAAAGTACCGTTTTTGGCTCACCAATTTTAACTAAAATATAGTAAATACATTCACATCAATATAAAAATCCTATTTACCAGATTTTAGATAATTTACAATATATTTTAATATAATTTTTGATGAATGTTTGTTATGACCATCAAGTAAAGTGCAGCTTCTGGTTTCCCAATTTAGACCAAAATCTAGTATGTTATTTAAATCAATATACTAGTAATAAATACTAAATTTTAAAAGTTTTGCATAGTATTTTAATATAATTTTTGATGGAAATCAATTATGACCTTCAAGTAAAGTACCACTTCCGGTGATCAAGCAGTGACTAAAAAGGGAGGTTCACAACTAGATTTTACTGCAATCCTAAATACAAAATTTCAACTTTCTTCGGCTAACCGTTTTTGAGTTATGCGAGATACGAACGTACGAACGTACTAATAATAAATAAATTTCCGAAATATATAATATAATAAATAATAAAATTCCAATAGAAATTGAAGATATTTATCGCCAGATAAATTTTGGCTTTTGGATTTTGGATCTAAAAAAAATCAACTCAGTAATATTGGAGAAAAGTAACGGACAGCGGACGAACGTTTTTTTATTCGATTTTGGGTTCTACATATCTTGAAATGTAAATCCTCAAAATTTTAGGGGTGAGGAGTTTTTTTCCTTTTGGTCGATTAAAAAGCTCCATTATTGAAAATTATAAACCAAAATCCGAAAAAAAAAATCAGAATTTGTATAGTTTTCACTAAAGAAGGCGCCAACTAATCCAGGAGATGCTGAGATAGGAACCAGAACAAGTTGGATAATTCCGCTGGCCAAACTCCAGCGATCGGCTCCAGTTGGAGTTGTAACTTAAAGCAAACTTGTGTAGCCAACTCTTCATTAAGAGTTCAATGGCCAACTCCTCTTGAAACTTTAAAATTAATTGTAATTTGGCCTAAATAAACCAGTTTTTGAGAAACGATGAATAAAAAATATAACATTGATAGCAATATATTACAGCATTCAGAAGGCGTGTGAGAATAACACTATGTGTTTATAAATTTATGTAGCCTAGGGCCGACTTACTTATTAGCTACAATTGTGACACCTTTTAAAAATTCAATAGTATTTTAATATTTAGGACTTTAATATTGACATTACCTAGTGTAATAGGTAATATTTAAGATTATAGTAGTATTTAGTAACGTTAGCTGATTTAGTTACATTTTATATTAATCTTTCCTATTGGAATCATTCTTTGTCACATATCTTTTGATTCATTGATATATTCACAATTATTAAATCTATTTCAGTTTTTTTTATTATTAAAAAGGGTTAAGTGAAACAAATCAATTTATTTATTCAGGCAAGATCAAAAGGTTATTAAAAACATTTTTTATAGTTAAAATTAGGAAATTAAAGTGTATTAGGTCCATTAATAATTTCATTATAATTTAATTTTTTTTAAATGTGAGTTGCAGAGCTCCCTCACCAAGCTTTCATTTTCACTTAAATACAAAATTGAAAATATCAAAATGGTAGAAGTTGGAGGCAAATATTGAGACTCCCAAAGGACACTTCTCTTACACTACCTCGATTCGCATAGAAATTTTCAATCCTCTAACTCAATTTTTAGGGGCTTCAGAGGTATGAAAGACCTTCAAAAAACGCGAAATGCCGAAATTTTGGCTGAAATTTACCACCACTTCTATGGTATTGTTCTGACCTAGAAAACAACAATACATACCGAATTTCAGCTCATTTGATCTGAAAGGAGCCGCTAGAAGGTAGCAGGAAAAAAAAATTATAATTATATTTTCGGAAGTTAATATGTATTGCACAATATACATACCTTGTTAGCCAAGCGTGCTAGAATTTTTGTACTTTTGTACTGATAGTTGTTGGACATTTTAGAAAGACGCCAGAGGTTTTGGTATATTGCTTGACTTTACGGGCTTCATTTTCAACTAAAATCGCAACCGCTAAAATCGATTTACATTTAAAGAGTATTGTCACAATTTTGATGTGATCCTAAAAATCTAATTATAATATTCGATACTGTACGGTTAGGTCTTGGCTCATCTACGTTTTTACCAAAGTTTACGATCATAGCTTGTAACATCCCCACCCATCCCCAAAAATTAAAAAAGTCAAAAATCCCCAATGATTTGGATAATAGATCTGTTCTAATCACACAAGATAGCTGAAGATCAACAATGTACTTATGAGTGTTCTTTATCAGTATGATTCTCCTACTATAATTATTTAAAAAACTAAAATATATTTCTATATATATTAAAAAATATATTGTTCAATGTAATTTCAGACTTTTAGCAAGAATGCAATAGTATAGTAGTAGAAAAAATGGTAAAGTAATCAGGGGAAATGAAGAATCGATTCCCCTGTTATCTTACTGTTTTATACCCCCACTTCATGCCTTTAGTAAACTATATTCCTAAGATATTACTCTTGAACCGTGCGATAAAATTCAATATATAGAAAGAGAAAGTATCCGCCCAGGATTTATTAATCAAATTATAAATATTTTCAAATTGTTTCATTGTAAGGAGACCACTTAGCATAATCCTGTTGATAAAACAAAGCACACGAACAGGACTCATGTCTACACAGTTTCAAGACTAATTAACTCTTCATCACGGGAGCCTTGTTCAACAGTCGTCTGTTATTTAATTAACATCTTTGATAGGAATATATTAGTGAGAACAGCTGAGAATTAAAATTGCTAAACGACTTAGTACAAAATGGAAATTTGCATACGTGCGACTTTACGCGAGTTCGTGACTTCCGTGACAGTAAATAATCTTAATTGACCGTAGAATTAAGAGCGTGGCACTTATCCTCAAGTCGATCGCGGGAAAGCGCGGAGAT
Organism: Rhaphigaster nebulosa; assembly: GCA_948150685.1. NCBI lineage: Eukaryota > Metazoa > Arthropoda > Insecta > Hemiptera > Pentatomidae > Rhaphigaster > Rhaphigaster nebulosa. Next base: position 128,850,114 of record OX411309.1, on the reverse strand, counting down.
CGACTTATACGATACATCGATATCGCCTCCTGTCACAGGCCGATCATCTTGCCAATGACCTTCCGCGTATCACGCATCTCGCACGCAATCTCTCAGGAGACAGGTGTACTGGAAACGAATGACTTAGTTGTGATTTCATACGCGATAGCGAGGAGTGCAAATGCTGTTTGCGTGGCACAGTTTGTTAAACTCCTTTAATTCTTTAGATGCTATGTTACGATTCGTCAAGTCCTTACTCCCTTTAGTCGTTTCAATTTTACCTCACATTGTTCTGTCGGCAAACGCAATCCACACTCTAGAGACATGATGTTAGATATCAAATTTCAGAAATAAAATTGAACGGGTGATTGTTAAAAGGGACCAACTATAGTGGCAGACATGAAATTAGGCACGTGGGCATTTTGGTCATATAGTCGCACTTTGTCTCAGCATATCGATCAGTTAGTCTTTAAACTGCAATTAAATGGTAATTTTTACTGCCCCTTGTTATTAAGTTGTTCAGGAAGTTAGGCTGTGTAGCGAAAATTGGCAATGCCGCGAATTCTAAGACCCGCCTAATTTCGTTTCGGCTACTATAAGTTATTTACTCGATACTTTTGAGAAAACCCCTAAAAAAACTGCGTTAAATAATTTATTTGATACAAATTTGAAATCTTAGTAAAATTACTTCTTTTGGTACCTTTGATTAGCACGTAGAAGAAGTTTAAAAAAAATCGATTACTCTGTTTCTTGACCTTAACATTGTAAAAGGAAATCAGGGATTGATAAATTATTTGCCACTTCTAGAAATTTATTTTATTGAAAACTAGTTTCGAATGTTATACATTCATCTTCAGTTCAAGGTTTAAATGGATTATATCAAACAGAAAAGTTTGTACTGGTTTCTTCTCGCATTGAACTAACAAAACCATTTAAACCTTGAACTAAAGATAAATGTATAACATTCGAAACTAGTTTTCAATAAAAAAAATTTATAGAAGTGGCAAATAATTTATCAATCCCTAATTAGATTGATCCTTCTATACCATCATGCAGATGTCAACTGTAAAAAGAAATGTTTGGCATACAGTAAAGGTTCGAATAAATCTCTTGGCGATACTGTAGAAATTATGATTCAAAATACGAAGAAATAGAGCTGTTGTCTATTTTTTTTTAATGCCTTGGCTATGCAAATGCTAAGTTATTACAACATAAGGTTGGCTGTTCAATATAGGATTTATTTTTTCTATTCAGTGCATTTTTCATATTTATTAAAAATTTTAATAAAAAAAAATCTATGACTTTTACTCCGAATAGCAGGATATTACATACAATTGATCAACTACATATCTTGTAATTAATACTTAATTGCTTAAAAAAATGAAAGTCAAGAGTCTCTTGAAATATTAAGGAGAATTGAATGTGGTTATTGAACCCTAATTATGTTTTCCAAGGACGGGCGAAGCCTTATGTCATCTCTTATACATCTGAAGCCTGCGACTTTGGTCAGGTGGTGAAGGAGCCCTTTGTTGAAGGTGAAATCAAGTTTGTTTTGAATAATTAAGTTATTGATTAACATTGGTCGATTCTCATCCACTTCTTTTAAAATCGTTAATTTTCTATGGGCCTAGAAACGACACCATGAATTTTCATCGATTGCAGGTCAGTAGTTTCTGGGCTAAAAAACCAAGTTATTTAAACGATATCGGCGAGGAAACACGAAAATGGTAAAGCAAAATATGTTTCCTGTATTTTTTATAAAATATAAATATAAATATATATATATATATATATATATATATATATATATATATATAAGCGTAAATGCTTCTATATTTCATAAAGATGTTTTCACGTTACATCTAAGAATAGATTAATTTGAGCTGATTGAGGAATATTTTGTTCTTAGATATTTTGTCAACAAACTAAATCGGGTACAGCTCGTCGTATATACATCTATATACCATTACAGTACCACAACTCAATGTTACGTGTACCACTCAATGTATACCACTACAGTTTGATCGAAAACGGTTTCGCAGCTTAGGAAAACCAAGTTTTATAGAAACAGTTGACTTCAACGATATATTTTATACATATTATATTGCAATCAGATTTCATCTCGGAATAATGATTTTTTTCTTTGGATTCGGCCTACTGCATTAATGTGCATTGAGAGTTCAGGAAATAATGTTGAACATTTAAGGTTTTCTGACATAATCTCTTCACTGAAAGGCTTACCAAAACTGCTACAATCCGTGCACATAGCAAGATAAATATATGAATTTTTGAGAACGCGCATTTAAATGTTTTTCAATTATGTCTTGCAAAAAATGGAATATACATTGTACAGTGCACTAAGATATTGTGTATATTTTAATATTTATCGTTTTATTAGATATACTATTTAATAGTGTTTTTAGATTTTTAGTTTATGGGCAAAATTTATACTTACACTTACACGTCATTGCGAAATATCAAATTGTCGGTTTAAATGTTATTAATGTTAATGGTTATAAAATGTTAACCTTATATAATGTCAACGGTTATAACAATTTGATGAAACTTGTCTTCTTTTTGAATCCCGTTAACTTTTCGTATATCGTGTATCACCGTGAAAAAAATATGGAAAAAAGTTATTAGGAAAAGAATTAATTTGTGCATAACTCAAAATTGTTTACTATAAAATGTTTACATTTTGCTTTTTGCCATAATCATTCGAAAGGCAGTTAAATTTCCTTAAAAAAAAAAACATAAAAATAAATTGAATAAATCATCGAGATTAGACTACTATGTGCTAAGATGCAAAATATTGGACATTGTACACGTTTTAAAAAGGATTTTGGAATATAATTTTTAATAACGAATCTTTTTAATCGACCAAGAAAACAAATTCAACCTCTTCCCCTTCAAAATATAGGTTTCAAGATATATATATATATATATATATATATGATCTTTAGAATTCGTAAATAAATATGCTGATTTGGACAATTTCTCCTTATAAGTAGTCTGAAAAATAGCCCGAGATGAGAACAGAACTTTCCTTCATGCTTTACAATGGGCGTAATACACTGAGGAGCGAATTTTTTGATGAACTCTTATTCTGTGATTTCAATCAAATATTTGAAATCGTCCTGGATGATCCTCGGAAATTGGCACAGCGTCCAATTGAAGGTCTCATACACACATATCACGGCATTTATGAAGATAAAGGAAAGATATAAAGTCTTTTGAATTCATTACACCATGGTACGGCTATCTATTTGGAAATAATTAACCGTTATTTATTAATTTACAACGTTTATACAAATATTTATTTTGTGAAATTATATAATTTAGGAAGATTTTTACTGGTCGAGAAATATTGGTACATAACAATATCCAAAATCAATCTTCAATTCTGGCAAGTGAAAGAGCCTCGTGGCGGAAAGCTTCTCGACCCTGACCCAAGACCCTTCGCCGACCTTCGGTCCCAGTCCTCGGCTCGTCCTCTGCAGGCTTCAGTTCGCGGGGACCTAGAAGTATTCTATTTGTGCTTTGGCGAACGGGATCATGAAATATATTATTCTAATCCATATAGTACTTGTTATTTAGTACTTGTTGGGCAAGTTTCTCATCATTTAATTCACGTTTAGAAACGGAGTAAGACAACGGTTTCAATCCTTCGTAACATGGACAAAACTGAAAGAGATGAATCGTGCATTTTATTCTTATTTATAAAGGAATGATGAGTATGTGGGGTGTCATCATTGTTATGAGACACGCACCACCGCACTATGGGGCAAAAATCAAATCTAGGAGAAAAAAAACAGAATTTAAGTTGAGCGAAATATTTTAGGTTTATGTTTACTTTGCCTATTATGCGCTCAGGCTTATCAGTCTCTGTTTGTTTTCATTCCAACCGGATCGGAAGATAAAAACATTTGATAAAAAGTTAGGATTGCTAGAAAACAGAAAAAGTCAGTGCTTCCATTCTGGTATCAAATGACATTTAGAATTACTAGTTCACAAATCTTTCCTTCGTTACAAGAAGCTTATTATTATGTATACAAAAATAATTGCGACAATTTTTATGTATTTTTTTTTTTTTTTTTAGAATTAATTATTTATTTTCAGCCGTCACACCCGAGATGAGGTGCAGATCGTCAAGAGGCAAGAACTCTATGATTAAGTATCCTCCTTAAACTTTCATTTTATATACTATGAAGTTAGGATATCTTATCCTAAAGAGCGCAAATATACAAAATACTAACATATAGTATTATGTGTAATATTAACATATTATGTATTATGTAAATATTAACATATAGTATTAACATATAGTAACATATAGTAGTATAGTGCTTGAGTACTCAAAATATGTATACGTTATCAATTCAAACTTATATCTAGCACTGTATATCCAAATAGAGTATATTCTACATAAAAAATGATATTTTATCGCTAGATTTGATTTCTGGCACAAAACACAGGCTACATTGATCCTGAATCACCTCCTCAAATCTGCAGAAAAATTTAAAAGGCACTCAAGCTCCTAGAAAGCCAGTGCAACAAATGAAATAACACATTTGGGAAATCGACAACAGGCTCGCTATGGATTTGTAAGAGTATGGTCGCCAAGCGTACTATAGCTTCATCAATAATTATTGAGATGTGGATGCATGTGTTGAATAAAAAATAGCAGAGTATAGTAATGATAGTGTTGTAGAGGAGGAGTTAGCGTGACCGGCGTTTACTCTACATATTTTAGAAAGATCGATATGAGAGGGCTCATGATGCCAAGGGCATCTCTACTATTCTATTATAGTTTGCCGTAAACTGTGGTTAAAAGTTTATTGAAACATATCGGTATTCAATTATCGAGTCAGACTCGAAATCTGATTCGATTATCGAATCTTTGTGCGTCTGTCTCAAGAATGGTCTCATGAAAAGACTATGAATGCCAAGACATCCGAGTAAACATTTTCTTGGCCAGTACCTCCTGTTCACCTCAGACAGATAGAGTAAAACTTTTAACACCAGTCTACAGTTCAAACTGTTTCGTCTGATTTTAAATAACGTTTTTCGTATTACAGATTCATAGAAAGAGGATAAAACAGCGTATTTATCGATCATTTTTTTGGATTTGACGGGTCCTAAAATGTGTTAATTAATTAAGAACTAAAAAAAAAAAAAAGAAATAAAACACCATCTTTGTGTAAGTAAGTATAGTTGAGGAGTCTATAACATAAAACTCTTAGGTGCATCGGACTGTATCCGTCATTTAGATCCGCTCAAACCCTCACAACCGTTCAGTAATGCGGGTACTGTATAGCCTGTCCCGTCAGTTCTCACTGTAACGCAAAATTGTTTGGAGCTTATACCACCCTACCTGCCTAATAATTTATTATGAATGTAACGTAAGATTATCCCGGAAGGGAGTCAAATTTAATTTTTGGAAATAATTGATTTAGTTTACCAAGTTCTTCCTGAATTTCTTGTTCCTGTTATTCTAATCTTACAATATTAACTACAGAGGAGGAAGGGTGTTCCGTCCCAAAAACAGCTGTAATCACTGGTAATAATACAGAACATACAATTTAATTATTTAGCCTTAATTAATTATTTATTTAGGCTTATTTATTTACGGCCTCTGCATGATAAGTCTGTCTTAAGATATTCTTAATACCCGCTATCAGATGTTCATAAATTTTCAATTGACGGGCCAGGCTATACAGTACCCGCATAAGTGAACGGTTGTGAGGGTTTGAGCGAATCTAAATGACGGATAGAGTCCGATGCACCTAAGAGTTTTATGTTATAGACTCCTCAACTATACTTACTTGCACAAAGATGGTGTTTTATTTCTTTTTTTTTTAGTTCTTAATTAATTTACACATTTTAGGATCCGTCAAATCCAAAAAAATTACCGATAAATACGCTGTTTTATCCTCTTTCTATGAATCTATCGTTCTATTTAACTACTGCATAATTTTCTTATAAACTTTAGAGACATAATAGTGAGTGTGTTTGTTATACATCAAGTGGTGGTAAGGTCGGAATCGTGAGGGAGGCAAAAAATCTTCCTTGGCAGAAACTGCGGAATTCAAAAATCTAATTGGTTGTATTACAATAACTCAAGTAAAACCGATCTTATTCAACTTTTAGAGTTTTCTTAGTTTAAGTTTGTAAATTTTGGTGATATTTTATGTGGTCTTCACCTAAATAATGGAAATAGGAGCAATTTTTCACAGATTCGTTTTATATAATAACGAAAACAAAACAAAATAAAAAACTATTCAAGATATAATACCATTCTTACCTTGAATTCCTAACCGAAATAATTTTTCAAAGGCAGATTTTACAATACGAAATATGGTATTCCTACAGTTTTCGTGATTTTGATTACAATTTATTAATATTTTTGAAATTTTAATTTTTTTTTATTAGCAGATAGAAAAAATCAGGTGAATGAAATGAGTCACTGGAGTTAAATTAGGTAAGAGATCTTCTTAAGTATCACAGAACATTTATTTATTATCTCATAAACTTCCCATTGGTTAAATATGAAATGAAATCAGATTTTTTGCAGTCAAATAATACTTACCGTACATTTCTTCAAACAGGATTCTTAAATTTATGTCATGTGTCAAGGTTTAATAAATCTACAAATATATTCGAATTTCACAAATTGGTTTATACTCGTTTTTATTTTTTGTAAAATTAAATATTTAAATTAATGAATGCATTGAAGTTGATTTACAAAAATCACGGTTGATTAGGTGAAATGTTTTACTATTTGAGCCCGTTCATTTCATTTGGTAATTTCTCGGAATATGAGCGAAAATTGAGGTCAGCGTTGCTGGAAAGATATTCACCACGACAAAGCAATTGCACACTCAACGCAGAAATAATGAGCTCACGTGAATTAATTAAAATTTCTCGGAAATCGAATGGATTTTCTGTTAAATACTGTTCAGAAATGTTTTTGGTATATGAACATTTACTTTTTAAATTTCGAGGGAGAGATCTTTTTGCTCGTACAATTTTTATATTTAAGTTACACTTGTTTGATCATCTATCAACAGAAATGTTTGAATCCTATGTTTCGGAACTTTTTTAGTTTGCTTTTGTATCAATATGAATAGTAAAATCCAACTTTTTTAGAATTTAAGAATTTTTCACGAATATTTCGAACATTCCAGTAAATTTAAAATTACGTTTATTTAATTTTTTACAAGCCTACCTTCTTAAATTGTATATTACAAGAAAAAAATTGCTTGTGCTATCGTAATAACATGCTTGTGTTGTAATTGCCTTGGAATTCAGGCTTATTTCCATATCTAAAAAGTTTGACTTTATATCCATTACATTTATTATGATAAGTGAGTCAGAAAAACTGAATAGGAAGGAAACTATCATTTTGATCACAGGAACGATGCAGATGTTATGGTTTGTTTGTTTAGCAAAATAAATTTTTAAATTTTATATACCTAGCTCATCAAAATGTTGAAAACTCAGCATTTGATCATGAATTAAACATTAAAAATTCCACAAAATTTAAATCATAATTTTACTTTCCTACCGCTACTAGGTAAGGAGGTATTGTAATTGGGTAAATTTTTCAATGTGTAGTTTTAAAGGATTATCAATTAAGATCTCAGAATGTGATTTCCATGTCAATAATATATTTGTATAAAAGAAAAACCTGATTTCATCCATTGACTATTTCTTTGAACAAATGTTCTTTGATGAGTTTTCAATATATTTGGTGAAGGTAGCTGTAAGCCCCAGGCAACTCTCTGAATTATAATTACTATTGACTCCCTCATGCTCTGGAGAAAAAGGCGAGGGAGAGAAGAGGCCTGAAGGTGACGGGTTCTTTTTGCCTAGGAGCCGATCTTGTTCTTCTTTAATCCCGCTGAGGACACCAACAATGGCCACTACATCATCGGCAGGTTCATGACCCGATCCCATTGTCGGCCGCTAATGGGATGTACACAGTGCCTGTGTCTGGAGCCAATCGGCCAAAACTGCCTATCCTGCTCCCTCCTGCCGAGAGTTGAAGTTCTGTGTTCAGATTCAGTTAGGAGAATACGGATAGAATCGGAACGACGAACATAATTAATAATTAAAAGAGACCAATCAAGAATTCCATGTTCATCTTTTTTTAATTCAATTTTTCATTATACATCTGTTACTACATCACAGCAATCAAATTCGGTGTTTTAATTCGTCCTATTCAAACAAGAGTTTCCTTGGACATGGCTTGGAACCGGGCCCAAGGAGGAGGAGGAAAGAGAATATTGGAGAGAATTGCGGTAATTTGGAATGGAAGAAATAAATTAAATATAATTTCATGAACCTATACCAGATTTAGCAATTGGTATGTTCATGTCGTGTATTATATTTTTATTTTAAAGGTAAAATCTTTGGCCATCTAAAAAAAAACAACTAGATTTATGGATTTGCCTGCTTCGAAAAACAAGCTTTGTTGATTTCGGAAAAAAATATGCTCATTATGTGACTGTTTTTCAATCCAAATAAAAAAATAACGCATTATAGAAGATCAGAATATTCCTTGTGCATAGGTTTGTTTTAAGATATTGAAAACCGCCCATATAATTATTTTTGTTTAACGTCTTTATATATTCCAAGGGCAGGAAAGACGAGCAATCGTACTGGTTAACAACCAATGCTTGCTAGAGTAGAAAGACCAATATTCATTGCGTAGATCCACCATGAAATAAAAAAATAAAAACAGGCGCGTACGCAGACTTTTTTCGGATGGGGACTTATATTTTTTTTTGCGGAGGGATGTAATAAAATGAAGACAAGTTATCACTCAAGTGTCTATAATCGCAGAATTGGGCGTAAGTTTTAAGGATAAGAATGAAAATTGGATCAAACTTTATTATTAAAAATACAAAATTTATATTGTTGGGGTACGAAAAGCATATTTTTTCAGGAAGTTTAGGCAGAGGGGAGAAATATATCTCCTGAGACACCCCCTGAAATAAAACCCCTACCTACGCCATTGATCCTCAGACCTAATTCGAACGGGCGTCACTTGAGGATGCTGGAATATCGTTTGAGAGTGGTTTTTCAAAGCTATTATCAAAAGCAGCAATTTTCGTTATGGCCAGTTGAACGTTTTGGCGTGGACTCAATGTTCATCAATACCTTTTGGTTATGAAGGAAGACGACAAAAAAAAATAATGCTGATTTTTGAGGTTTTACCTTTCCAACTTGAGCACAGATTATCTTAATCGCATGACCTACCAACCTATTCTAACCAGCGTAGGAAGATCGAAATATATTTCGTTCGTCCGCCACAAAATACAAGTTATTCTGGATTCCAGTTGATTCCAGAGGGTCGTACATACTTCAACAAGCCCGACCACGAGAGTCAAAAAAATGTTTGTTCAGTTTATTTTTAGATTTAGGTTGGACCAAACCTATATCTACCGATATAGTTATTAGTAAATTTTTGTTTTACAATGGCTATAGTTTTTATTACAACTACAAGAACACAATCGATCAGATGTTATGTGACTGGCAGTTATCTTGACAGACTATAGGTGAATGGATGGTGGAGAACAGGAGTGAGCAGCAGTGATAGATCTACCCAATGAAGGGTTAAGGACCTCCGATACCTCCTTCCTAGAACTGCTACTACTCTATGGCTCTAAGAACTCCATTCATCGCAAGTCCAGTCATCATTATAGTATTATCATATGATCGGGATTGTAATATATAATTTTAATTAATGAATGAGAACGGAGGCTCAAAAAATCAGGCCAAAATTAAGTTCTTGGAAGATTCCAAAACAAAGATTCGAGTCTCTCAAATAGTAGTTAATTTCTAACCAGTCAACGTTTCGTCAGTTCAGACATCATCGGGACTGAAAGTGCAGATTAGAGATGTCACCAGTGAGCGATAAGGAAAAGTGGAACGGATTAAAAAATTAGTAGGCATCTATATTATTTTTTTTATTTCTTTGAATATTACGAAACATAATTACACTTTAGACCTATTAGTGTAATGTAGGATTATTTTATGAATTGTAGGTGGCACGTTTCACGGCCCTTCACATCTTGACCTTCCATTAGTATTTTATTGTATAATATAATAATTATAAATATTAATTAATAGGCAATATTGAAGTAAAAAAATTACTTATTTTAAAAAGTGGTATAAAATTGGGTATATACACACTGGCGGATCCAGAAGAGGAACACGGTAGACGCGCCGAAGGTGGAAACAAATTTTTTTCTTGAAAACTGTTTTAATACATATACAATTGCGGCTTTTATTGGTATAATAATTAAATTTTTATTGATTAATGTGAATTTTAAAACGTGAACAAAATATTTGTTATAAAGTTTCTAAGAGGGGAGGGAGAATTGGAGGTGAGGAGGACTGGAGTGGAGGACCTGTACATAAGTGTGCACCCATCCTCAGAAAATCCGCGACTGTATCTAAATAAGTAACAAAATCAAATTCAGATAATTTTAGTAAATTGGTTATAATAAAATCAAAAATATCTGATGTGGGCAACATATGACTTCCTTGTACGCCTATAAAATTATAAATCCGTGGCTCAAAAAGTGATACTGAATTTGGTTACTAGTTTCCGAAGATTGCAGTAAAAACGACCCTCGGCGTCCCGTCATCCATCTATTGACACACACACACACACACACACACTCTTGTCAAAGCATTAGAAATGGACAGTTTCTACATTTTAAGCGGAAAAACCCACTTAACTAATATCTTATTCTCATGATGAAGACTTGTTGATCTCACAAATGGGGAGGAAAACTAGTATTTTAGACTAAATTTTAACACTTAAAACAAGTAATAAAAATGTTAAATTGGATTGGAAGCCAAATTGCGTTTGCATCCTTTATTACCGAAACATATGATTTCTCTTTTAATTTAAATATAACTTTTGATGTAAGCTTATTCTGACCTTCAAGTAAAGTAGCCTTTCCGCTCACGAATCTTGACCAAAATCTAGTAAATACATTTATATCGATATAAAAGTCCTATTTACCAAATTTGAGATGTTTTACATTATTTTTTAATATACTTTTTGGCGAAAGTCTAATATGACCTTTAAGTAAAATACCACTTCCGGTTTTCCAATTTAGACCAAAATCTAGTATGTTATTTAAATCAATATATATGTTAGAAATACGAAATTTGCACAGTATTTTAATATAATTTTTGATGGAAATCAATTATGATCTTCAAGTAAAGTACCACTTCCGGTGATCAAGCAGTGATCAAAAAGGGAGGTTCACAACTAGATTTTACAACAATTCTAAATACAAAATTTCAACTTTCTACGGCTAACCGTTTTTGAGTTATGCGAAATACGAACGAACGTACGAACGTACGTACGCACGTACAGACGCCACGACGACACTAGTCCAAATGGATTCAGGGATGGTCAAAATGGATATTTCCGTTGAAATCTGGAAACCGAAAATTTTCGCGATTACAATACTTCCTTTACTTCGTACAGGGAAGTAAAAAGTATTGTCTTAATTATATTATTTTGTTATCTTTTGCTAAATAAAGACACTAAAAATTGAATACTTAATATGTCTCTTCTGCGTCATCGCAGCTTTTCGGAACATCATAGGGATTTGAGAACAATGTTAAAGTTTCTGGCTACATATTTTCCGGCTTTTGGTCTTCAACAATGATTGATTTTAATGAGGTAATGTAAAGATCTAGTCTCAGCAGAAGATATCGTAAAACATCCTCTTTCGAAGATTCCCTACTTTTTTTTCTTGGGTGAGATTCTCTAAATTTCCTAAAATCCATATTCCTCCTCGTGGGCCTCCTCCGTCAATTGTTCCAATTGGTTATAATTATCTGGTTTATATTTTCCTTGGCATGGGTTAGCAGTAAAATCTCGCAGAGGAAGCGCACAAAACATACTTCGTACACGGTTTTTCAGTAAAATGATTATATGAATCGAACAGTCGGGCGCGGTCGGATGAAATTACTAGATAATTGTAAATGAGAACATTTACTGGTTAACTACACATAGTAACACATTGTTCATGAATATTTTTTTTTTTTAAATAATAGAAAAAAGGGAGAACCTTAACAAAGATTTCTAAAAAATAATACCGTTGTCATAAAAAAAAATTGGTTGCAACGCGAAATCTTTCAAAAGGGTCTAAAAGCCGTTTCGTCCCATTAACAATCGGTAACGTCGACACTAATGTTTAAGTGCTAATGCTATCTTCCTTTACCTTCAGAATATGTTGAAATGTTTGGAGTAATGTAATATCTCTATATAGTTTGTCTTATTTAGGCTGTTGAAGTTAGGTGTACTACTAAGTATGAATTGGCGAAACGTTGACAGGTTAGTTATCAAATGATGTTTGAAAAATTCAAGAGTTTGTTTTGGAATCACCAAAAATACTCTAATATCTAATTTTAATAAAATTTAAATTCGGTGTCCACTTTGATAATGATCAACTTCATAATAAAATGAAGAACCTAGTTATACGACCAGTGTTTTATTCCTTCTTATAAACAACGATTCTCCCCACGATTGGGTAAACCTCTTCATTTTCATTTTTTCCTTATTGAATCATATCATTTTTAAAACCATATAATATTAGTTATAAAACATGGATTCTCAAAATAAACGTATTCGGAAAGATATAGTAAAATGTTCTAAAGCTCACCTAATATTGGCTGCAATGTTATGTGTTAAAGGACGTGTCCCGGAATAAATAAAGAATTTGTTATTAATTAGTAAAATTAAATGATAATTACGAAGTAGTCCGCGAAGGCCGTTCTAGCATATATCAGCTCCAAGTCTGTTGTCTATATTTTCCAAAAATTTGTGAGATTCGTAACGTATGAGGGGCTCCTTTTAATCAAGGAATTAAAAATAACCCGATTAATAATATTAAAATGAATAGAATCATCTAAAACGGCTTGAAAATATTTCAGAACTATTGAGCCCAATAAAGAAGTAATGTATATTTTCGAACTGGATTTACAAATAATAGTTGGTGGTTACAATTCTAGGACATTTTAATGTTGATAAATGAGTTTGTTTTAAAATATAAATTAGACCAACGGTGGCTTTGTAAAACTGATGGAGCAATTATGATTTGCACTTGGCTTATCCTGTCTGTTATTCCTCACATTATGCGGATAATATTCGAGCAACGACGGTTTCTGTTTAAAGTTTCTAAGTTTCTATTGAAATATTCTGAAAGAGTGAAAAGAACATTGTGCTAGTGCCATTAAGGTTATTGGAAGGGAACAGACAAGAGGACAGATGAGACACTATTTCCGATTCCTCTTCGGTCGGGGAGGTCCTGTCGAGGACAACAGGTGTCCAGGACCTATTGTCTCTTCCTCCGGGTTACCATGGCACTGCCCTCCAATTCGGTTCTAGTAAAAGTCCCAGAAAGAGCAAAGGATCCCATAGGATTACACTAGTATAGTTTACATTCTGATACGTGTAAATCTGCCGCGTAACAATCGCTTCAGATTATTATTTTATAAGATATAAACTATAAGATTTTCAATTAATCCCCAATGAGAAAAAATATCTCAAATAGACAAACTTAAGATAAGGACTTACCTGTCAAGAGAAACCGCTATTAAGCTGTAAATGGAGGCTGTCACAGAAACTCCCTGAACGTATGGAACGGTCTTGCACATCAACCAGCCCATCACCCATGCTGAAAATTGAAATTAATATTTATAATAAATGCTATTAAAAATAGTATAGTATTTTATAATTAATAATACCGAATAATAATCAAATTTACTACAATATTATATCGTTAATAGAGTGATAATTTTTAAATGAATAGATAAACCAGGTGTTAATATTATTTATAAATAAATTTGTTCATTATATTTTTTTTAATACGAATTTATGAGTGAGGTGTTTCTGTGGATACTGTGGAAGCTGTAGTGGACAATGTAATTACTTTTTCATTAACAGTGACTCGATTTTGGTCCCTTGATCCCTTGATTATATCCCTCCTGGGATATAACCAACATCTTCAAGGGGTGCACCTTGTATTATAGTGGATACTATAGATAATCACTGTACAATAATTATCCATTGCTAACAAACAAATTTAAAGAATTCACATAAACATTACTTGAAATATTTAAAGTAACATGCGCTTCTTCGGGTCTTCTCTCAAAAAGTGCAATAAAATAGTTTTTTAAACAATTGCAATACGACAATATCTAACTGTGCACTATATATTTTTGGATTGCTAAGGTGAAAATAAATTGTAAATATTTTCAAAGAAAATCAAAATAGTTTCCATTAAATAATATAAAAGTAACTAAGCAGCTGTAATTTAATGCTCTGTGCCTTTGCTAATATTTGTGCGATTAAGATTATATTTGTTTTTTAGAGAATTTAACTTACATTCATATGATTATGAGCATATGATTATGATTTACAATAAAATGCATGGTTTTTAAGTTATGCGCAAATAAAATTTTCTTTTCGTCATAATTTTTTTCCCTGGATTTTTTCGGTTATGTACTGCATATACTAAAAGCTAAAGGACATTGGTCAAGTTTAATAAAAATCGTAAGAGCCGTTTTCGAGAACATTGTAAAAAAATGTAAAACCAATGATACTAATTGCCACCTCCCGATTTTAAAAGTCGATTTTAGCGAAATCGTATTAGTGATATCCAAAACACGTACCTTATTTAAGTAAATTCGGTTTCGCACAACGTTTCGTTTTTTAGCTAGGCTATTCACAGACACAGAAACACGCACAGCCCATTTTGCGAGACTTGATTATTTGGACTCGTATTAATTTATATTAATATATACGTTTTAAAGTGGATGTTAAAACGAATATTTTCGGTCAAAACTCGGGTTTGAAATTTTTCATGACCCTTACTGTATATTACATTATATTAAGATTCTTAAATAGTTAGGTGAAAATAAAAATCTAGCGGTTGAGGATGAAACTGATATGATTATTCTGAATAATCGTTGGTAAAACAGTATTTCCTTAGTTTAAATGCTGGGCCCAATACCATCCGATTGGCGTAGAGATATATGTTTCATTTTACTATTTTTTTCGTAAAAAAAATTGCTTGTCCATTTTAAACAGATGTTTAAATTAAATATATATTTATATTGTTTAAATTAAAAATATATTTATTAAATATATATTGAATAATATATATTTAAACAAAAAATGTTTCAAGCCAAGTTCCATATCTAAAACCTTTTTTAGTTCACTTTTTCTAACCTTTTTTCGTAACAAAACCAAAAAAACAATCTGTAATATAATTCATGGAATAGTCCCCTCTAAACCAACCCTTAGATCACGCCTCTGTAAAGTCAATAACCACTCCGATATAGAAGTGCAAGGGTAATGCATATGTAACCGACACTGACAAGGCAACATGCTATATACGGTTACAGTTCTGGGTGCGGTGAACGTCTTTACCTTTCTGTTGGTGATGCTGATGGACGGGTACAGGGAACCCGAAGGTTTCAGACCATTCTTCCGCCTGAAGGGTCGTCCTTGCCACGTGTTATCGTTCGTGATTTGCCACTCCCACCGCCGGGTCAATGGTACTTAAATGACAGATGATGATGGTTGTCCCATGTTACCATCTTTCTCACTGTAGCTTTACTGTTGCAATCATATGACTATTTTACTATTCTAATCATAATATTTTAGAGTTATACAGTCATAACAGAATTCTGATATAATATTAGTATTAATATAAATCCGGTAAATTTTATACGTGTTGCACTTGTTTATGGCGGCACAGCTAAAGATGGTTGTGCAACAATAAAAGAAAATTTATCTCCTTACAATTTCCTATTATTAATAACTAATCCAAAACCAATATAATCATTGCATCCTAAACTTTATTATAATTTTATCTAACTTGTTAATAATCCTAGAAAAAACAATGTTGAGCAACAAGCTAAGCGATTTAATTGTTAAAAAAAAAAATCAACAACAGATATCTCTATTCTTTTAGTCCTCCTCTGAGCTGCTAAGTCACCAATAAATTTAGAAAAATAAAAAATTCCATGTTTCAAGTGCTATTATTTTTGGATTGAACTACGAAAGAGGGAAACTAGTTGTGTTTTTGTGTGTTATTTTTCAAATTATCTTGCTAAGGTTAGCCGTTAACTGCTAAAAGGAAATAATACATTAAAAATCCTTAAAAATGGGTTATGGTCGTTCTGGGTGATTCTTAAGAAAAGAGCAATTTTGATGAAATCTTCAGAACTATTTGCTCTGAAATCCGAGGGTTTTTCCTAAAATTTTCTAGATATATACCCAGATGCTCAGATCGGCCACCATTTCGGGCGATTTATGTTTTTTAAAGGCTAGTTCGTTTTCATAATCATGGAAAAATTCGTTACTCTGGGTGTATTCAATACTGCTTTCAGATTTTAAAACCCAATTCTTGGCTTCAAAATATACAATGAATTAGAAAGGGCTTCTGTTCCAGTTTAATAGGCTACATGAGTGATAGTAATGAGGCTGATCCATTTATTATAACAAAATAGTGTTTATATACGATCTCCTTGAATTTATTATACAAGAAAAGTTCATCCTATGGTTGAATGAAAAACGTTCTCTCCTCATTCTTCAGTGGGACGAACGAGAAATTTTAGGTTGACATGTTGTTGTGATAGCTCTTTTGTCTTGCAATAACCTTTCTTGAATCATCCACAGACCTCAGTTTCCAGACAGCGTTGTAACGGAGAACGTCACACAGGTAGGACATTTTATTAGTGTCCATCCCATGCTTCAATGGTTCACTTATTCAAACTTTAATTTAATTTTTCCTTCTATTACCATTTCATTCTATTCTTGGGGTTGAACAAGGGTGTAGTAATTATAATAGTATTAATTTTCATTAGGCCTTTTAAAAACTAATTATTCGACTCCATCCAGAGTTGTCAGTGCCATGGGTCTACTCTTGGGGTTGCTCTTATGGAAGTATTATAATTTCACTGGACGGTAACTGACAACTTAAGTGGTAACTGATTTAAACTTCACCAAATAAAATGAAAACAACTGTAATACTTCACGTTAATTTTTCTAGGATTTGTTAAGGCATTTCTATAATTTTGTTTCTTCAGATTTATTATTTATAATTATTATAAAAAGTGATTTTGGTCTCAAAAATATGGTTTATTCCGTTAATCGTTGATCGAAGAACATTCCCACGTTATTTGAATTTTTTTTTGGAGACCTCTACTTTTTGAAAAATCATCACTGAAAATAGCCATTCCCCTAAGAATCACCCTTCTGTGCTATGGATAGCTCACAAGAATATGACAGCGGAGAAATGACAACAGTCCGCAAGAGTGGAAGAAACTTTTCCTCTCCACACATTCAATTGACCTGACGAACAGTTGAAATATGGGCGTGTTTCTTTTCATTTCGCCGGATATGTGATCATTTTTCGGAAACACTTTCAATGAAAACAAAAATTAATAAATAAACGAGAATTCGTAAATTTATTTTTGATAACCTATAATCATTCAAAGGCAGTAGGAGAGGCACTTTAGTTTCAACTTTCAGCCGCTTGAGCTCGCCCTCGGTAAAGGGGCGTTGGTACAATTTACTTGGGAGTAAAGAACAAAATCTAAAATTTCCAACGATTTTGACGAGATTTACCAACCATTATTCAGCTATTTATTAAAGCACGAAATTGTATTTATAAAATCCCAATTTCTTAGTTTATTAGGTAGTGTTATTGGTTTTAAATTTTAATAGTTCTTTGAGTAAAATGTTCTCTCAACTATTTTCTCAATTTGAAGTAGGCGCTCAAATATCAAAATTTCCAACTTTTTGAATTTTCATATTATTAGGGTGGGAGGGGACATCTCTCATCCCTCTGATAATGACCTCCCTGCCGCCATATTCTTATTGGCTAACTATCCCTCCAATTATACATATAATTTATCTCTAAAACGGTTAGAACCCTTAAACATATTATTCTGATTTCTTTGGAGATCCAGGAATAATTTAGATGGTAAAAATGAGGTATAGAAATATTTTTTAAGAAATTACAATTTAACATAACATTATAAAAAATCTAATAAAACATATTAATAAAATAATTGTTATTATTAAACTTTTTAAAATCACTGCGATAAAACAAAGTTGTTTTTAATACCAGGAGTACAGCTGCATAGGGACGATGTTTGTCGATATCGCGATTTCATTTGGTGCAGCTTTAACGATGCGTGATATAGGAAGATATTGCTTCCAGTATTGGTCACTGTTCAATAGAAGGAATAATATTTCTTAGGAGTATATTTTATCGTCTCCTTCTCCGCATCAAAAGTTTTAGTATCTTCCGTTTTAGGTGATATCCAAAACAAGGTATAGCAGAACTATGATGAATTGTTATTGGGAATCTATGAGAGAATTGACATTGTTTTTTTACAATACGTTTTTTTCAATAAAATTATACAATTATAAATTTGAATACCGAAGCGTTACTGAATGTTTTATTAGTAAGATTGTTGAAGATCACAGTTTTTATTAAATAAATAATGTAATAATAATATTTAATAGTCGGAAATATTGCTAATGTGAACGATATACTAATGTGAATGATTTATTTCTTGATAAAAAATTGTTTCGTGGGTCCTACTTAATTTTTTTTTTTCAAATAATAATTTCATTATAATAGACATTAGCTTGATGCTGTCTGTACCCCAATAGAACAGTCTCTGTATTAAAAATACATTTTTAAACTTTATACATACGACTAATAAGTATTCTTAATAAAAAAATTAAAGAAAAAAAAGGCATATAAAAAACTTTCTCGTTTACTTAAAATTTAATTTAACAGTTACAGGAATGGAATCATTTCGAATATTACCACGCGGTTTATTTATTTTATCATACTGTTGTAGTAAAACTATATCGTGGACGTTCGAGAAAATGTCACTCAGTCCAATTAGCGAATCGTGATCACTTCTAGTAGTATATTGACGTCATTATTTGAAAAAGGACTTTACAGAAAACACATGAAACATTTCCCTTAAATAACAATACATTTTTTTTTAAATTCTATTCTTTATTGTTTACAAGCTATTAATGTCGCAAACATTTTATACTTCCAATATCCAATACTAAGGCTCCTAGTACAGTTAACGCAAGAGTGACGACTAAGAGTCGTCAGTATTTGGTACTACGTTATTAATAATAGTCGATTTTATTCCGTTTCCTTTTTTTTTTTTAATATTCCTTGAGCGAGAATCGATATAGGTGGTGTTTACGTAAATTGAAACATAAATTTCAAATTTTTGGCGCTTGTACCTTTTTCAAATAACGACTTCGATACGTATATTGAAAGTATTGAAAATTAACACTTGATAATTATAATTTTTTTTAGGGTGTTTTAATTAAATGTATGATCAATATTTTACTGGTAATTTTACAGCAATAAACATTCACTGATGACAATAGCCTGAATCTTAACATTGCCATAATAATTACAATTTAATACAATGAACCTGTTTTTATATGATATTGTTATATCTGTCGACATTGCCAGTCGTTGCCACTGCCTATTTGAAATAATTCTGTCGATAGCCGCCTTAAAGGAAACATAGTTTTCAAAAATAGACTATTGCCTAACATCTGTTTTCGGATTTATAAGAGTTCTATCACTAAAACTCACAGTAAATGCACCCGTAGATCTCAGACTCAGATGTTGTTGAATCTAGAATAATTCTTTATTGCGACGATTTTGCCACTCCTGTATTACCCGATCAACTTCTAAAATTTGAATTGAAAATAGCCTTCCTCTTGGAAACGAATTTATGCTAGACATCATAAAAGACTATTAGCAGCTAAAATTAAGTACTTAACATTTATTTATTTTTTATCATCTCTGCGTACCAGGTTTAATAGGTAAGATTGCTTATATTATATGAGTATAATATTTATAAAGCTTATATTAATTGAAACTTTTTATATATTTAATATTTAAATTTTAAGATATATTGGCTTCTATGTCGTTTTCCTTAGACAGCCGGGATCTATAAATAAAAGGCACAGAATGGCGAAGACCCTCGAGACTAAGAAGCCAGAGGTGACTGGTAGGTGACGTTATTGTCCCCTGTCCGGGGTGATTTACCGTTATTGGATCAGGATTGCCAACTGTATTTCAGGGCTTTAATTAACGACAGTGGGCCCTACCGGGATCCAGGGGGCAAAAATACGGGGTTTCGTCCTATCGCATTTACATGCTCCGGATTATGGCGGGTGGCTGTCCTGATGCCGGATAATTGGTCTGTGTATACATCTGGGTCAGTGGACCTCTTGGTCCTCTAGTCTTCTTCATCTATGTCCTTTTTTGTATCCTTCTTTATGCCAGTTGAATATTCCGAATTAGCTGGTCATATCTTTTGCATATCTCTGATGGACGCACATCATTATTCGTAGTATATAAACGATCATGAGGGAGAGCGATTCTAAAAATTCAAAACCATATGGATACAAGTTGGGTACAGGCCGGCCGTCGGAGTGTTATGAGGGGAGGGGCTAAATTCCGAGGGCCCGATAAGAGTTTACTAAAAAAACCTATTTTGCCAAAAAGTTTGTTGAATACATGCAAATAAAAAAATTATTTCAATCTATAATAAATAATATTACATACTTTTGCCATAATCTGACAGTGTAGCTTAATTTAGAAATATGTAGGAATGCTGTTTATAGTTTAAAGATAAAAGAGTTGTCTATTACAATAATTGTTGTTGCAAACAATACGTAATTCAAGCTCTACTTTGGATATTATATGAACACTTTACCGAAGTAATTATTATTAAATTATGCTAATATTATGAGGTAATTTCATCAAAAAATTGTGTGGCATTATAGGTAAAACAATAAACTCATGTCATTAACATGTGGTAGTAAGTTTGGTTTTCATAATACATTATTCCATAGATTAATATTATTGATCAGTTGACATCCGCATGATGGTATAGAAGGATCAATCTAATTAGGGATTGATAAATTATTAGCCACTTCTATAAATTTGTTTTATTGAAAACTAGTTTCGAATGTTATGCATTCATTTTCAGTTCAAGGTTTAAATGAATTATATCAAACAGAAAAGTTTGTACTGGTTCCTTCTCGCATTGTACTAACACTGTCTTGCAGTTTCCTTGCAGGACCTTTTTGGTCTCCTCAGCGATCCTCTTCATCTCAGACCTGTCTTCGGCTACCCTCCTCCATCCGTCGACACCCGACGACCGAAGGTATTCTTCCACATTCTGCAGCCAATGAAGTCTAGGTCTCCTTCAGCTTTTTTTTCACCAGGGTGTCCCTCCATCATCATTTTAGGGAGCCTACCACGCTCCATTCGTTGTACGTGCCCCAGCCATTTACATCGTCCTGGCCTTATGATGATCGACCTCATGACTACTTCTAGCACCACGTTAACTAATACTGGGGAAAGAGGATCTCCTTGCTTTACACCTTTCTGAATATTGAATTGCTTTGAATGTTCTCCTTGAATTTTCACTACTCCTTTGCTGCCCTGGGGTCATTATGATAAGCCTGATAAGCTTCATAGGAGATCCTAGGAATTTTAATTTTTCATACAGCAGATTTCTGTCTATGCCATCATAGGTTTGCTTATAGTCTAACAGGTGATGCTGTTCCACATTCCATTTCCGGCATCTTTCAAGCATCATTCTCATATTGGAAATCTATTGTCGATCTTCCTGAGCGGAATCAACATTGATACTCGCCTAGAACCTCTTCTGCTCTCTTGAACACTGGCTTCATCAGCAAAGTTGACAGCACCTTGTAGACTGTGAACAGTAGTCCCCTATAATTTCCACAATCCAGTTTACCACTTTTTTATGGATTGGCAAAATAATATACCGTTCTTTTGGAATTTCTTCCTCTATCCTTACCCTTAGTATCAATTCATATATTTCCCTGTGAAGTCCTCCCCCTCCTAATTTGAGAGCTGGGATTCCATCAATTCCTTGCGATTTATTATTTTTTAAGTTCATTATATCATCTTCTACTTCTTCAGGATCTGGTGACTCCAGCTCTATTTTTCCTCTACTGTTCCGATTTCCCAACTCGTTTTTTCTGGGTACTCATTTGAGTTTAGCACATCTTAGAAGTAGTCCTTCCACCTCCCTATCACAACATTCTTGTTGCCCAAGAGTCGACTTTTCCTGTATTTTCAAAAAGATATCCGGGGTTGAAAACCTTTTTTTTTTTTTTTTTTTAATCTTACACAGAAATTTCTGCTATTTTTACTTTTAAAATCTTGCAGCATTGTTTCCAGTTCTTCCTTTTCCTTTTTTCTTTTTTTAATTCTGCAGATCCGCTTCTCTGCTTCCCTTTTCTTTTTGTAGTCTTCGCTGGCCTGTCTTATACGTCTTTGCAGCATTCTTTCACAAGCTTTCCTCTTCTCCGGTACCGCTATTTTACATTCATGATCAAACCAACTGTTCATTTTCTCTCTCCTTTCCTTATCCGTTATCTCATACGTCGCATTCCTTCCGGCTTCACTTATTTTAATCCATTTGTTTTGGGTATCTTCCTCTTCTGTCTCTAGTGCAATGTTTCTTAGGTTTCCTTCCACCTTCCTTATATACTGTAGTTGTATCAGAATTTTTTAGGTCCTCTACCGCTACTACTGGCTTTCTTTCCTCTTCGTTTGATGGCCAGTCTTTGCTTGTACCTTACCCGGACAAGATAATGTTGAACAATCTGCACCCCTATTACTCCTCACATCTTCTATATCACTTTGGTGTCTCCTATCAATCATGACTTGATCAATCTGGTTCTCGGTTTTTGCATCCGGTGAGACCCATGTTTCCAAGTAGATAGGTTTATATTGAAATGCTGTGCTTGAGATTTTTAGGCTCTTATTTGCGGCGAAATCTGCTATTCTGCACTCATTGTCGTTGCAATATTTATGAAGGCTAAACTTTCCTACTCCTCTTCCCAAGCTTTCCTCCTTCCCAATCTTACCCTTGAAATCCCTAGAATAATTTTGACATCAGACTTAGGAATTTCATCAAAGACTATTCCTAACTGGTCATAAAAAGCTTCTTTTTCCTCATCTGTCTTCTCTTCTGTGAGTGCATGCACACTTACCAGGGAGACATAGAAGAAATTTCCTTTCAATCTTAAAGAGCATATTCTTTCATTGATTGTCTTATATTCCAATATAGTGTGTTTTATATTCTTTCTTACCATGAAGCCAGTTCCAAACAGATTGTGTTCGTGTGCACTATAGATAAGAATATATTCTTTCAGCTCCATTATAGTCGGTTCTCTTTTCCACCTTATTTCCTGGAGAGCCACAATGTCAATTTTATATCTACTCAGGCAGTCTTCTAAAATCTATCTCTTTCCTATTTGCAGGAGACTACGTACATTCCAAGTTTCTAATGTTAATAGCTTAATCCTTTCGTTCCGTGTCGTTTGCCAGTGATCAGTCCGAATCCGAGGTTGTTTTTTTTTTGAGATTATGGTATACATAGGTGGGAGTGCTGGGTCCACGTTGTGCCCTTTTTGTCGCCTTTTACGATTGGCAGGAGATACCTGAGGCCTATTCTGATCCGAGCCTGGACGGATTCAACTGTTTGGCTCAATACTTGGTAAGCTAAGTAGGTACTGAATCTTAACCAAAGGCTATGTAATAAGTTGATGAAGCCACCTTCTACCCTCAACCACCATGTATTTCTCAAAACTTATTGAAGGTTCAGATAGCCAATTTATTGAGGTTTTCCGACCCCACAGCAAATTTACTGCTAAATTAAATTTTCTGCCACTTACGGACTCGAAACCGTCCCTACTGTAACTATTGTGCTACTCCACTCCCATGTGTTTTTAATATGATCTAATAAAATGAGATGGTTTATAAAACCTCGGTTATTAAACTGTTTTTGATATAACCTGTTGACGCTACAGTGAATTATGAAATTGAAAGTAATTTTGGTGTTTTTTCATTCTATTACAGCAATATTATGTTGTTATTAATTTCACATGAGTGTATCTACTTATATAAAATCACTCCCATTGAATTTAGTATAACCACAACAATTTTAACATTATCTGTCTCTAGGTAAGGGACTTGGAGCATGGACGAAATATAAGGTTGATAAAACCTCTGAGGGCTGGAATATTTATAACCAGGCCATTGGAAAAAGGGAGAACTTAGGAAAGGTCACGATTGAAGATAGAATTTCCTCTCTAAAACCAGGACCTTCCCGATCTAATAAGCGAAATATTTACGTGGACAGGCAAACCTTTTTCCTTATCTCCTTTATTATTAAAGCTTTTTGCTTTTTTTATTAACTCATTTTTTTTTTCAAAGATTTATTTATCGAATACCAGTCGTAACTGGTTTACAAGAGTCTACTCAAGAACTGCGCTTGAGGCCAGTCTCAGATGATGTTATATTGAATTATGTAGGAGAGAGTAGAGATGCGTGATAAAAAGAAGGGGCAGTTTTCGTACAAATTTTCATAGTCATCTATTATTTTGAAGATTGTAGAAAAATAAAATAGGAATTTTATAGTCTTAGCCTTTTAGCTTGAAAAGAGGAACCTCTGTGGGTAACAAAGAACTATTATTATTTCCCGCCAGTGATGCTACAAAGGATAACTGCAACCAAATGTCAAAGTTTTTTTTTCTGTGTGCCCCTCCTCCCTCTCTCTAGAAAATATAACCAACTTTATTCATATGACATAAATTCCAATCACAAGGAAAGTAAATTTTTATATGCTATTATATATTTAGTGAAAATGCTTCCCGTAAGCATTGCTTTATAAAATAAAGGATTGATTTGAGAATAATGCTGTGTTTTTGTTATGTTTAAGTTATGTTTCACTGAATATATGATACAATAAAAAAAATCTGATGTGGACACCCCATGACTTCCTTGTACGCCTATTAAACTATAAATCGGTGTTTCAAAAAGTTACCCTGAATTTAGTTACTAGTTTCCGAAGATAACCGTATCTCAAAAACGACAATCGGCGTCGCGACGTCCAGATGGACGTCGATGTAATTGGACGTTGTATATGGACGTTGATGTAAGTGTCAATAGATATTGACACACACATTTAAGCTCTTGTTTCTGGAGGTCTCAGTCTGTTATTATATGTCGTTTTCTTTCAGTTCGTAACAACTTCCCAAGAGATTCCTTTGTGTTCCTTGACAACATTAGAACTGTCCAAGTCACTAGATAAAGCATTGGAATTCGACGGTTTCAACACCTTAAGCGAAAGAATCTGCTTAACTTATATCTTATTCTCCTGCTGCAGACTTGTTCAGCTCACAAATGTGGAGAAAAAAAAAGAATTTTATACTCAATTTTAACAATTAAAAAAAAATCTCGTTTGTAACCTTTATTACCGCACCATATGATCTCTGTATTTAATTTTAATATAATTTTTGATGTAAGTTTATTATGACCTGGTAAAATACCAATTTTAACCAAAATCTAGTAAATACATTCATATTGATATAAAAATCCTATTTATCAAATTTCAGATGTTTTACATTGAATTTTAATGTAAATTTTATGAAAATATAATATGACCTTCAAGTAAAGTACCAATTTCCGTTTGATAATTTTAACCAAAATGTATTATGTTATTTATATTAATATTTAAGTCTTATATACTAAATTTGAGAATTTTTGCATTATATTTTAATATATTTTTTTATGAAAATCAATAACGACCTCCAAGTAAAGTACCACTTCCGGCAATTATGTAGTGACCAAAAAAGGAGGTTCACAACTAGATTTTACAGCAATCCTAAGTACAAAATTTTAACTTTCTACGCCTAACTGTTTTTGACAGACGTCACGACGAAACTTGTCAAAATGGATTCAGGGATGGGCAAAATGGATATTTCCGTTGAAATCTGAAAACCGAAAATTTTCGCGATTACAATACTTTCTTTACTGGGTACAAGGAAGTAAAAAGTATAGCCCTTAGGGATTTTATAGCAAATATAACGCTGAACATATATATATATATATATATATATATATATATATATATATATATATATATATATATATATATATATATATATATATATAACACATTAAGCGTGTTATATATATAACTATATATATAAACACAAATATATATTCACACACTAGAAATATATGAATTATTAAAACAGTCATGACAAAATATATTAATTAAACTTCATTGTGTCGTTGCAGCGATCTTGACCCCAGGAGCGTTTTGGATGTCACCATTGGCCAACACATGGCCAAAAGTATGGTGGGTAATAAAGTAAGTAATAATAATAGCTATAACTTTATTCTTGGTCTGGATACGAACTCACAGAGGTTCATGAAAACGCGGAGCAAAGAGCACATTTTTACATTATAAAAAAAAATGCTATAGCAATAACAGAAGTAACAAAATAAAATATGCTATATCAGAAAACTGGGCGTCACAATTAAAGGAAATTCTTGTAGAAAATAGGGTAAATGGTTGGAATAAAACCCAAATTATTAGAAATATAATTGGAATGTAGCAAGTGGGCCACAAGCACCAGAAAGTCGAGAAGGGTAGAAATTATTTATAGCAACTTCGGATTAGACGTTGTCAATTTCTACACCGTACTTTTCCCAGAGGTATCGAAGCACTCACCTGCCAAATATGTGATAATACAGCTCAAACAGAAAAGCACATATCGCAAAAGTGCCCTCAATCCGAACCAATTCGACAGAACGGGGAACTATCCAAAACTTTGAAAGAAATGTTGCTTGACAATGAAGAGAAAGTCGTCGCTATGTTGAAATGATTAAAGAAAACAGATTATTATCACAATAGAATATAAAGACGGTTTTTTGATGCCAATGGTCCTTTGAAGTAAAGAAGAAAAAACTTTAACTTCACAGATCTAGTAGAAAAATATTGAAATTGGCGATGAACATCGGATCTTAAAATGCAATTTGCTAAGAATGAGTGGGTAAATCTCCGAGAGATAGTCTAATAATCAGACGGTTGGATTACGCTTGATCTAGTTTGATTTGAGCTTTGAGAGAGCTCGTCAAAAGATGTGTGCGCAATGATCGAACATTCGAATTCGCTAAGTCTTAAAATCAGAATATGATTAAAAATATCTGCACTTTTTTCAAATATATCGTTTAAATAGAAATTATATCGTTAATAGTTATCAATTTATTTAATTAAAATGCCGCATTATAATACCGAACTGAATTTTTATAGAATTTTGAAGACTTATCCTTGATATAATAACTTATCCTTGATATAATTATCCCAACACAAACCCAAGGAGGCGGCTGCCGAGGACGAAACCTGTTGCTCAAGAGGTCCTGGCAGACAGCGCTGTTAGCTAAGAGTGTCCTCAGGAGATCTGTTTGCTGTGGAGACCGAGATGACAGCAGCCGTCTGCTTCCCGCCAGTCACTGTCTGCCTTCGAGTCTCTGTCGAAATTGTCGGCGTCTATTTCCATAAGCGACAGGATCTTCGTGATTTTAGGGTCGTGCGTTATTAATAATTCACCTTTACTTTCTTTTGTTTATTTTTATTGCATTTTTTATTCTTACACAATGTAGAATGTATATTATGTATTTATAAGTATCTAAAGCTAGACCAGAGATGCAACAGGAGTGAATCAGAATTAAATGAATTTATTACACTCAAAAAGAAGATGCATCTAATCACCAATATAATTCATAGTGACAAAAAATAATTAAATTGTTGATTCAACCCACTTCTCTCTGGTGTTAGGGGAAAGAGAACTATTCCGTGAAGGCCACCGGACAGTTTCATTGTCCTTAATTAGTCTAAGAATACCTCTCAGGATATTTCTCTCGAAGTAATCCAACTTTTGTGCTACTCAGTAGCGTAGCTAAGATTTCGTTTCAGTGAGGAGGGGTCCATCCAAAGATACAACTTTAAAGGAACCCACCACAACCTGAGATATGGTAAGAGATAATCTCTCTATATAATATTTTCTATGCCCAGATATATTATTTATAAAATAACATTCAAAGGTTTGTACACTTTTCGTTTACAGCTAAGAATAAGTAATAGTATTTTCTGATTTTGGGAGAAAGGGGGAGGGGTCCAGACTCCTGGACTCCCCTACTGGCTACGCCACTGTTGATACTGACTGTTGAGCATCCATCATTCACAAGCGTAAGTTGCTATTGGCCTTATAAGACATTTGGCCTTATTTTCATAGAGCAATTTAGTAATTTGTTACTAATGAGTATGGATAGGAACAAATATATTCTTTTAGCTACTGCTAATCTGTATCCTATTTCAGCTCCCTCTTCCATATTTTCCGTGATTAAATATTCCAGGTTCTGGTGCTTGAATTAATCTCAAAAGTGTAGTTTGCTAACTTAACTTGTTGTTTTGTGGCCACATCATTTTACCTAGTGCACATCATCTTTGTTTTATTTTTGTTTGCCTTAAGACTCATTTTGGCTTCTTATTCTATCTTGCTTCATTTCTTTATACTATCTTAAGATGTTCCAATAAATGCGACGCCATCCGCATACGCTAGGTAATATTATATTTGGTAAATATTATATTGACAATGTCCAGTTCTGTTCCGATAATAATTCCGTGAAGTGTTACATTAAACGGCTATGGTACCAATGCATCATTCTGCCTTTGACCAGTGATTGCAATAAACGAACCACTACTCTTTCTATTCATCCGGACTTGGCTGATATTCTTTTCCATTGTGAATCTAGTTAAGTCTAACAAGTTTTCTAAGGACACAAATTTCTTTCTCTCCTTGATAACCAAATCGCACGTTTCGAAATCCACAAAAAGTACTACCAATAGAGTGAGGCCAAATTCGTACATCTTTTCTTCCAGTTTTTTGCAAGTTTCATTTTCACACGGAAACCTGCTTATCATGGAAGGTATAAGCCTGTTGTATAATGCAACAGCGAAGGTTTTCGAAGGAAACCTTCTGCAGCTACTACACAGACCATCTATCTGTAAATATTGGGGCAACTAATCCTTCCTTCCATTTTACTGGAATTCTTTCTTCTGACCATAGTTGGGCTAACCTCCGTAACACTACAAACCGAGATGAAGCTTGGTCTCCTTAATGAACCACCGCCATTCGGCTTTATCTTTCGTAGCCGCCCACCAGCTCCTGATTCCAAGTTATCTTCGAGTATCTTCTGTCTAACCATCGGCCCATCTCTGTCTGGGTCTTCCAGCTCTTCTAGTTCGATGCCTGATCTCCTCAAGTACAATCCTCGGGATCTCTTGTTCATTCATTCTAGCCCGATGGCTTGCCCATCTAAACCTTTTTAATTCCACAAATAACTTTATCCGGTTCGTCATAGATATCATACAGCTCTCTGTTCTTCCTAATTCTCCATCCAGCCACATCCCTGACTGGTCCAATATTACGACATAGAATTTTTCGTTCAATGATCAATAGACCTGCTGGTTCCTTTCGTCGTGATTGGAGATGGTCCAGGTCTGCGAGGCTTAAGTTAGTACACACCGGATAAGATTCTTATAAAGGATCAGCTTAGTTGTCATACTGATAAAACTACTGCGAAAGGTCTTGAGAAGACCGAAATAACATCTGTTAGCCGCAGTAAGGTGCATCTTTACCTCTGCAGAAATATCATTTCCGGAAGCCACAATTGATCCTAGGTAAACTCCTTAATATATGTGGACTACCAGCTTGAATAGTTCTGTATTCATTTTGGAACCAACTGATTGTAATAGTTCCGCACCGTTATATCATTTGGCTTCATGATTTTGCTGTTTTGCGATGGGAAACCAATTTCTCATCAAATTAGTCAATTACTGGAGAATCTGGGATTTGAAATCAGTTCCAGAACACGGTGAAAACCGTTATCCTTGATCCCCTTGATTTGTATTATGCCTCGTCCTCTTTTATTATTTCTATTACCGAAAACAAATAGTGTTTTTTCCTTCTTTTTTCCTATCAACATTTGCATTAAACTACTTTTAATAAGGACTAAATGTAAAGCCATTCGTTTGAATAGCTTCATAAAAAGAAAATAAGCCATTTAGAATATTTTATTTTCTGCATCTTTTTCATGCATTTACTTGGATGTAGTTCCGAAAGCATTGGGTATTTCAAAAATTATTTTCGTTATTGTTAGGAGAATAAGCACTATTGAAACATGGCGTGCAATATAAGATGAAAAGTTTATTCTCGCGATACCAAGATAAAGAGAAATGGAGTAATATCCTCTTATAAAGTAAACGTAAGTAAATAAGAAAACATGTGTAGTACATGTAACATGTGTCTGAATAGATACATAAACTTCACTTTCTTTCTCCACTTTCTTAACTTAAGATATCTAGAACTATCAGATTCAATAGAACTTTTTCATTCCAATATCTACTCAGTTTTGTTTAAAGCTTGTCCCAGTTAGTTGATTCGGAAGCTGAACGATGCTTAGAAAGGCTAACAGTAGAAAAGATACAAAATGTTTTAAGTACTTTTGATATCTGTATAATATTAGTATTTTATAATTCTGCATAGTTCAAGAAATATATTTCCCTTCATTTTATTCTATTTTGCTTATTAATCGCCGATGAATAGAAGAGTGCTGTTAGAGACAAATCCGTTGCTACCCCTCCCAAAGGGTTTGACATGTAGGGCTTGGTGTCAGACCGGACAGCTGGATGCCTCTCCACTCCACGATATTACAATCGCTTATTCTCACCCGCATATCTCATTCATGGCTGCTTGTCATTCAGCTCTCGTGAATGGTATAGCTTTCGCTCCCTTTCATCCTCTAGCTGCCTCAACTTGTACTCAATGGAATACAAATCGGAAATGTTCTAGTAGGGATAGGAAAAAAATCATAACTAGATTAAGAAACTATAGAAAGTGAAAAAAAAATTAACTTTCTTTGACATTCACAACTGAAAAAAAATTATGGACTGATTACAGACCCAATTTTTCAGTAAAAAAAGAACAGCTTTTGGATGTGGAACCGTATTTAAGATTAAAATTAACAGTCATGGAAACAAATTAAATTATGTCGTCTCAACATAAAAGATTTTTTCCTTCTCATTAATGTTAGTTAAATGTAGCATTTATTTATATTTTTTTATGAATGACACTATCACTATTGATCAAATGGACCGTAACAAAGCCACAGCCTTCTCTCTCGATGGGCTGTATTAATGCCTTCGATAGTATTGCTCATCCTCTGGAAGACTACAAGTTTTCCTTCGACCTTCGCACCTTCCTTCAATCTCAATCTGTGAACAATAGGTGATTTTATCACCAGAGCCTTCATAAGTAATCATATTTATCTTACAACATCATCATTTTATGTATCTAATTCGTGTAATTCACATCTATCATCAAATATTTTCAGTATATGAATGCAGAGGTTCTCCAAATAGTTCCAATTATTGTATTATTTATAATTGTTTTCAATCTCAAAACATTTCACACAGCCTTACACCATGACCTTATTATTCCATTTGCTTCAGACTTACTTCATCCAAAAATTACATTTATTTCTAAGGCCTGTAAATCCAGAAAACGTTGGTGTATTCAGAACAGTGGAGATAAAGCTCTCAGAGACGAAGTACATTAATGATGAATCCCCAGCCTTGGGATTACGAATGGATGGATCTCGAGATTGAGAACTATCCAGGCTCTTAGCCATTTCCAAACGGATTTAGAGTATGTTAAAAATGTATTACT
This sequence comes from Rhaphigaster nebulosa, assembly GCA_948150685.1. Classification (NCBI taxonomy): domain Eukaryota; kingdom Metazoa; phylum Arthropoda; class Insecta; order Hemiptera; family Pentatomidae; genus Rhaphigaster; species Rhaphigaster nebulosa. The sequence continues at coordinate 128,818,400 of OX411309.1, read as the reverse complement.
CATCTTGAATGATTTCGAAAATGCACTATTTCAGTACTAGTAAGATTAAACTCTTTTAACATTATCGTGTGTACTGTATAATGTAAAATCAGAAATTAATATTTGTTTCTCTGAGAACAGATGAAAATATCTTTTTAATAAAAGTTAAAAACAACCTTGAATGTTGTTCGAGTGAGCTTCCATAGCAGGGTTCTTAAACCTGTTATCGAAACTTCTCCAGAGGGATCTTTTGTGCTGATTCATAACCTATATCTCTTGATATATATATATATATATATATATATATATATATATATATATATATATATATATATATATATATATATAATATATACATATATTTAATAAATGTTTCCTCGCTACATTTGGGCACTTCCAGCGAACCCCTTTGGATCAACTTAGCTGAAAGTATGTTTGTATTCAAAAAACAAGTAAAACAATACCAAAGAAGTTGGAGTAAATATCAGTCAATATTTCGATATGTTTTTCGTGTTTTTTAAGGTTTCACGCATCTCTGCAGCCCCTTCAAATTGAGTTAGAGGATTGGAAATTTGTATGTGAATTGGGTGGTGTTAGAAAACTGCTTTTGTGTATCTCATCTTTTTTCCCCACCTCCGCGGATTTTTTGATTTGCATATCTTAACAGTCCTTCCAAATTGAGTTAGAGGGTTGATAATTTGTATGGGAATTGAGTTGGTGTCAGAGAAGTGCTTTTGGTGAGAGGTACTTTTGGTGTTAAGAAGTGGGCTTAACTTTTTTCTCCCATTCCTACCATTTTAATAATTTCAATTTTGTATTTTAGTGAAAATACGACCTTAAATACGGAGCTGCTTACGTTTTTTTTCTGTAAATAAATGATTTTTTTTTTTAAGGCTCTTACGTTAAAACCAATTAAAAACTACCCAGTCAAGGTAAAGGCTTCTTCAAGAATTTGACAAACGAAAACACATACCCGTCAGTAAAAGAAAAAGTAATTATCAGTTTTTGAACTCCATGTAAATAATAATAAGTATATCCTAAGCTTTTCCATACTTTTTTTTTTTTCAAAAATGTGATTTTCCTGAACCTAAATGCGCTCCATAATTTTGATAGGTACTCTATCCAAATAGGTACACTATTTTTCCTGATACTGAAAGAACGAAGTCCTGCCAGACTTTCGTCCCCTTTATCCTTTCTTGTCATTCTTGTTCTTCCTTAATTTTTCCCTTTTTCCTATTCCCAAATTAACTTAAGTAACCATTCAAACACCATACTATTCATGTCCAAATTATGCTCCCATTTCTCCTTCTATAAATGTGATGATGTTCTTATTTTTCTCCATCAGTTCTCATATCCTTTCCTGTTTGGATCGCCTTGCTGTACTCTCAAGAAGTCCACTTCAGCAGCTCACAGTCTTTTGCGGTTACTAGCATCAATAGGTTATGTTTCATAAGCCAGTCATTAATGAATTAATGATCTATTGAGATCATATGTTAAGTCAAAAATTTAATCCTAAAAATATTAAATGTAAAATGTTTTGAATTTTCCGAGCTCTCTCATTTCATTTATGGTACAATTAACAATATCAAATGTATATAGCGTAATATACATTAAAGGAAAAAAATCAACTACTTATTATAAGAAATGTAGGTTAGATTAACCCCAGCTTTGTGTCAAACAACTGATTGGGGTTAATCTAACAACGAGACCACCAAAAAGTAGTTTATAATGAAAATTTATGCGCGTTGTCAATTAAATAAAAATATAGCTGAAGAACCGTTTGAAAAACTTAACCTAAACTACCCCCCGCAAGTGGAAGAAGGTGAAAGACAAAGGACAAAAGGGTTTGATATGGCTGAAGGAGTTAATTGGCTTCTCTCGTCTTGGAGTAATCAGTTCTTGTAGTTTGCACAGCTCCTAATAGAGCTCTTTGGGGTCCTCCGGCAAAGCGTTCGCGAAGCTTTGGCTATAAAACTTCAGGTATTATCCTCTACAACTGGTTGGTGCTTAAGATATCAGGTCATCCCATAAGTAATGTCGGTTTTTAAAAATCTGTCTGTTTATGTTGATATAACTAATCCATTTAAAATTGAATTGTGTTTACTTATTTTGTTCATTATAGCATTACGTACTCTTCTATTCATTATGTTTTGTTGGAGAAAGTTAGTTAGTCTGTGCTGAATATTCAATTAAAATGGATCTGATTGCAAATGACGGTGGACAGTAGAACGTGTCGGTCCAATGTTTTCCTGCTAATTCTTCAACTGTTACAACAGAATTTTCTTCAACAGTAGCCTGCAAGAGTTCGTCGTCGAGCTCTCTATTGGTCGACCCGTCCGAGTCTCGTCTTAAAGTTTGCGGTTTACCGCTCGAAACTTTTCAAACCACCCCGGTGTATTTGCCGTTCACTAATGTCGTTTTCTCTATGTATTTCTGCAAGTTTCTGATAAGTTGAAGCAGCTTTTTCATCCATTTTAATTGAAATTTCCACTTTAAAAATATTGAATTTTGATGAACACAAGCGCAAAAAGAAGGGAATGCATAAAAATTTGAATTATCGAAACTGCTCCAGTTCCCTTTTTTCCTATTTCTACTTCCTGGACTCTAAGTAAAATTTCCAAGTATTTTTAGTTTGAAAAAGTACTGTGTAGGAAATTAATAGATTAACCGTTAAAAAAGTACAATGATTCAACAATTTCTTCCAAGCATTATAATGATCACTATCACTGTAAATAGAGATTAAATATTTTAAGATTATTTTTGTATTTTCAGAATTTAAATAGCCTAAAACATGAACAGTTAAAAAAAAAAAAAAAACATTAAGATAATTCACATTTGATGGCCATCTTTGTAATGATTCTGGTGAAAGCTAGATAGCACATTTTGATGTCGAGTTGTAACCTTGTTTCTAGAAAAATACCCTCTTCCTCATCCCTTCTCTGTCCCCTCAACTCAAAAAAACAAAACAGAAATTACGGCAAACTAGAAGAAATATTGTCGAGGTTTTTGTGACAGATTTAGCGAGGAAATTTGGAGGTTATGGTTTCTTCAAACAAAGAAATCTTGTGAATCCTCTTGTAGTTTCTTTTAGCGTTTGTATAAAACCGGTACCACGCCGATCGAAATTCGTTCCGAAAACGACTCACATCTTCATATTTTGCGCATACGCGGAAATTACCGTAAAAGTGGACGTAACAAATCACTCAAGATTCTTTGATTTGCGGCGAAAACATTTATCCCAAACCGGCTTCTACAAATTTAAATAACGTTAAACAAAATTTAACCTTAACACCTCTCTGTCAACCTTATCACTGGCAGACTAATATTTATTTTAAAATAAAAATTGCTGATGTTTTTCATATCAGATTTTATTTTACACTTGTGATCAAATTCATTGATTGTAATCAATTTATTTCAACCAGATTGCAACTTTAGTGTAAATGGCCCCAATGGTCGAAACACAAATAAATAAATATCTAATTATTTTAGTCATATTTTCCCAGAAACAATACCTTAGAAGTGGGGGTAAATTTCATTAAACATTTCGGTATGATTACCTATTTTTTGTGATTTAAGGTCTTGTGCACCTATACAACCCTTCCAGAGTGTTGAAAATTTGTATGTAAATTAAGTTGGAGCTAGAGAATTGTGTTTTGGGGGATCTAGATTAATCTATTTAGGAACTGAATGATCATTATAGATAGGAAATGACTTGAATAATCCCCAAAATGAGATTCTCTCTCGTAGATGAAGATTCTTAATTAATAACTAGTTTTTAAGATCTAAACCTAGACCTATATATCGGCTGGCGAGTCTTATCGATATCTTGAGGATATCGATCGACCCAGATCCAAACTGACAGAGCGAAATCATTGAAAAAAATATGAACTCTTCTGCATAAGTTGATTGCCTTGTCCTTGACAATTTTTGAGAAAAATAAAATAACCGAATACAATGCATTTAATCAACCGAGGTTATATTTTAAAAGATATCGGTTAGGAGATATTCTTCTGTTGTTGCCAATGTTTAGAAAGGACAAAAGAAAAGCGAATTGAAAAGCTGCTAATGGTTCTCCAAACAATTGTCTTTATCTAATCGCCTGTTCCGATCAACTGGCTCATGAAAAAGATTCCCAGGCATATGCTCTCTTTTCCTTGCCTTACAGTTTTCAACGTGTATATATAAACCTTTACAATAAAACCAGCAATCAAAGCAATTATTAATCCTTTTCTAGGTAGAGTTAGTGTCATTTTGAAAGCTATTTTCTTCAAAATCAATGATATGATTTTCGTTTTTATATTTTTTTATCGTTTTATTCCACTATCAAAGGGCAACATTGACAAATGGGGGAGGTTTAATTTTTTTGTTCAATGTTAAACAACAGTTTTATATTAGTTTACCGAATGAAGTACCTATAATGGCGTCACATCAAAATACGGTAACTTTTAACTTTTTTTTCTTTTGTTTAGATATACGTTTTTCTTTATTCACAACTTATAAGGTTACTATTACAACAGTTTTTTACATGAATGCATTTCATACCATTGTTTTAGAAGAATTTCCTTAAATACTTTTCCGAAATACGGATGTGATTTTTATTTTTTTTTTTTTTCTGTTTCAATCTCTTTCTGAGTTTTAGAATTTATTTTTCCTCTAATTGTTTATCTCTTTTTAATTCACTTGTTTTTTCCATTCTTTAAACTCAAAATATTCCGTAGTAGAGGTGAAATAATTCTATCCTTCCTCCCAAAACCAAAGAGGGAATATTTTTTAAATATTCATTTATTATGATTATATGTAATATTTATTTATTTATTACAGATAATATTTAAATACGCATTTCGAGATATTTATTTATTATTATATAACTGTTTACTTATATATTTTTGTATTTTTGTGGAAAATAAATCTTTTCCAAAATGTTTTTCATTTTTTTATCGATTAGGATATTTTAAGGGAAAAATAGAAAAGAAAATTTCTGCAAATCATACGTTGCCAGGAAAAGGGTAAAATAGGTACACTAGACTCTCGCTAATCCAGAATGATTAAAACCAAGTGATAAGCGAACAATTCGGATTACTAATCTGAAAAAAAAGGTAAATTCGTCAACAGTAAAACAATTTAAAAACAAAAATAACGAACTAAAAATATTTTTACAATAGTTAATGAGTTCAGAAATTTATTTTTCAATTGTTTTCATGAGAAATGATCTGACATTATCGTTTGTTTGGAAGTGAAAAGGATATTTTTCAAAGCCTCTGGCCGAAAACTGATAGCTCATAGTTAATTATATAGTTGAATAGCGTAAACTAGTCACTGTATTAGCAATATAATGTTGCGCTGAAGACCAATTTAATAAAAAGATTAATTAATATCTACCGATAAAAAATTATGAAAATAAGTACCCTTCCAAATTTCAATAGCTTTGTTTTAAATAAAATGAGTTGGTATTTGTAACTAGATTTTTTAGACCTAGCAGCACGTTATCAATGCATGCGGTTCCATTGAATATACCATATTTATACACTTCAAATTATTATTATAATAATAATATTAATTATTAATAAATTATTATTAATATAATAATAATCATTAAAATGTTTTTTATCAGTGGTTCGGATTAGCGAGTCTACTGTCTGGTGGTAGCTAAGAACGGGAGTGCCCAACCTTTTTCTACCAGAGGGCACATTCCTGTCGGGCACCTTATTATTTTTTTTTCTTTTCCGGAAGGGTCCGATATTCGCATTACCTCTACATGACTTAACCGGGGCAGCATTGATATCATGCTAGGAAGAAATTGCTTGATTCCTCCTCCGCTTAAGCAACAGTGAATGCTTTTATGATTATTGTACGCTCTTGATTACTGTTTATTAGTGTTGAAAATACTGATAGTACTTTATAAAAATACAAATTGCCAAGTGAAAAATATAGGGTTCGTTTCATAGAAAAGTTTGTTTTTAATGATGACTCTGCTCGAAAGATTCAATAAATTTGTAAGTAGTTTTCTATATTGAATTAAGGAGGCAACAGTCTTAAGAATTATTGAATTGCGAATTTTGAAAAGGGCTCATCTACGAAAATCATATTTTTCCAAGAAAAACAAAAAACTGAATTCTTGTTGGACTTATTTGAACAGATTTTATTTTCTTCGTGTATTTCACCACTATGACAACAATATATCAGCCTTTATCACTCATAAAATATCGGTCTATATGACTACATGAAAAAAACAAGAAATGAAAAAGTCCTTTTTAATAAATCCCGAGATGAACGCTTTTCGAAATGTACCATGCAATTATATTTAAAAAAAAAGAATATTTAAAATACATTTATACGAGATAACATTTATGTAACGCTTATATACAACGGAAAATATTTGATTTGTAAAATATATCATTTGTAATTTAAGTAAAATAGTCAGTAAAATAACTTTAATGTTATTTTTACAAATGAAAATATTGAGTCTGATTCTAAAAAAGCAGATACGTATAGGTAGCCAAAGACGTTTTGGATGGATTAGGAAAATTTAATAAGTTTTTTAACAATTATTTTTGTTGTCTAAGAAGGATCTTTGTTTTTTTTTCTTATGATGGAGGAGACCTAGGAATGTGGGGAGCCTGTAGACAACATTGTTAAATCAGGACTTCTCCCGGAGTGATCTCAAAATTCATGTTGTTGACAATGTTATTGAAACTGTTAATGACATTTCGTTGACCGGTGTAGAGGGCAGGTATTAAAATTCTAATAACATCAACTAGGTTTCAAATAAAAAAGTTATTGACATTTTGATGTCTATATACACTAGTCAATAGGGAAATTTTGTTAACATTCGGTGTAAACATAATCAAATGTTATTGGAATTTTTCAGAGAACATCTTTGAAAAATATTAATAACACCTGTTATTAGCAAAGTTATCACCGGTGTAAATCCACCTTCATCTGTGCAAAGTCCCCTTTCTTTCAGTTTATACCTAACTGTTTTGGATGGATTCACTGTCTCTATTTGGTAATTATTTTTTTAGGCTGTTGATTTGAGATGTGCTGTCTATGATCTGCATTTATGTCACTTATCTTTGTCTGTTTTAAGTTAAATAATGTATTTTGAACTACTATTTAATACACGATAGTAGTACTACTATTGAAATATGAAATAAATTTAGTAATATGTGCTACCCCTAATTATAAAAAATAAAAAAGACATAAATCTTTACGTTACACATTAAATCTAAAGGTACCATTTCAAATTAGAAATAAATAAGTATCTGAAATACTTATACTAATATCATATCAAATGATTCCCAACTATCATAGAAATAGTTCTACTCCCAAGTGTTTACTTTTACTTCTACACCCGTTATCTTATGTCGTCAATTCGGCCACACGCGGTATGAATCTTTCCAATCTATATTGTTTACTTCCTATCTCGGGATCGAATATCTTATACGACTTCCTGTATCCAGGCACAACCCTCGCAGAGATACACATCGTAAAAGTGGGTAATTGTCCCGAATCGGCCGAAATCGGTTAAGCTATGTGTGTTTTCGGCAATATAAGAGATAACCAGGAGTTAAATTATAAGTGAGACAAACAGTCGGCGGGACACGTGAGACAGATGAGGGCGATATGCTGCCCTTGCGGTCGGGTTCAACGACCCCAGAATCCTCTCCCCTCCCCCCCCCCCGCGGCCTGTGGCCAGCTCGCTTTTTGTTATTTATTGCAGCCCTCAGCACTGCGTGATATTGCCAACCGATAAGTTGGAAGCATCGCCCATGTCGCCACAAATCCCGAAGATGTTCTACCAGCCCACATATGCTAATTCTGTCGAATGCATTAAAGATTCCAGTCAGCTATATCCTCTTGCTGATATAGTATACCAGATTTAACTGCCTTCTAAATATCTTTATGACAGTTAAATATTCCGTTTGCATAGCAAACGGTATGGATGCATTTTCATCAATACTGTATTTAATTAGCAATATGCTTCAATTAAGTTCATTAATCTACAAGAAAACATTTGAAATTTGTTCTTTATTCTTTTATATTTTGATAGCAACTATGCTACAACGTTCTAAGCAAATTTGATACTTTATTGTGTTCCTCGACTTTCAGAATGAGAACCTAGATTTAAAATTTGCATCAGTTTGTAGTTTGTAGTTTGTTTATGTGGAAATGTTTTGCTAAACTCTAGTTCTGCTACGTATGTCAATATAGGCCTTAACATTGCGTTTGAGTTAAGTAGCTTGTTTTGTAAGTTAAGTGAGGATCTTTAGTTTAGAAGATCAGAAATTTGATAGTATTAAGCGTCAGATGTTATCATTTTAATTTTTTATTTATGTCTCAGGAGTCTTTTGTATACGTATAGTCTGAGGTACCGGACATAGTTCTTTGAAAACTGGATTGTTGGGTATTCTTACAGGCGAACAAGCTGTAAGTGTTTTTTCGCAGAGAAAAGCCGACATGCCATATATTTTATTTTTCCATTTATAGAACAGCTTTTCAAGATTAAATAAATGATTCTGAAGTAGGTATTTGTAAAGTATATGATCATGAGGTTACTTGTAATTACAAATAATTACTATACTGGTAATTATTAATAAAATTGTTTTTTATGTGGCCATCAACGTTTTAATAATTAGTAAAATAATATATGTATAATACATAATATATAAGAATAATATATATATATATATATATATATATATATATATATATATATATATATATATATATATATATATTCATGGACATATATGGTTTATCATTAAAAGAATCCTCTGGCTATTATATCATAGAATATAAACAAACATAATATATATATATATATATATATATATATATATATATATATATATATATATATATATATATATATATATATATATATATATTATTATAGACTAGCTAACAATGGATAGATGTCTTACATTAAACAATTCTTCTGATTTAGTTTATGATTATGTGGATTGTGGTTTCCAAATAAATAAAAAAAAAGTTATGAAATATTTGAACAATTGTAAGACTATTATACCACTTGGGTATTTTCCAGTAGAAGTCCCTTGTATTAGTGAAATGCTCGGTATGCCTTAGCCTATTGTAGTGGAATTCTTTATACAATAAGTTTAAATTAATAGAAAATTCATATAATAAGTTCGAATTCATAGAAAATTTCTCCGTCTTATGGACGGAGAATTATTCTGTTTATCTTCGAGTCGTATGTTGAAGCGTGTTAACATGTTGATATTTAGTCACTAATGTAAGATTTTCTTATTTTACTTATATATTATCATAATCATTCCTCATCTACAACTCTATGTATTGTAAGGTATTTATATATATATATATATATCCACAATATGAATGATAAAAATAAGAATATTATTTAAATATATGTTTCTATAATTCTTAGACCCTTTAAGTGGTGTATCCTGTACTAAGTATTAAGTTAAGACTATGCCGTTAGCTGGTTAGACAAACTAAGAGCAAACTGGAGGATCGGATTGGAGAGTGACTTCCAAACTCAGTTTGAAATAGTTACTTGGGCTACAACCTACTCTTCGGCGAAATCTTTTCTACAGTTCAACTCTACAACCTCGGTTCATTTCATTGTCTGTTCGACTTCCAGCTTCTAAAACTTACTAGGGATAAGTATTAGGAGATCTCTTTCCTTTGAAGAAGATTTGAAGTCATCGAATTATAGGAAATTATATCGCATTGCATTAAGAAATTTGGAAAACATTTTAGCTAATATTTATTGTTATTTGAATGTTATTTAATCTGAAAGCGTTACATTGTATTTCGAAAATTTACAATATTATTACGAGGGTGTAAACAATCTTTGTGTTTTTTACCTTTGTATTAAACGTCGATAGTTTACTCCTCATTATTTAGTCATACATCTCAAAACATGGGCCATCATTACCTATTACTTGAAATACACTGAGCTATCAACTCGTTTTATAAGATATAAAATTATAAGATTCAATCATTTTTATTTGTTAAATGTTCTAAACCGTTATTAGGTTTATTATTTCAAACTTACTTTGCTACTTTCAATTAATGCAATTAGTTTAGAGTAGTTTTTATAAAGTAAATTTCTTCCTTGAATTTTTGTTTATTTAAAAAAATTATTTTATTTAACGTATTTCTTGACGTTTCGTGGAATCACCCCATCTTTAGGATATAACTCTGAAATTATAGAACAACATTGTAAATAATTCACACCATAAATAAAAACACTGAACATACATAAATGTACACATATTAATTTTTTTTAAACCATGTTTTAACAATTAACAATTGATTAGTTTGTTTTACCTTAGGTATTATTCTTTAGTATTATTATTATCATTTCTCCACTATATTTTGTCATTGCTTAAAATCTATACATTTTATTTTATTTTACTTATTTTAGTCACTGTTACAATTAAAACTGTTAATTATATCTGCATAATGGCTGGTAAGGTTTTTATATTTGTCTTATATTTTTGGTAATATGAATAACTTCAATTATTTTTCTATTTCTTGTTAATTTTACTAATCTATTTGCACTTTCAAAATCAAGATTGTGGTTATGTACTATACTATGTTGTACTCATTAATATTTATATTACTGCCATGTATTAATATTAGCGTTTTTATTATTCTTGTAATTACTTTTATACTGCATAATTCTAGTTCCAAATTTCTTAGAATTTTCACCAATATATGCCTTATCAAAATTTTCTCATTTTATCTTGTATACAAAATTTGTTTTCTCCGTCCTATCAATTCTGTATTTTTTTGAATTGGATAAAAAATTATTTAGGCTTCCCCGCTTATCGATTTGATGGTCATACCAAATTAGTGTTTTATTTGTTTTCTCAGTTAAACCTGGTATGAAGTTCATTTTGTAATATTTTACTAATTTACTTGCACATTTATTTATAGCATTATCTGTATGACTTTTATCTTCTGGTTGATTATCTTTTTTATTTTTATCTGTGTAAAAGTCCGTATTTAGATTTAATTTTGTGCAGTTTTTTATAAAGTAAATTTCTTCCTGGAATTTTCTGTTTATCTATCACATATTTCAAAACCAAATATATAAACATATATGAAATATAAAAAAATAAAAATTATTACAATTGATTCCTATATATTGGCTTTTTGGAACTAAGATTATGTATTAGAGCAGCTATTGCATTCAGGGTCTAGAAGAGGTGGAATAGAAAACTTTTATTATATAAACTGGATTTTCTCATGTCAGAATACACATTTTACGTTTTACTATTCTCTCGGTAAACGATTTGATATTGCTCTGGCAAAGGATTGTTCGAAATAAGTTTTAAATAAATTATTAGTTAGATAAACTATGCAAATAATTCCTACTGCTTTATATATTGGATCGTTGTAGCAAGTTCGTTGAACTATACACGATACCATTAGAGCACCCTATGATATACCCTAGGGAGAGAATAGATTTAAAAGACGAGCTTGGGCCGCCTGGAATTCCAATCCTTTGTAGAGGTCTGCGGTAGTTACCGAAGTTATGATGAGGATCTCAGGAATACCCTCCCTCGCCGAACTCACAAAGTGAAACTCTAAGCGAAGTGACGGCTCTCACGGAATGTTGGGGGTGGACCTTGCGTCAACGTGACACCGCGCGGTTGGATATTACAGAAGTTCCGTGATGCAAATGCATTCCTTCTTTATGTGAATGCACTTGAGATAGATCTTGAATAATAATACACCTGTTGACGAACGTATGAATGCTAACTGGGTACAGGTGGGAATATTGTGGCTGCATCTTGGACTGCCTAACATTGAAACACAAGATTTTCGGAAGGAACTGAATTTTCGTAGACTCGAGAGAAAAACTTCACATCTAATAGATGCAACAGGTATTGGTACCCATTAAATCAATTGAGTACGCAAAAATGGCGTGTGTTTTTGTGATTTGTGCAAATTAATGGAACTCATATAATAAAAAAAAAAATTAAATTAACTCGTTTATCCTTACATCTGTTGGGCGTTGAACAATTTAAAATTGTTCTTAACTTTATATCAAACATATCTGTATGCACTTACATATTTACAAACGCATACAGAATAATAAATTTTAGAAATAATAAAAGAGATGATGTAGTAATTTATCACAGGATGTAACCCATTCAATAGGCCGTGTACCTGGATTTAAAGGGATGTTGAACAACATAATTATTTTATTAATGAATTGCTACAATGTATAAAATGGGGATTGTATAGATTGTTCTAATAGAAAAAATTGATGCGACATCACCAACAAATAATGAAAAAAAAAGTTTTGAGTGAAATTGACTCTTTTAATATGAATGGATTGGAACAAGAATGTGACAAGCCACAATTTTAAAGTTAATGATTATTTTGTTTGATTACTTTGTTTCTCTATATAGCTCTTTATTACGCTAGTTTGGGTACATTCCATGAGATAGTCCTATTATCTCATGTAATGTACCCAATTTAACATAATAAAGAGTTACTCAAAGAAATAAATTAACGTTTTACACAAAATACTCATTAGCTTCAAAACTGTGACATGTCACATTCTCACCCCAAGTCCTTCATATTTATTTTCTTATTTTATGGGATGTGACGTTTATTTTATTTATATGTTTTTATTTAGACATAAGATTTATAATTATTATATATGTAGAAATAATTCTTAAAATATAACAATACTTCAATTTATAAATTATTTTTATCGATTGAAGTATTGTTCTATTTTTTAATAAAGGAATCATTGACAGTAAGTTCTAGTGATATTTTATACTTATCAAATGGAAATTCACTATTGGGGGAAAATCTTCCTCGGATTCGGATCTAGTGACCCCCAAAACTCGTAAAAGCCATTTCGAATTTTATAAATATGACATCAGTTTCTAATTAATAATTGGGGTTGGTCCAGATTCATAAATTAGAAACTGATGTCATATTTATAAAATTCGAAATGGCTTTTACGAGTTTTGGGGGTCACTAGATCCGAATCCGAGGAAGATTTTCCCCCAATAGTGAATTTCCATTTGATAAGTATAAAATATCACTAGAACTTACTGTCAATGATTCCTTTATTAAAAAATAGAACAATACTTCAATCGATAAAAATAATTTATAAATTGAAGTATTGTTATATTTTAAGAATTATTTCTACATATATAATAATTATATAAACTCAATAATTGGGGTTGGTCCAGATTCATAGAGTTCTTAGGGAATCAGTTAACTTCCATTGTCATAGTGAATCTGGTATTTTTAATTTGTAAAATATAATTATCGACAAAAATAAAAATTAAAAAAATTAATAAAATAGAAACTTAATAAATAGATGATTTTTTAAATTAATAATTATATTTTGTTAAAATCATGATGAAAAGCACTTGTTATGGCTTCGATTTATTTATGTGCGTTACCAAATTCATTTTAAAAGGGTGTTTACTTGAGCTGCAGTTAAGTAATTTTTTTTTCAGATATGAAATTCGGCGAAAGTTATTTACAGTGGAATCTCACTTATCCAAACCTCGCTAATCGGAACCGTTCTGTAAACCGAACCTCACTAAAAAAATAATAAATAAATAAACTGAAGATTTGATTTGAGGTAGGTTTATACATCCATTCAATTAAACAGTTTATAAGAACCTTACTTGTAAAAAATCAAGTTAAAAATACCAATTCCATTTATTTAAATTACATTTTCTCAACTCCTTTGTCAATGACCTTATGAATGATTACTTCTTTATGAATGATTAACCTTTTCACTGAATTAATCTTCAGTGCGAAATTGTATTTTATTACAATGAGTAGTTCAGACTATTCCAAAATAGAACCATCTATGAATTCTAAGTTTAAAAATAAATTTTTTTTTTCCAAAAATCATTTTATTAGCTCTTTATCACACTCCACCACCCGGGGACTTTTTAGTAACGTACGTCTTTACTCATTTTTCTACCTACTGCCCAATCAGTTATAAACTTTGTTTTGCAAGTATAAACATCCATTACCAAGTACAAACATATATTTAATCTGCGTTAAACTGTTTTATTAATTTCAGATGTGTGTTTTGAAAGGGAAGCGTCTCAAATTAATTTTGCAGGAGAAACAAACAAGGTCCAAGCGCTACACAAAATGAAATTTAGCGATTTGCCGTTTGACAAAGCAGTTTAATCATCACGAAGCAGATATGGTCAAAAGCTTTGGAAAAGATTATTTCAACTTCCAAACAAACAAAATTCCACAATATTCTCCAGGAAACAATTTTAAAATAAATTCTGGACAATCGTTAACTATAATAAAATTTTTTTTTATATAATTGTTGTTTTTAAATTGACTGGTTATGAATGAAGTTATCTTTTTTTCCCGTTCGGTTATCCGAATTTGTAGGTAATCCGAACACCCTTGGTTTTAATTAGTTCGTATTAGCGAGAGTCTACCGTATATATTTATATAAATATTTATTAACACATATTTCTTTTTATGAATCGATTTCTAGGAGCTAAACAATGAATTTTCCAGAATAACTGCTACTTTCTTCTATACTGCATCGATCACTCATAGGTTTTTAAGAACAAACCTTTTCTATATTTATCGACAGATCATACATTAATCATTCATTGAGGGACATTCTACGATTGAACTAATCATGCAACTAGAAAACAGACAATTGCCAAGGAGACGTGGGAAGAGGAACCATTAATTTCGAACGAGTATCGGAAAACTGTCCTGGATCTGTGAAATTTCACTTCTCGCTATCATAACTCTATTGTCCGTCTTTAGCTCTTTCACAGATTATCTTCTGTTCGTTTTCCGATTCCTTTTTCTATTCTGTCAAGTAAATGAATTATTGTTCAATTTTCTTGAGAAGACTATTGAGATATTTTGACGCTTGCAAAGTTTGCATCTGAGGCCAAAGTAAAATGACCGTGAAAACATAAGTAAGCTATTGCTAGGATACAGTTGCTAAGGGCAGTAACTAATTACTGTAGTGTCAGTTGCCAAGCAGCTTCCCTCGCCACGTAGCAGTCCTGAGGATGATGACTAATATGACTACCTGCAGTGATATGGCACCTATAAAGTTGGCAGCAAACGATGCTGGATTCCAGAAATTTGATTTTATACATCCCCACCTCTTTTGAAAACAACTCTTTCAAAAATTTACATAAATCCCTTCACTGGATCGCTAAGGACTCGATGGCTCGAGGAATATAATACTCATTAATGTAGTTTCATTAAAGACTGATCCAACCAATATTGACTGCATGCTATAGCTGTGTAATACCGGCCGATTTCTTACGTAAATTTCGATTTCGTGAAAAAAGATAAAATAAATTTGACCGTAACATAAGACCATTGCATTTTCAAATATGTAATTTAAATGACTTTTCTCAAATTAACTGTAACAAGAAATCGCTTTCTATATTTTTCTACGGCCTATTAACCCCGTCAATTCTGCCCCACCACTCGTACTCTGTCTATTTTCTAATCACAAATCTTTTTTGCTCTACTTTGTATTTTGCTTCTATTTTCAGTTCCTCAGTGGCTTGGAAGTGCTTTGTAAGCATAGTGAAAGGATTTATGGGCAAGAAAGATGAAAACTATAAAAACTTCATAGAACTCTTGAAAGCCCATGAAACAGAAGGATGTCGCATGTCCTTAAAAATGCATTTTTTACACTCCTAACAAGATATCAGGACGATGGAAACAAGATACAAGAGAAACTGGAGACCGTATACGTTGGGCGACTATTCCTGGTTTTTAAAAAGAGATGGATGCTACAGAACTGAAGAGGAAAAAGCGAAAGTTTTTGTCACTGTATGACGTCTCATATTTATATATTTCTTATTCAATTAATCCTCAGCAATGCCTTCCATAACACTAAACTACCAATTCCTTCTCATTTATTATGTTTTTTTGAAAACGGAAATCATCCAGAAGCTTCCTTATTGGTGGTCAAATAAATATGCCTTCTTTTAGTTTGTGGCTTTATGACATCGGATGTATCGTATCTTTTATAGAGATAGCCCTCAGTAATGTCTTTGCATAGAACACGTTTTACATGTTTATCTTAAATAAATATAAGACTGCATAAATATGCCGTCTCCTTTTTTTTCTTCACCGTAACCACCCCTTGTAACCAAAAAATTGTACGGATTACAGTACTTAGCTTGTCACTTTCTGATTCTCCCCCCCTTTTTTAGGACTCCAAAATACTTCATGTACACCGATCATGTACATCGATAAAAATCATCTGGACCAGTTATTACTGGCTGAATAGGTTGTGCTGGTAGGGTATCACCGGGCGCCGTGTCTCACCCATCTCATCATTTTGTATCAGTAGAAAGGATCTCAGTTTATTAATAATGATAAAAAAATTATATATATAATATCATATATATATATATATATATATATATATATATATATAATATATAATATATATATACATATATATTAGTGTAACTACGACCAAAATCAAATGATATTACCTAAAAATATCATCAGAAAAATTAGGTAAATTGAATAATAAAATAAAAATCTGATCAATAAATGGTGGTGAACTAAATAAATCTGGTACTTATGATTTTATTTTTGATATTTATCCGGTATTATTTTATATATTAAAATTGTATGCATTTATATCACAATTACTTAAAATTATGTATTCATGTAAATATGTAAGTATTAATTAAATTTATTTAATATCCTTTTATACTTATTTTGAAAAAAATCAAACTGATTATATTAATATATACATAGAGGTTTATATATATATATATATATATATATATATATATATATATATAAATTTTATTTTTATCAGCTATTTCTGTATTTAAAAAAATATAACTTTTGCTTATTGCCATTGCCTGACTTGATACCTCCTAGTTCTTTTTACTTTATATTTAAACACTAGAATAGAGTGAAAAATAGATTGTTTAATTTTTCCATACATTAACAATATTAAGTATTTACATAATAATGTTTATTTTGGAAATAATTGTCTGTTAACGAGATTAATTTGATATTTGTTTTGGTATTCAGATTTCTACTGGAAAATTATTATGAAAGAATTAAATGTCAACATTCAGCTGACCATCACATAAAGTTAAAGAACAAAGTACTGGTTAAAACAAAAATTAAGATGCGTTTGATTTTTTTTTTATTTAAATTCTGTTATAGTTGGTGGTCTTTTTTTTTCAAACACTTAAATTCTAGAAATCTATTAAGAATTACATAATTTTAAGTAAAACAAATTTTAACCAAAGCGAAATTTTAACAAAGTTTTAATTCAAGAATTTTCATATTATTTTGACGATTCGTGTTGATATTACGATATACTTTTCAAGAGAGATTAGCACAGTCTTATCATGTTTTTTTTTTTAAACATGAATGGCGCATGATTCATTCATTGCGAAACATGTGAATGTATTGATGTTAGGTTATGCGCAATGAGACCGGCCACAGCACCGCCTCTGTACCTAAACCAATTCACGAATAGCAACAAAACATAAAAATAACATTTTGGTGAATGGATCTTTCAGGGATTTCATATCATTCCAATGCCATTGTTAAGATCGGGAAATCTGGAGGGGGATTCATTTTTCAAGGTCAAAATTATTTATAATCGCAGGATCTTGAGATACGTTGTTGAAATATTTAAAATACATTCATAACAGGCATATTTTTAAAAAAAGAAGTATTTATTGGAAGGTCAAAAAGACATTGAGAGGAATAATTGTGAGCATAGGACTATCTTCATGGGAGATGAAGCCAGGATACAGAGCCGATGTACTCTCGCACTAGTCCTGAGGAAAAGAATCGATTAATGCAAATGCTCTCCTGCTTTCTCTAAGCAGCGGATGTGACAAGGGCTGCGCCCCCACCTCCGCAAACAAATCCGAAAATTTAAATACACATTCAGTATTGAAAAAGTTATAATAAGAATTAATAAAAAAAAATATATTATATATTTTTAAGAAGTGAAGGATTAAGGAAATCAATAATAGGAGGATAAACATTTTGTGGAAGAGTTGTCTTAAGAAGTGAAGGGAAAGTGTTTTTTTAACCAAAAACTTGAACAAGTACAGCTGTCTAGCCGCCATACTGGACCCGCGAACCAAAACATTTGGGTTCTTATCGATTAAGGTTATGTTTTCGAAATGAAATTTGTAGACAGTTGGTCTTATTATTTTTAATAAATAGTGTCTTTTGATGGATTTAATTAATTTGAAATGTTAAGACAAGCGAGTTTTGACAGGGAATGTATGGTGAGAAGTGTGTATGTAGGATAAGGTTAATCTAATAATATGAACGAATTGTCTTGGAGTGTTGGCTGAATTGGATAAGTGGCCACTACTAGAAGCGTGCGCCCGTCGTGGGTTACTTTCCAGGGTTTACCTGTGGCATGCATTGTATTGTGTTAGATACTTACGGACGAATATTGTGTTGACCAGCGTCGCCGGGAGGCAGAAGACCAGGACGAGCATATCCGCCACGGCCAGGTTGACGATGAAGTAGTTGGTGACGTTCCTCATCCTGGGGCTCCTGTAGACGACGAGGATGACACAGTAGTTGCCTATTAGTCCTATGAAGAAGACGAGGGCGTAGGCGAGGGTGTAGGCGGTGGACATAGAGAGACCGTGGCGGTAGTACTCGGTTGCGTTGAGCTCCTGGACTGTCGGCTCGGCCGCCGAAGTGACGTTGCCCGGGAGCACGGCTTCGACGAAGACGTCCATGACGAGGGAGTTGAGGACGAGCCTTCCGCTTGAGACCCGGCGGTGCTCCATCCAGACCTGCTGAGGACCGACCTGCCACCTCTCCCTAGCCACGCCTGCGCCGCCCCCATTCAATACTCCCCCCACTACCGCCACCCCCGGCGATCACTCTTGACAATTATTCCTTTGCCCGCAATCAGATCCTTCTATTAGTTAGTCCAAACTTTTGATATTTCTACACCGATGGATGGGCCCTCCTCCAGCTCACCTAATGAGCGAATTAAATTACTCACGTCAAAACCGTATTCATCGGATGAAAATTTTCTAATTTCTAACAATAATTTTCGTATATATAGTCACCATATAAGGAACGAAATTAATATACTTTTTCCCTTTAAATACATATCTACGTATCTTCCTGTGTTTCCTTATATGATGGCTCATTAGAAGAATATTAGGGACACTACATATAATGCATGTCGCAATGACTTATATTGTTAAAGTAACAACATTATCACTTCAGTCCGTCCGGTAAGGGCCGGAGTGCCGGAGAGATCAATTATCGCACCTTTATTGTACATTTTATATACTTATGACTTACCCTAACATATTAATAGCGCCCTACGCAGAGGATACGGCTATTTTCACCAGACATGCAGCCATCACTCAGGCTTCACTGGCTCTTCAACATTATTTGCAACAATTGCAAGAATGGTTTAAAGAATGGAAAATTAAACTCATCCGCGACAAATCACAACATGACACCTGTGCTCTAGTTAACATAAACGATGTTCCGATTCAACAGACAAACACGGTTCATTACTTAGGACTCATCTTCGACAGAAGGATGACTTGTGGCCCACACATCAAACGGAATCGTCTAACACTGAACAAACGAATGGGGCTTCTATATTCTCTTTTACGCAAACGATCAACTTTGAAAATTAGCCAAAGACTAAATATTTACCTTTATTTACTGAAACACATGTGGACGTAAGCTTCACAAATTTACGTGTTGGTTAAAAAGACTCAGATTAAAAAAATACAGACTTTTCAATAACAAATTTTTAGTCGTCACTTTTTCACCCTTGTATGTCAGTAACGAAATATCAGGTACACACATACTTATATATACCCATCGTACATGATCGCATTCGGACTTCATATACAAAAATGCCCTGACAAATTTCACGAACTTACTAATCAAGTTATACAAAACATGGCCACGATAAATATGTCAGAGAGATTGGGAAGAAGACTGAAAAGAAGTTGGGGGAGGGAGGGAAATAATAAGAGATTATAAGGGATTCCCTAGAGTAAATTATTTTTTAAATTCATATTAGGAGGAGGTACTAATAGGTAAAGACTCCTCTCCTGCTAAACACCAATTATATCAAGTAACATCACATCCACGTATTGCCACGGGCAGAGCGACAGATGTGGATAAAAAAATAATAGTTTAAAAAAAAAGTTCGTTTATAATCTAAGCAGATGTAAACTTAGATACAGTAATAAAAATATATTTAAAATAAGGGAAAAATAAATAAGAAGCATTTCTAAATCAGTCCATTCAATTAATGAGTACCAAGAAGTCAGTTGTGTCATTATCAGAATATTTTTTTTTCAGTCAAAGTCTTTATTATTTTAATATAATACTTTAATAAAGTGCTTTGGATCCATCAACAAAGCCAGATATCAACATTTTATAAGTATATATCAACTGAGATAGGGTGTGTCTGCCCACCACTGACGGTTTGTCCTCGCTTAAAGCTTGCTAAATGTTAGCTGGTCTAATATCATTGTTCCAGTTATATTCTAAATTAATAAGGAGTACAATAGTCAATCAAGAGAATGTATTACATACTATCTTTTCGTACATACCACAGACAAAAACGTGTGCTTTTAGAAGATGTAATCCTAAGCACCGTTTGTAAGAGATGTTGATATAGCTAATAGCATTAGAAGGCTGATGCTCAATTATTCCATCGGCAGAAGTCGAGAGGCCGTCAGGAGACAAAAGGTCCTCTTCATCGCCTCAGCTCTCGAGGACTAAACACGCTGAAGACTTTAGCAGCCTCCGAAGTGGCTCTGATAGAAGATAAGGCATGCCTCACTTTCCTCACTGAAAGGTCACCATGGCTCATGGATAGCAACCTTCTCTTCTATTTAGATACCATAGCCAAGAACCTGAGGGTATATATTGCCATAATATCAATATCCATTTATCAATAGAGATGTGGGGCAGCTTTAGTCCTCATGGAGGACACCCGCCCATGTGTAGTCGATAACTGGTCCATTAATGAGAGGATGTAAAATCAGACGGTGAAGCGTGATCCTAAGCTACATTACTTCTTTGCACAAGGAGGAACTTCGTAAGCCAAAAACGGTGCTTTCTTCCCATATATCTTTACGGGTTGTAGTGATACAAGTTAAATGACCTCTTCATATTTCTTAAATACTAGGCACTAAATATTATTAAGATGCAATCGATCAAAATAATAATTTCAGAGTAACTTGGAACATTGATAGCTATGACAGTTCAGGAATTGTCAAGTGCTCTGGTCTAAGCTTGTCACAACAAAACTCCGTCAATCTCTCCTTTCCAGTCTCGGATATTCTCCATGCAAGATTATTTGTCTTCTCGAAAAGTCAAATGGTGAGATCATGGAAGTCAAGTCATCTTGCAAATTTGCGTCTGTCAAACTTTCTTTGACGACTTTTTACTAGATTAAATAGGTTTTGGTTGTAGTTAAAGTTTAAGTAATATTTTTTGTTGTTTAATTCCATGAAACAATGACAATGGGATCAGTAAAACCGTTATATCTTTCATTACTAATAATCCATAAAACAATAATGTTAAGGTTTTCAAAAACCACATCAGAAATGGGATTCATACAATTACTGAAAATAATTTATAAATTTTAACTTTGTGTTAATAAAACAACTAAATATTATCAGAAGCTTAAAATGTTATCTTTTTAAATGGGCTACATGGCTTCTACTGAATTCGAGGAGGTTGTTCCACTTATGTGGAAGTGATATCTTCTTGATTCTGAAAGAATGACTCAATTTCAGACTTCCAAGAACCACACAACCTTGAGGAAGTTAAATTTCTATTGTAGTGTATTCTCTTTGAGGAGGGTACTATCCCAAATGTCAAGGTGAACCCTTTTAGTGAACTATCCATTACATGTACCCAGCTTCAGAGGGGCTCATTTGATTTAGATGACATCTTAGTTTTATCAATAAGTATAAATATTTTTTGTTCGGGATTAGGTTTTTTCAATAATAAAAATTTTGATGATTCTTATTATATCTCAACTTATTTATATTTCATTTCCAATATTTTGCCCTTATTAAGGTAATTTTGTATAAAGATTTTATTATTTCAAATTCCTTGTCAATATTCATAAAAATCATTTAAGGCTAATGTGACTAAGTCTTCTTACAATATAAACATTTTTATTTTTTATATATAGTTAAGAGTTTTAGACACATTAGTCTATAATGATTTTTATGAATATTGACAAGAAATTTGAAATAGTAAAAGCTGTATACAAAATTAGCTTAATAAGCTGGCCGAAACGTTGGAAATGTAATATAAAATTGAGGAGTTGAGATATAGGAAGGATCATCAGAATTTTTCTAAATGAAAATTTTAGTTTTACATATTTTAAAGATTTGGGGAATTTTCAATCAAAAGTGAATATACCCACTTCTCATAAAACAAGATCTTTTTGATGAATTGAAATTCAACATCTAAAAATAATTCAGTTTATTTCTAAAGACTCGTCGTGAGAAGGCCAAAGTGGTTGCCACACCTGCTAGCGAAGGCACAAGAAGACCCGGCTGACAAATACAGGATGATCTGTTCTTCTCAAACTGAAAAAGTAACGAGTCCCAGAACATCTTCCATCGCAAGGGGTTCCTCCCCGAAACCTGCTTTCAATGTGATGATTCGACTAATCACGATTCTCATGCGTAATTAGAAGATGTCACTTTGGCATGTGCAACTGCGGCGAACTCATGATCATCGATAGTTTTATGTTAGGCATATCGAACCTTCGTGAGTAAAGAGAAAAGAGCTGTTCACCTGACTAATGGAAGTGAGCGTATTCAATGTGAATTCAAATTGATTTTCAATGTATAAAACATGCTATCAGATCAACATAATCTCTCGCATCTGAAATTCCACCATTACTATTACCTAATAATCCATAAGGATGTAAAAAAAAACCTAAAAGAAAAAACGAGTTACAGAGCTCCGCAAATTCAAATGCACCCCCACTGCTGTATCGATGGCCTTCGATACAGCGCAAAAGTCTAACATTTTCGAGGAAAATGCATTAGAGTCATCAATCAATAAATAAAATATTATTTTTGATTCCTTCTACATATTATTGTTGGTTCTATAAGCTGAAAAATGGCTATGATGTCCTGTTTAATTAGCGAAGCAATAAATAATGAGTAAAGAGACAGGTCTGCCAATCAGAGGACAACAATGGAGCGAGGCTATTGGCCGGACAGAGATAGCTTGGATAACAATGGCCGGAGGACACAAAGGATAGCAACAGCACTTCGCCCTGCTCCGAGCATCTTTGGCATTTTTATCTCCTTCTGTCTAAAGATATGGGCCATGTGGTATTCGTCGGTACTCGTCATAACAGGCTGAACTATCTTAACAGTCCATAATTTATATGCATCAATTTATTTATCTATATAAATTTATTCTTCGTCGATCCATATATTTATATTTTTTTAATTTATAATATTAATATATTATTATATTAATATTATTATTAATTATATAAACTTATTGTGTGGGTAAGTATTGAGTATTTCTGAAAATATTTCGTTTTAACTTGTTTTCTTTCCTCTACCTGCTATGATAGCATAACGGAGCAATATAAAGAAATTTGAACTTTAATTGGAAAAAAACATATTTTTCTTGTAAATTTAAAAAATCATATCTCGAAAACGGATTGGAAATCCTGGCCGGAGGTAACGTTAATTCCTGTTATTAACATTTCTTCCTGAGACACCCTTCAAAATAAAAATATAATTTATTTTCATAAAAAATGAACGTTTTATGAATATTTCTGTTTCACTCGATTATGTCTTTCTAATAATTCGAATCTATATATCTAGAAATGTTTTCTAGTCCTTTGAGAAAAACCTCATTAATGTAAAAAATTAAATATTAGATAACTCAAAAAACTTCAGAAGAAATTTTAGTCCTCTGAATACCCCTCGATTATTGTATCTATTAGAATAAGCATAATTAGATTATCCGAATTAATGTCTAAACTCGTCCAAGTTGCCAAATCCATGAGTATTTAATAATATTTTATATTTGTATCTCAAATTGTCCCAATTCAAACTGGGGACCAATAGAAATTTTATCTATACAACCTATACCTGCTACAATATATGTACTAATATTGATTTATCTCGTATGAAAATAAATGATGTCTCATATCCTTAACAAATTATTATATTAAGAGTTGAGTATATTTTTTAAATATGAATGTGTGTATATATATATATATATATATATATATATATATATATATATATATATATATATATATATATATATATATATATATATATATGTATATACAGGATTTCTTGTTATAGATGTTTAATTTGTATAACAAGAAATCTTTGTCAAGACAGACGAAAATTCGGCATTACAACACTGTCATAAAATCAGCAGTCCTTTACGCAAGCAAAACACTGCTACTTAAGAGAAAACGAGAACTGGAAGAAATCAAAAAGGAAGAGAGGAAGATCATTAGAAAAATCCTAGGAGCAAAATATACGTAGCACGGCTAAAGGTTATAATCAATCAAAACAACAGAGAGCTTTTCAAACATTGAAATTGACATTAAGAAAATACGAATGAAGTTCTTTGGTCATCTCACTAGACTACCAGAAAGTCGATTGACAAAAATGATTCTAGATTATGTAACCTCACTGAAGATTCCCAACACCTTGGATAGAAGAACTTCGAAAGGAAATTAAAACCACAAGGATATGTGAAACAGACTAAGTAAACAAATGGGAAGTTAAGTCAGAGCAACCAAAGGAAAAACGGTACAGACCGAAGTGGTCGGAAGAGGAGAAACGATCCTTCTTGGAAAGAATGAAGGCCTTCTGGAGTAATAAGAATCCGAAGAAATTTTGATTGAGTTGTCTTAACGTCTTCCGTATTGGGAGAATACGCTATTTATAACGATATATATGTGTATACATACATATACATATGTATATATTCTAAACAGAATGCCCGATAAATGAAATAGAGGAAAAGCCTGAAATAGTTGAGTAAAATTGGGGCCTTGACTGTAGTACATTTAATCTGGTTCCATAATCAGTATTCTCCACCTTCCCCCTAAGCCTAGCAGAATACAAATTTAGGCAACACCTGAAAGAAAGATTTTATATTAATTATTTTAAACCTTTTTATTGTAAAATTATTTATTTTATTTTATTGTCACAACGATTCCTCCAAAGAGACATCATCATTAGAGAATTAATTAAATCATTATAAAGTTTTTCACAATAACTATCTGGTGAGAATACTCGAAAACATACTTTGGATTTATATTGAATATATGATTACGGATTATTACTTTCTCGCCGTCCGGGGTAGAAGTGCAATAGAATGCAATCAGTCGAAATAAAGTTTTCGAATTCTCCATTAATTTATAAAAAATATAAAGTCACGAAGTTCTGTTGTCCTCGTTCCTTATGTGCAAGGAACCGTTATATAAAGCTATTAAACCGTTTCCGATGAAACTATAGGTGCATGTCGGAGGTCGTAAGAAAACAAAAGGGATTTGAAATATTAGAAGCTCTGAAAGCATTAAGATCCTCTGAGGTTTTGTTTGTATACCATGATTTTTTAGAAGTTTTTTTCCAAATATATTTTAAAAACAAACACCAATTTTCTCGTTAGTTTTAGTTGTATTTCCTTCTAAAAAATAGACTTTTGCCCTGTATCGATCATCGGAGAGGGGAGGTTTTTTCATTTTATACCCGTTTAATAATCCCTACCTAGAACACGTTATATATATATATATATATATATATATATATATATATATATATAAAATATGCGAGAGCAAAAGCTCAAAATGAGACATAAATAGTTCTTAAGAAAAGAATTTATGAATTTATTTCTCTCTTACTGTCCTGATGATGCCTGAATTGGCAAAACATCGACAGATAATTTTTTAATTTATTTCTGCTATTTTTGACTTGTTTTGTGTGTGTGTGTGTGTTACAGTTAAAACTAGAATTCAGTAAAAACTGGTATTGACCGCTTTATACTGGTTTTCACCAACCACACTATCCAGAACTAGTTTTGACTGGTGGATATTAGTTTTAACCAACACTTGTAGTTAAAACTAGTTTCTAAGGTCTAAACTAGTAAATAGGTTTTTTCTTTACCTGTTGCTTTATAAGAAATGTATCAATCACTTGACAATTTCAAGCCTTTCAAGGAACATGAGCAACTAATTACTATTACTAATTGCACTATTTTTTTTTCTCATCACTTCATACAGGTTTCCAACATATTCTGTTTATCCTTGATAGCTCATTTTACAGACCCTCGGCTTTGGTTATGACGGTGCTAACCATAAACTATTTTGAGATTGGGCCAAAGACTTGCCAATCCAGCTTTCAAAGAGTTAAATAACATTCTTCCATTGTCATATTGTAAAATAAAAGGCGCACTAAATGTAAACAAAAATGTCATAGGCTTTCTTGTTTAGTAAAACTCGAAGTAAAATAAATTTTGTTGAATGGTCGTGGTACACTAATATAAAGTTGTATTTACAATCTGGATGGGTTTGTGTATCAATGAGATCCCTCTGGCAGCGGCTATTCACAGTGTTATAAATATAGGCTCACCTTTTTTCCCCTCTCTCTATAAAAAATATTTTTTTAGATATTTTGATCCCTCTACCCTTCGAACTTTTCTATTGGATGAGACAAAAACGTGTAGGCTTTTCGGTAGCCTAGAAGTTTGGCTTTATTGTCATAATCCTTTTCGGTTTCAGCATCTTTTAGGAGTCTGATGTCAATTCCCAGGTCTTTCCCAAAAATGCAGCCTAATCTGTATCACTTGCTAAGATGCTTGACGGAACTTTATTGCACTTGCAGCTGGCCTTTCCTTAGGCCACTTCTGTTCTGCCTTGTATTTCATGCTTCAAATTTAAAATATTAATTTATCCAACCAATTGAATTAATCACTATTTAATTATCATTTTTAATCAAATAATATTTTAATACTG